>JAEMWC010000639.1:260000-332500 GCA_016490735.1 Pachyseris speciosa
AGTTCATGGATTTTATTTTGTATTTTCACTGGTCACAACAAATTAAAAACACTTAATCCTGTATCATGCAATAACCCCTTTCCCCTCCTTCATGACAAGTCCGAAACAACTTGGACAGCTTTTCAAGCTTCTCATTTTATTGGCTGCAAGAGTCTTCTCTGGTTCTGCTTGGAACTGGTGTCCTCCTTGGCCAGCTGTACATATCTAACAAGCATATTGTGAGGGCAAGTAAGCTTGCCCATCTTAGCGACTAATCTAGTGCAACCTTCATGATATTGATCAGTCTTTCCCTTAGTTATGGACAGGGAAAAATACTGCTCCTCAATAACTGTCAGGCCTTTTTGAGGCTAACAGACTGTATAATTATCTGTATACAAATATTTGGAGTCCAAAAGAAGCCGAAACTTATGCCGTGTTTGTTTTATACTGACAGTTGAGTTCAGTGAAGTGTGACCAGAAACACTATCATTAGTAAAAAATGCTGACTTCACATACACTGCATTTAAATACTGGTACGTAACTGGCGCCACATGCTTTCTATTGTGCATGGACTAATGAAACACCGCCACATTTTCTATTGTGCATTGACCAATGAAACACTGCCACGTGTTCCCATTGTGCATTTTGTTGCACAGGAAAAAAAGACTGAAATCTAACATGATTTATAACTTGGTATACCTACAGTATCCCAAGTAATAAGCATGACAGAAGAGTCATACTGTATGAATTACAATTAACTAAATAAATAACAACTACTAATATTAACTGGAAAATTCCCAAAAAGGTAGGAAAAAGAAAAGGGTGTTGCAAAACTAACACCATAGCCTTAATAAGTGACAATGTTTATAAACAAATCCACAGCTGCTAAGTTTATAGGGTATCAAAAATATTGATACGATTTCTGCAGAACCTCCTACATTAAGTATACTGTAATAGCATTACTCTCTATTTCTCACAAACAACATGGGAGTGTGTGTAGACTTTAAGGAGCTGTGCAGAAATCTTAGCTAAATATCTGCTCAGTCAAAAAGAACTAATAACTTCTGTCGTCATAATGTTCAGTAATTTTCATTTGACTGCCGTTTCCATTTCTATACATCTCTCACTCACCATTTCACAATTGTCATGCCCATGCAACTTTCTCTGTATAACATATCTTTGCTCCAGGGGTAAAGATGCAACTTGCAACAACAGTCCCATAGGTGACTGCGTCTTCCAAGATGGTGGCGCTCCGATGACCTCACAGGGCTAAAAGCGAGAAATTTTAAAACAATTTTCTGTTGTGATCTGCACAATTTTGATCGTGACCATTTGAGAGACTAAAAGCAGTTTGAGGTATTCATGTTATAACACCGATGGTTCCCTTACAGGCTTGCTTGATCTAAATCTTGAGCTACTCTAAACAAGATAAGCCAGTTTGTGAAACGATCACGAGTGCAGAAAAATCCAAAGGTGTTATTGATTTTTCAACAAAAGTGTACTTACATGTACCTTCTCCTTGCCGTCACGGGGTTACCAAGCACGTGCGCTCACCCTTCGGTTAGCGCCATCTGTGTTAATTTTGCTGCAATTGACGTGACACCAGACGAAACGAACAAAATTAGCTTTACAATAACAATTCAAAATTTGTCATGACAGACTTAATGGAAGTCAGGGAATGAACAACGGTTAAATATTCTGAAAATCCCCCCAAAAAAGCAAGTGCAAAGTTACAATCGATTACCGCGGTAAACATAGGTTGCCTTCTCTTTGATTAGCCACGAGTCATGCTCTTTGGTTGACGATTGTAGGGCCATGTTTTAACTGACAAATGATATCTCACTCACTACTAGGCTTACCTTAAGGCAAAAATACATAAAACGAGGCCGAATCGCCATATCATTACTCAACCTTCCTCCGCTGTTTTGGATCGGTGTTGGATCTGTTCTCGGGGACGCTCGGCGCGCGGTGCATCTCCAAGGATTCAGTTAGTTTCCAGGTCGCGCTGGGCCAATTTCCTCTTTCTAATTATGAGCACTCTCAGATTCTAAGCTATCAAAACTGTTGAAGCTAACCACCATAACTTCTCGTTATTGTAATTTTTTGGATTTACTCAACTTGTAAAAATTGAATATGTGAATGACCATCGCAGTTATCAACACTACTTAAAGGGGCAGAGTCATGAGGATTTTGCTGTTTTAGGTCAATTCTGTGCTAAAATCATTACTTTGAGACTTTACTCATAAACAAAATCCTTCTGTAAAGCGACGACGAAGATATCAAATCAGTTTTATCAGAGAGAGCTAA
Source organism: Pachyseris speciosa (assembly GCA_016490735.1). Taxonomy (NCBI): domain Eukaryota; kingdom Metazoa; phylum Cnidaria; class Anthozoa; order Scleractinia; family Pachyseridae; genus Pachyseris; species Pachyseris speciosa. The sequence goes on from JAEMWC010000639.1 coordinate 262,287, forward strand.
CCATAATAAATTTCTTGAGGATTTTTTGAAGACGTAGCATCAAAACGGTTTCAGTACCTTCAAATAGTCTTTAACGTGATTCCTCTCAATTGCATGGCACATCCTTACTGCGCATAATTCAGGGGCACCCAACGAGCCAAATCAGCCAAAAGCTATAGAAAGATATTTTTAAGTACCTTATGGTGTTTGAAGTATGTTTATAGTGATGTTTTCAATAGCTAGAAGAATTTCATCTGTTCGGATTCCCTAGCTGAAATTTTAATTGCCCGAAAATGTTAGGGAACAAAATCTTCCTTTGAGAAAATCCTAGCTGAAGTTAACTTTCTAGGAAACCATTTTTCTTTCCGAAAATGCTAGCTGACGTTTTTGACTGCCAAAAACAGCAATAACGACCTTTCCGAAAACCTCAGAGGCTATGATTTCCACATTACGAATCTTTTAGGCCACGTTTTACTAACGAAAATCCGAGGCTACTCTTTAATCGACGCCGAAAGCCTAAGGCAAACTACCCTCCACCGAACAGATATCTACCGAAACGTGTCGTTGGGTGCCCCTGATAATTTATGGCGTCATTCAGCGCGCGCTCGTGCGCGCGTACACTAGAAACATTGCGAATTTGCCTTGACGTTTGAACTTTTTCAGCTGAAATTTTCCCTTTGTCGTCGTGTTGTAAAGAAACGAGCTCGGTGACCCACCTTTTTTATTGGTGTAAAGTACTTGTAATAGGCACACGAATAACATATCATCATGTATCGGAACTAGCGAAGTCGTTTACGCAGAAGCTGAACTTACTTAACCCTTTGAGGACCAATTTATTGCATTTTTTTTAGTAAATCTTTAGTGATAATTAGTCTGGAGGACTAATCTTCTCCATTTAAGAAGTTGCGATGGAAATAACAGCGGGCTTGTGTCACTGTGGACTCACTCTAAAGGTGTGACGTCACGCACATTAGCGGCTGTTGTTCGTTTACCGAGTCAACAAGCTTGATTGTGGTAAATTTGCCGCTTTATTAGGTTTTTTCGAGCCATTTTCCTCCACAAAGACCCCCAGGCTGGCATCCTTAAGCTGGAATGTGGGTAAAGGCAAGCCTTTGAAAGAAGCCAGAGGAGAGAGACGGTTTCTTGCTGAATGAGACGCTAAATCTGCTTCGTAGCCAATATGGGGGTGGATGGCCGAAGCTGTCTCTCTGCTAACTTTGTGGAAGGATTCCAGGGCCTACCAAGGCAATTTGGGCTAGTTTTGACTGGTAAAAAGTTCAATCGATGTCATATTTTCCTGGTAGTACTGGGTGGCCCTTTGAAATAGGAAATGGAAGGGTTCTATGTTCCTGGAATAGTTGACTTTCCCAGAATTCTTTTGGGGCGTGAACAAGACAACTTGAGATACGCGAGATTGGCTCCAATAAAATGGCTAAAGCGTGGCTTGTGGAAGAAGTGAGAGGAAAATTTCCCTCCAGATGCCAAGGTCTGGCTTTAAGGTTTGCTGTAAATGTAGAATTTTGATTTTTGGGAAATGTTTTTTATTAAAAAGTTGACCACGAAAATGTGTAATTTTTGGTGTTGTTCTTTGGTCAAAAGACTAGCATTTTGGGCTTTGCTGCCAAAAAAACTGTGCCATGCAGCGGAATTCGGGTATTGTTGTCGGTTTTTTGGATTTGATAATTGCAAAAAGCATCATTTAGTGCTATTTACACATTATTATGTCTTTGTGACAAAATTTAAACAAGAAATAAATCTTAAAAGCAAAAGCGGTATATTTTACGCAAATATGCGTCTTTGGGAGGCAAAGGGTTAAATCACTGTACTTCCTGCCTAGACAGGCAAGAACTGATTTCTATTTTGGGGTTATTCTGCCCTCTGTTACGTATGGTATGTTGGTTTGGGGCTCTTGTGGTCAAACGTTTTTCTCAAACCTGGAATCCATACATGTCAGAGCGGCAAAAATAATGTTTAACTTAGATTGGTGTACGCCAAGCAAGGAGGTTCTTGCCGCAGCAAAATGGAATAATAATAATAATAATAATAATAATAATAATAATAAATAATATCTCGTAAGTACGTAGAATTCTTATATTAGTTTTATTGTGATTAGTTTAGGAGGTTTAATTTATTGTACACGACCACATCAGCTTTGCTGAACTTTTAATCGTGATTAAATAAATGCTGTTATTATTATTATTATATTTTAAGGAGAAAAAAAGTTTAAAAGTAGAAGTTGGATTATTTATATATAATTGGGGTGAATCTCTGCGTTTGGAGCCAGGAAGGAGTTTGAGATGATGACGAAGTGGTCCAATTTCCTCACATTATTTGCAAGATCGGGCAATTTGAAATCACAATACTGAAAGAATATAGCCCAGAAAAACAATTAGGCACTAGTTTTCACTACTATTCATAGTTTTTGCTACATAATAACAGCTTTCTTCAGTTGTTCATGTTTCGAACATTTCTCGCACAACTCCGTAAAAACACTTAGAACAACGAGTATGCAGGGCTAAAACAAGCACGGTGACCCCATCTTTTTATTGCATTTTTTCAATGTCCTATGCATGACTATCAATTGTGCCAAGTCTGAAAAAAATCTTAATAGTACATCCTTTTCAGGGGAATTACCTTATTAACAAAACTAGACCATTATTTTTGAACTTCAATTGATGCAAAGACACCTTCTAGCTTTTTATAAAGTTGCTAAATAGCGTGACACTGTCCCTTTAAGCAGTGAAAAAAAAAATAAGGCTTGTACGGGAATCGAACCCACGACCTCTGCGATACCGGTGCTGCGCTTTACCAACTGAGCTAACAACCCAACATGGAGCTGGCGATTTGGTTGGTTCGTAATATACCCGTGAGTGATGAATATGTGAGAATAAATATGTGCAAATCATATATTTGAGCTGAACTGCGGGTTAAAGAATGAATATGTGAATGATCGTCATGTAAAAATTAATGTGAGCGATCTATCGAGGAACTAAATTACTATAACAGGCGTTTAATCAGGGCCCAAAACAAACCAGCTCGAGACATCCGCCAATATTCAAACACAAGGCCCCAATACCCAGGAATACCTAGACCAGAAAACCCATGAAAGCACTCATACTAAAATCAAAACCCTCAGACGAAAGGCTGACGGGGAAGACGGCAGCAAAGCGTTTCAGACTCTACAATGGTTAAACTGATGGGGGACGTGGTGAAACAATTCACAGGTTGGCAGCCCTTGAGCGGCAAAACTCGAGTACCGTAAAAGCTCTATTTAGCCTCCCCCCCCCCCCGTCTCTATTAATGCCCCTCTCTAATAAGCCCCCCATTTAGAAGTCGGTTTTTCTTATGAGCCGATTTAAATGTTCTTAAAACATAGCCAGTCTTAACGTCTTTATGATGCTGACAGTTTCGATGACTGTCAGCCATCTTTATCAAAACTTGAAAAGCATTAAAAGTGTCAGAATCCTTAAATAGGCTTCTGAGGGTGTTAATTATTGCGATAAACGCGCAAAGTTACCCTGTAGATGCCCACTCCCCCCCCCCCCCCCCTGGTTTGGGGGTGGAGATCACTTGTGTCCATATGGGAGAAAGCTGATAGGCTCCCTCGTCCCACTTCATAGTAGGAGTGTTCAATCTAATACATATGCTTTCCTTGATCCATCGCTTAAACTTGTCGCTTTCCTGCTCAACTATTTCACTTGCTTCCCAATTCATAATATGATTGTTCTGACAGACATGGTCTGTTATGGCTGATTTATGGTGTTCATTGGTGGAAGCTCTGCGGGTGGATCTTATGAAATTTCTGTCAGAGATCTGTTCTGCTTCCTTTCTGTGTTCTGTGATCCTGGTTCCCAGCTGTCTCCCTGTTTCACCGATATATACCTTTTCGCATTGGCTGCATGGAATTTTCTACACCACTCCAGCCTTTTTTTTTTCAGGGGGGGGGGGGAGGGGGCGTCTACAGGGTGACTTTGCGCGTTTATCGCAATAATTAACACCTTCAGAAGCCTATTTAAGGCTTCTGACACTTTTAATGTTTTTCAAGTTTTGATAAAGAAGGCTGACAGTCATCGGAACTGTCAGCATTATTAAGACGTTAATACCAATCCCTTAGCATTTGACCGAGCGCCAACCTCTCTGAATTGTCCAAATGCAGAGCCTATATGCAGGCTACGGCTTTCGATACCTTTCGCCATTACCGAACATCACACGATTTAATATCCATTTGTTAACAGGAGACCAACAGGATTGTTTGGAGTGTGGGACGGCACATCACAATAACTCGTTTTCTGCGCTTTGCGCATACACCAAAAATAATAACACAGGCCAGCAATAGAAATAACTAAAACTACATACAAACATTAATATGAAAAGGAAAAAACTCTCAATGAACGACTGCAAACAAAAAGAATAAACAGTTTCAAATATTATGCAAATGACTGTAAAATAAAAGAATCCGTAAAATCGAACAATGAGCAATTGAATAACTTCTAATACAACATCTAAACGATGACCAAAGGGCACAAACAAAAGGAAAGCTACCGAGAAATCGCGTGTCAAAAACCAAGGTTAATCAAACCCTGCGAATTCCTCTGCGATACAGAGTTCTAAACGAGTAAGGGCCTGGGAACGAAACCAAACTTCCGTTGCATTTACTTTTGAAAACTATTTTTTAGCGAGTGATTATATAGGCTTACTACAGGGTATAGAATCAGCGCATGAATTATATTATATTAAAAAACTGAGTTTTGTTCAACCAAGGATGTGGTGGTCTAGTGGTTTGAAGAGAGAAGAGAGGATTAGTCAGCGGAGAGTCATAGGTTCGAGTCCTGTCCGAACGTTGACAAAAATTCTGACTTTCCAGAATTCCTTTCAAACTGTCAGTGTTAATAAATATAGACTCGCTACATTATCTGGGTAGAATTACAATTATAGACTGTGTACATTTACTGTTGGTAGATTGGGTTCAAAGACATACTGGGTGCGATCGCGCTCTAAGTTAGAGAAAAAGTCTCCCGCGCGACGTCCGTTTGGTTTTGCACTATGACTCTATTCCTGGGATTTTGTCTTTTTCTGTAAGTTATCTCTGATTTTCTGTGCTCATTTTTAAGTTTTCAAGCATACGTTTTTCCAATTTTGTTGGTAAAAACTCTTTAAATTGTTTGTTCTACATGTATCAGTGTATACCATAAGGCCTTAAGGCACGAGGTAAAACAAATTGATTAGGGATCACGTTTGCTATAAATGCACAAAATCCTGATATTAGCAATTCGTCGATAATATCTGAATGAACATTGCGTGTTTTTGTTCGTGTTTAAGGTTGGCTTTGCATCCACATGCATCAAAACTGAGCATCAGGCCTTGTTGATAGTACTCCTCTCGGGCACAAGACATAAGACTATGGCACACTCGGGCACAAGACATAAGACCATGGCACACAGGGCTTCTAGTGAAGGACAAACTCTGATGATATGATGCAGCTCAACACGAGCGATTCTTGAATGTTTTCTGCGGCATTTTGTTAGTCGAATACCAGTCCACACAAATCACTCATGAGGCTCAGGTAGCAATGCTTGCCTTCCCGCTCAATTGAGAGTGTAGTGATTCCAGTGTATAGCTAGGTCAATTCAGGAAGTGGCTTTCACTTCCTAAGCTCCTTACTACATTACGTGGGGGATGGTGTCGCCACGTTCATAATTGGTTAACCCATTCTGGACACATTTTATTGTCACTTTCGACCAGTAGCTCCTGTTTCGGAGGTTCACGATAAAAAAAAAGCATATATACCACCATGTCCTAGCGGGCTTAAATTAATGCTCAAATAGTTGATTGCATTGTTCCCTTTTAGAGCGGTTTTCAGTTAAATGTTTAAAGTAATTCACGTTTGTTTCGGGTTTGCATTTCTTCGCTATGTGATTGGTTTGCAAACTGAAACTCGCGCCACTTTCTCAACGCGTGCTTATTCCCGCGCTTGGCGCAGGTTACATCACTTTATTACATGTAATTGCTTCGAATTCTGATTGGCTCATTGCGTTGTTTGCGTCCTTTAATTGAAATTTACTCTGAAACAAGGATATTTAGAAGTAACGATGTATTCTTGCTGTTATATAGTCTCATTTAAGATAAATACAATGTGGGAAATCGTGGAGATCTTACAAATGTTAGCCCTCAGTTATAAGTCGCGCAATAACGATGACAATAATGACGACTTTAAGGAAGACGATATTTTGAATATCGAGATACAAGGAAATTAGCTCTATTAACAAGCCTAAAATACTAACTATAGTTTCGATAAGTATATCTGTTGATTAAAGTGTGGAAAAGTTAAGATAATTATTTGAAAATGATTGTATACTGTTTTTCACTTTCTAAAAAATAAATGTTTAAATTTAAAAGTCTATTCTTGATCAGTAAAAACCTTGTTTGCTTTTACTTTAAACTCATTTGTATACGCGATTTACCAGACTAGTAGCAAAGCAAATATTAAGTATTTTTGTTACAGAGATAAAAGCGTGTACAAAATAGACTTTTGTGGTAACAAGACCCAGCTGTCCTTGATGTGGAAAAGCCAATATAAATATCAAAAGCAAAAAATAAGAAGCCTACTTTATACAGTGAAGGTATTCAACAACAACTCGCCGGTTGTTTGTAAGCCGATTAACTTAATCCAGGATTAGCGTAAACTTTGGTTCCAGTTTTTAACTTTTGGTTGAAAGTTTCTTTTGCTTCTTTTAGTTTTTCAGGATTGGCGTCCTCGAATATAAAATTTTGCATCATATCAGCGTTGAACAACGTTTGTGGATAGAGAAGTAAACTACTTGGTTAATTGTTAATCATGGATTAGAGTTAATCGGCTTTCGAACAACCGGGCATAGTGGCCGGTTGTTCCAAACGTTTAAAACTGCAACCAAAGATTACGCTAATTCAGATTAAGTTAATCATCCTTTGGGTGTACAATAACTATAGTTGTTGGTTTTTTCAGTCCCTTTGCCCACATAAGTGGAAAAAATGGTCTCTGTTTAATCTTGCATTATAGGCACTGCATGAAATAACAAACATACCACAGCCTAACAAGCCTGTAAACATAACGGATACAGGAAAACATGCTGGCGTACAAAGATATTGATGGATACTGATCCAAAGACATAGCAGGCCGTCATGCGTCCGTACATTAGCCTCGTTGAACTTCCTGTACAATTTGTGTGAGACATGAGGGGGCCCGTATTCCGACCAGGATTAAGCCCTTTAACTATTTACAGACGCCTTGAAGAAAACTACCCGGAAATCGTGTTGCGACTGTAAAGTATTGATTCCAATAGGACTATAAAACTGTAGAGTTGCATACCGTAAATTTCCGAAAATAAGCCCCTCCATGAATAAGCCCCTCCAAATATAAGACCCCCAAACTCGTAACGCAAAAAACCGTCCGTTAAATCACCCCTCCGAATTTAAACCCCCCGGGGGGGAGGGGAGGGGACTTATACTTGGAAAATGCCCTCAAATACAAAATAAAACAAAGCAAAAACTACAAGCCCCTCCAAAAATAAGCCCCTCAAAAAGGGCCTTTGAAAAATATAAGTCCCGGGGCTTATTTTCGGAATTTTACAGTATGTATGAATTTTCTTCGATGTCACCTCAGCCCTCTAAAGTAAACGAGTTGTTGAAAGAGGTCGGCCACTGTACGTCATAAAACCACATACAAGGAGCACATATCCTTAGTGCTACTAAAAACTGAGTACAGCTACGGCTTTCGCATATCGTAGCCTCATCTTTTCCCTCTGCGCGCAAAAAGTGAGGCTCTAGGGACGACCTTTGTGTGAAACAAAATAATATGTATCAATGATTATTGTGTTTTTCTCATCTTTCTGGCGGATGACGAGAAAATAAAGCGACACTTGCTCCTTTACCAAGTTCAGAGTTCTTTATACAAAATTAGTTACCGTTGCAGAAAATAAATGTCGCTGCAACCCAAAGTGGCGTTCTTTCTAACGTATGAGTCACTGAAACGGTGTCTTCAAAATGGCGAGACAAGGACAGCTTGTCCGCTCCTTTCAAATCTTTGTTTCTCCAGGAAGGACGAAGGAGTTTCACACTTCACCGTCCTGTCCAAACAGATGTCGTCTTATTGTATGAATATCTCATGGCTCCGCCACGTGGCCGTCACATGGTAAAACGTTCCATCCCCGCAAAGCATCCCTCTTGAGTCTCATTTTCCTGTTCTTGAAGTGAACGTTTCTGATACAACCGGTAAAGGCGGTGTTAAACTTGTTTCGAGTCATATCTGCCACATTATTACCTCCTCCTGCAACAAATGAAACAGAAAAACTTGTGGTTAAGCGCAAACCCGTACTGAAAGATCGACTGAAACCGATTAAAGCAACAACTCCAGGTAAACATGGCTGACGAAATTAGACAGGATGATACAGTCTTGACAAGAAATTATCATTTCCAGTCTTTTACTATCTGCTGCTAGTATAAATCTACTAGCGTTCTATGACGAATGCCACACAAAACAATAACAATTATTTACACAACAATAAAATTTATTTCCCGAGGGAAAATCATTCTTTTGTTTTGTACCTCCAAGATGCCTACCGTGAAAACCCTCTATTGGGTGCACTACTCGCTAGCTATTCTGTGATAGATATCGAGTAGCAGTTGTCAAGAAAATGGCGGCCGCTTCTTCGCGTTTTCGAATTGTCGGCAAGGAGGATTTGGATAATTCACTTGTTTAGTTTTGAAATACTACACGTAGTAGATTTATACTAAGACAATTAGATTTTTCGCTTTCTATTTCTATGCGTGATAGCTGCACTAATCAGCTATCACGGGATAGAAATCGAGAGCCAATAATCTAATTGCTAATTACTTGCGTGAAAACCATTTTCTGAAACAACTGCTTAGTTCAAAGGAATCAGGTTTTCTTAAAGGTACACTTCGCACGAGAATAGTTCTTAAGACCTTAATAGCGACGAAAAAACAGTTTACTATAAAATTTATGCTGCAAACGTCCTTTAGAAAGGTAACTAAATCGGCCAGTTCTCTGAAAAGATTCTTGGCCCCTCCGACCTTCGTGGACACCTGAAATGCCGAAATAAGTAAAGAAAGGAATCGACAAAAGGAAAAAACCTACACTCCGCTTCCAAAGCAAAAGAAGGAAATTGCTCATAAACAACTAGAGTGGGTGGTCAGGATGGTTGACCTGTGCAGACATTTGTGCATACCAATGAATATGTTGGCGTCTCCGTCCAGGTTAAGCCCTTTGCTTCTCGCAGCGGATGTGCCATTCACGTGGTCCTCGTTGTCGACTTTAAGAGAGCCCTTGTCGAAACTTCTACAATCAGAAGGAAAACGTTAACTAAATAGGACGTATTGAAACATTGTCCAAGCCTACACAGTCGCAGAAGCTGTATGAAGCTCCCATAAGCTTATCTAATTTCAGACTTCGTGAACTTTGAGCGTATTAGAGAGACGGGGCTTCACATCAAATCCGACAATAGTTTATTTTGGAACAATTCCTCTCCAAACTCAAACAAACGCTGTAACTGAAACGTACGTAGAAATAAAATAACCAGATTGTTTGTGAATGTTAAACAACTAAACCAATGTCAAGTTCCTTTTTCTTTTCATTAATCCATACGGGTGGGCGTTTATAAGAGAAGATAGTGTGGTTTGTTACAAACTCTGAATTTTAAATAGGATTTATTAAAGAGAAAAGGTAACAGGATCGGAGGGGTTCTCATTATAGATTTTACAGCACAATGAACTACTGACAATGCGATCACTGCCCAGAACGGGTGATCAGCAAACACCTTCCTGGTGTCGGCATGTATGTCGGTCAGTATATAGTGAGCAGAGCGGATGATCATTCGCTGTGCAATTAGCCTGCAGGCTTTTGATTACAAGGTTAGATTGTTACCTGAACACCTCAACAGAATGCCACTGACCGTCGTTTACTGGTACTCGGGAAAGCAGGACAGCGGGGCCCGTGCCAAGCTCAAATCTGCAGTGAAAAATAATCTGGATATCAGACTGTTAGAAAGCTTTTTAAAGTAACACAAGGAGATTTCATTCCGAATTATCAACGTCAGCAAGACTCTCTGAGCCCAACAATTGGTTAGCACTGACCTGAACTCCAGGAATCGGTCTCTTAAACCGATTGCAAAGTAGTCTCGTTTCTGTAGATAAAAGAAATCTACCATAAATGGACGGTACCAACGTTTGATAAAACTCTGGAGAGTCTTTTGGTTTTCCATCGAATATATCTAGAAACGTGATGCCGCATTGGGTAAATCATCTCTGTTAGTGCTTCACCACAAAATCTTAGTTTTTTTATGACAAAAGAACTGTAGCCCAAACTAACATGTTCCAACAAAGTTTACGTTATTGGCGCGAGAATCAGCGTCCAGTTCGCATTTTCGAATGGAAGATCAGAAGACAGGTGGTTTAAAGCTGGTCATTGCACGAGAGTCGTTTTTACGAGAGTAGGAGGAGGTGAAATACGACTTTCTTAAAAACAACCGCTGCGAGGTAGGCTATTTTCATACCTACACGATTGTACCACAAATAGAATCGTCTCAAATATAATGGTAACCTTGATGTGCCGGGGATAACCCTGTAATGAATTGTCATCCCAACCCAGGACAACGGACGAGGACCACAAATATACCTTGCTGCTTCGTGGTTGAAGACCAACGGTAAAAGTGTCCGACCTCTGGGTCGGCCCCTATTTGACTTTATATCTTCTGTCTTTGTCCCAAAGTGTAACTTTTCTCTTTTATAAATGACCTACTGCTTGCTTTCAGTATTTTAGCGTTTTAGCATTGCCGACTTGATAAAAAGGTCCAATCAATGCCTAAATGTCTTACCTTTCCATAGATGAGTGTAGCTTCCCATTCAAAGATCTCTATACATTTCGAAGATAACTGATATTACCATGCAGGTATTGCATGTTGGGACAGTAACAATAATAACATCACCTACCTTTCCTTGCCATAAAATGACACCATTCCGAGCTTCGGTTTTTATATCCATAGACAGGTAATCCGGTTTTACAGCCCTATTCAGAGCCAAACAAGCTAAATTATTGAAGGAAGTGCTTATTTTGGTAACAATGGCTGACTTAAGTGTTCATTTTTTTTAGGTGGGACACTTAAAAAACCTTTTAGCCGACGCAACATTCAAGTTTTGTAGGAGTTATGTCCGGTGACAGTTCACTTTTCATTACAAAGGGATGATGATTCATTTCTCCGCAGCGCATAGTGTTTTGAGCGGAAAAAAGTTGCTTTCATTTTCCTTCGACAGCATTTAGCATAATAAAAATTAAACCGAGTGTTAATTAAGGAATCAAGTTGATTTGGCGTATTGAGAGATTCAACGAACTTGACGGCTTTACTCCTATTCGAAGATTATGTAATCCACTTTACAAAGTTGATCGGCAAAGGGTTATTTAATCCTTTTAACTTGTGAGTTACAAGAGAAATTTGCATTCGGTTTTGAGTTTCAGGCTATTCATTGTTGCAAACAAACTTTGGGAGCTGAACCAACTTATTTCAAGGACTTTGTTTCAACACTTAGTTACAAAAACATAACGTGCGTCAAATAGACTGAAAGCAATTCCAAAAACGCTTATCTTACCTTGGTCCTCGCATGGCTGAGGCTGGAAATTCCAAGTAGCCATCACCACTGAATGAGACACTGCCTCCAATCTGAATAGCTACAAAGAGAAAAACTGGTCAATAAGTGAGACTGAAGATGAAAAACGTAGATTGCAGGCTATATCGAGCAAATACAAAGGTTCTCATCCTCACCCGATGAATTGCTAATGAGATTTTGGAATTGAAGAATTGAAACTCACGGCCAGATGGACAGTCCTAATTAACGATTTTCTTTGTCACTGCGAACTGTTGTCTCAGTTATTTATTCAAAATCCAAGGAGTAGTCATTTTTAAACCTCTCAAGGTATGTCCAGGTGCCGAACACTTCATAACTAAAGATATTGACTGCATGCCAAAGAACCAGCAAACACTTACAAATCTCACAGCGCTGCCCTCCATATCCAATAGGGCAAGTACATATTCTTTTTGAAGATGGGAACTCTACTCCTCCGTTCAGACAGGTTTTATTTTTTCCTGGCCCCACCAGTGCAAACTCACACTTTTGTCCCGTGTAACCTTGTGCGCACGAACAGACAAAACCAGTCTTACCAACCGGGATACAAGTGGCATTGTTCAGACACGGTTTTATTTCACAAGGCAGCAAGCATTCTGTGCATTGCTTGATATTGCGCTGGTTTATGTTCGAGTTGAGCAAGTTAATTTCTCTGCCATCTACGGACACGCTGGATATACACCCAAAGAAACCAGAGCTAACACCAAGTTTGTCAGTATCAACTGTTGTGAAGTCATCCAATCCTCCTATGTACAAGTCTAGATCTAGATTCAGCCCAATCGAACAACAAGGGGAGTAAGCTCTGACGGGAAGTTCGCTATCAAGTTTCATGGAAGCCTCATCACGTTGTCTTTCCACTACAACAGTGTGCCAGATTCCCAAGGAGACGTTTTTGGTGCTGTGTACGACCCCTGGCCCGCTTCCCATGTTGAACTTGAACTCCATTCGTCCTTCATTAATGGCTAATGAAATGAAATCTCCACGAGCTGGATAGGGTTTCTGACCATTGTAAAGTATTAACGTGTTTTGTCTTGATTTTAGGACCATAAAAGTTACGGAGAATTTTAGTTGACGAACCGCGCCTTCGATCCCCGGGAATGACATAAAAGAATTGCTTTCGAACATGGGCGTGTCTATCGGAGTGCCTAAAAAGCGGTGAAATGAAATTAGAAGAAATAAAGTCTAATAACGTTATCTTAGCAGTACAATGGTAACTTTGCTTTGATGGCTCACCAACATTTGGCAAGTCACGTGAGCCTAAATTCAGCTTGTTTCCGGTCACTAATCAGCTCAAACATTTTTATTCCATTATAGAATGCACAGTCAGCAAGTATGATAAGAAATATCGGTGTAGGAAATTGTTATGACCACTTCTCGCATATCATTTGGTGTAACAATGTATGTTCTTCTTTCTTTTCTTTTTGTGTTTTTGTTGTTGTTTCGATTTGTATAGAATCATGAGTAAAAGAGGACCTACACTAACTACAAGTAAAACTACTGCTTTTTTACTTAAAACGAACCTCTCTCACACCTCTCCCCAGAGTAACCGGCGGGACAAATGCATCTGAAACCATCATCGCCGATATTCTCACAACGTCCTTCATTACAAACCCCGGGAGAGCACTGCTGACCAGAGCTATGACAAGTTCTTCCCGAGTAACCTTGCCTGCAACTACAGACAAAACTCCAGTCTCGAGTAACCTCTGTGCATGTGCCGCCGTTCTTACATGGCCTTGTTTGACAAACTTCACAATCTTCTAAGCCCACATGATTGACTGGATCTCCTGATGGAAAGAAAAAATGTATACATTTCAGTAAAAATAACAATATTTTCTTGGTCGTTTAACATGGTTTTTATTCTACACCATCAGCCTCCATCAGCAGCACGTTTTTGAGTGTGAAAGGAGCTTCATGAGACGCACGCAACGAACAAGCCACTATTTCAATGACGATACTTGCAGGTAGCTTCCAAGAGGGGAGGCGGATGCTATTTCAAAGTTATTTCACAAAAAGCTGGACACTAAATACAGATTTCCCAGGTTGTAGTTTACCCTAAAGGACGGCAGTGTTTGCAGTACAGTCATTTGGACAGTCGCTTAAAGTTAAATATCAAACAAGCACAGGTAGGAAGCATTCCAAATCTTACCAAGATTAGTAACTTTTCCATCGATAACCAAGTAGCTCAAACAACCAACGAACCCTGAGCTGAAACCTGCCAAAGAGCTGATGGAAGAGAAGTCAGGGACACCTCCCACATACATATTCTGGTTTAAATTCAGCCCTGTACTACTTCCCTTAGAAATCCCTGTTACAGGAGGTTTGCCATCAACAGTAAGATTCCCTTCTTTCTCGTTCCGGGATAAAATAACTGTGTGCCATTCATACCGCTGTAAAGGTTGTTGGCTTCGAATGATTGCCGGTTCAAATCCAAGGTTGAATCTGTGATGCAAAGAGGACAAATGCATAAGAATTTGTAACACAACGTATACAACCTCTCGTTCCTAATTACAAAGTGTTAATAGGGGAGGTTACAGTGCCCCTAACCCCATCCATAGTCTTAACGGGAGATTGGACTGCACTACCATTTACCATTAAAATCAAGGCCCAAGACTCAGTAACTGTCAATGGTGGATTCTTTCATAATTTCTAAAGTTCTGCACAATATTAGAAACTCAAAAAGACACGTGCATACTTTTACCTAAATTCGGCAAATCCGTCTGACATCCCAAAAGATATAAAGTCTCCAACAGAGCCATTGTGCAGCTGGTCATTGTACAGTATAAGACCGTCGGCCATTTGTGGTATAAACACAATTTCAATACTGAAATTAAGAGGTTCTTGAGTCAGCGTCGGGAAGCTCAAATACGACACTGGTTTCTGCGTGAAACGTGGTACAGTCACTAAAAGAAAGAAAAAAGATCGTTGGTTACGAAATCTTAGATTTCCAATAAGAAACTATAAATGAGACGCAATCTAAGGTAAACAACACGCTCAATCGCTTATTTTGGTACTGTAGGCTATCTAGCTTGTAACACTCATAGGGTTTCTTAAGATCTTGAAAAGATTCCTATTTTTCTCAGTTCCATTATTGTCGTGTAGTAACTCAAATACCGCTGTGGTAACTGGTGGCTTAACCAATCACAGCTGGGCTGCTAACCAATCACAGGTTTAAAAATGTATTTTAAGCGCTTGGTACCCATTTTTGTCCCTTTGTAAGAGAACCCCATTCTGATGAACCATTCCCTTTCTGGAACCGAGGTACTACGCAATGATGAAGTTAAGATAAATAATATGAACCGTTGACTACCTTTAAATTCTAAAAGTGCACTTCCGTTGGCCGATCCTTCAACATTCGTTGCATCGCAGACATACGTCCCAGGATCATTTTCAGTCACATTTGCAATCCTCAAAAGTTCTCCCTCCACTGTGCTGTTGACCGGAAGTGAGCCGTTCAATTTCCGCCATGACAGTTCTGGTGATGGGGAACCGCTAGATATGCAAGTAAATTCCGCGGGTTCTCCAATCTTCACCCGAATCTTCTGTGGTGTGACTGTTACCTTAGGAGCTTCTGTTGACGAAACAACAATAAAGTTTTGAGATTAACCCTACGACCAATATTCTGTGGACAAGATGCGGAAATCTATGTCCTTGTATTTTTGCGTTCCAGTTGTTCAACAGCTCTGAGTGTAATGACGTGTAATGAAACCTAACAAACGATTTCCTCACGTACCAGACAAAGATGTCTTTGAATACCATAACTTTTCCTTACTAGAGAAAAACCTTGGTGTTAACATGCGAATAAACGATGTTAAATTTTGTACTAGTTTAGTCGTGAAGGGCTTATTCAATCAATAAAATCAATCCTTCACCTTGCACCTTATCAGTCAGTCAGTCTATCAGTCAGTTCGCGTAAGTCAAACACTCAGCGAGTGCATTCTTCCGATTGCCCCGTCCGTGAGACAAGTTTAAGTCAACCAATCAACAAGCGCGAACCTTGTACAAAGATGGCGACTTGAGACTGCACGGACCCAACTCGGTTAGTGACTTGGCACTTGTACACTCCGCCGTAGGAATGCCGAGCGTTCAGAATGATCAGAAGTCCACCCTCAATAATCAGTCCCACTGATAACGGACCATCGTTGCGGGACCATTGAATGCGGGGTTGCGGGATACCTGTCCCGATACATTCGAGTGTCAGATTGCCACCCACAGGTACGGATTTGACGGACGTTCCACCTCGTATGGTGATAGAAGGAAGATCTGAAAAACAACAAAAAACAAAAAGTTAAAAAAAAAAAAACAATATCAAATATCATTTCATCACAAGATCATCTGATATATTTAACAAATGGATTCCATTTGGCAGCGCGTGTGTTTCTGATAACGCACGGATGACGATTTAATCCTAAACTCTTCTAGACCAATCATCTATCGAATCAATCTCTATCGAACCTTAACCTAAGTTTGTAAATAATTTTAAATTATTTCAATACTAAACATTCAATTTGTCAATAAGTTATCCAAGTATTATAATTGTAGTGTATAATTTTAGTGTGTTTTTAATAGTTCACGGCATTTGTGAAGAACAAAAATACAGTGACTGTAACTATTTGAACAAAATTACCGTGGTTAAATAAAGTATTTTTTTTACCTGTGTGATTCACTAGAAGGCTGTACATTGGTAAACTCTAATGTAAGGGTACCGATTTATTTGCAGTAAATGGCATTCAGCGTTTGTCCGCGCTAAGCTACTTTGACAATGGAGAAATTACTATTGTTATATTGACCCCACTGGAATTATCTTGATGGGTTGATCTCTTCACGTGCCATTGGCAAGCGTTACAAGCTCATCCATCGCAGGAGCCATTTCCAGATGCATAAGGTTTGAGTAAAGTCCTCGTAGTACCTGGTAAACATTGCTAACTTCTTTTTCATCTAACTTACGCAAAACACTTTGGCATTAGTCTTGCAAGTAATGATCATTGTAATGTAAACTAAAAAGAAGCGATAAACCTTCTACGGTGAGCTTTACAGAAGCTCCAGTAGCTCCAGCTGCATTAGTAGCCGTGCATATGTACCGTCCGTCATCCAAACTGACGAGTCGCACCAGATTTAACACACCATGCACCGCGGAATGTCTTCCCGGAAGGTCTCCGCCTTCCTTTGTCCACGTGATCACAGGGTCGGGTGTGCCTGTTGCGTTGCACTGGAAACTGACATTTGAATTCGGCGCGGCTACTAAGGACTCGGGCCAGGCCACCACTTTTGGCGCAGCTGAGAAATATAGATGAGAGTAATGCTGTAAGTCACCATGATCAAGTTACTGGTCTGAATGCTATGGTAATAAGCAAAACACTTAACGACTCTTTCAACGATGTAAGCTTTTGATCTGAATAGATTGAACTACTTGCTCGCTATCTTACCAAACACCGTGACAGTTGCAAAACTTTCACTGGAGCCCGCGGCATTGCTAGCATAACAGCGGTATTTCCCAGAGTGTTCCACCTTCGCCATGCTGATACTCAATGTCCCCGTCGCATTCTCACTTCTGTGTGGGATACTTCCATTCACCTTTGACCACGTGATCGGAAGCGGAAGTGAAGGTGTAACCACACAATAGAGGCTGAAGGAATTTCCTTCACTTACTGAGAGCTGGGACGGAGTAATGTCAACGCGAGGGGGTACTAGGAAAAAGACGAGAAGGTAATGCATTTACAACGCACATTATAGAAAGCAGCCTTGGCGGGCAATAACCTACTGCTAGTTCACGCAGTCTTCGATCGGCAGAAGGTTGGCTGTCAATCACTGATCTGCTGACGGCTGGACGCAGAGACTGCAGACTGTGGTGACGTGAATGTCACGGAAGGCCAAAGAAAGTAACGATTATATTAGGAGTAATTAATATCTTTGACGTTTGTTTACAAGAGGCACAAAAACATCAATTACCAAAACTACATTTTTTTTTTACTTTTAGGGAAAATATTGAAAGTTAGAAAGCGTGTTTTAACGCGATGTTAAGACTTATGCCATGATGACCGTAATAAGAGCGCCGCAAAAATAGGTCAGATGATTAAACAACAATCGATGTGTACATGTGCATAATTTTGGTTAATTTCTTAATCGGACTCTGAGAAGGTACAAGGTAAAATAAAGGTTTTGTTGAGAACATTAGCACACATGAGTTCAACGCCGTTCCTTGTAGTTCAGTAACGTGAAATTATAATTTCAATTAGTGTTTAAATTAGAGCCCCCGTTTGTGCTTCCTAAGCTTCCCACCAACAAAAATAACAACAAACAAACAAAACAAGACGGTTCTCTTGAGTTGGGGTGGTGTTGGGGTTGAAATTGGAGATGTTGGATATTCAGATCATTTAGATTCTTAATCATTTAGCAACAGAAAAAAACAAAACTGACATGGTTGAAATGTGAATAGCATTTTAGGGGGCAAATCCAAAACTCCATCAGTTTGAAATACGCAGAGGAGTGAGGTTTGAGTAACCATCTCGGGTAAAACCTTGTCTTATTGCATGGAATGTAGCATTTAACGCTTACCTATAACCTTAACCGGAACATGAAATCTGTCCTCTCCTTCACTGTTAATTGCCTTACAAACATACGTCCCGGCATCCTCTGGGCCTACTGACCGGATGATCAGCAGTCCACCTTGATCTTCTGTGCCCTCAGGCAGACTAGATCCCAGTCTCTCCCATATGACGCTCGGTGTTGGTATGCCGGACGCATTACACTGGAATTCAGCGTCATCACCTTCGATTACTGTCAGAGAACTAGGTTCCACAACGGCTTCAGGCGATTCGTTCGCCACAGTAACTGAAAAGCAATGTAAGACTTTGAGGGACCGAAGAAAGGATTGCTACTTTCTTTTCTTGAAAATTGTTAAGTCCGCCCTCTGTTATTACTTTACTATCTCAGTATTTTAAACAGCATTAATTGGGGATCTTCTAAAATGCTAAGCTTGCTTGATGTCCTGCCTATTGATTATGTAATAGGCTACTTTAAATTAATGGTATATAAAGGCAATTCTTTTTCTCTTCAAAAAACCTCTTTAACTATGGTCAAAACAGCAAACTGCTTTGTCGTTGACTATCGTAAGTAGATGCCAATCAACTTTCATTCACTTGTAGTTTCCGGGTAAAGTTGGAGGAATTTCTCATCTTCTTGCGTAGATCGTCAACAGTTAAAAATAATTGCGAAAATAACCATTTAAAGCCCCATTTACACAACATTCATTTTGGGTCCGGCACTCAAATTTGAGGAAGGCGGGCCTAAAATTATAACCGGATATATTTTCTGGGTCCACATATTTCTTTCTCACAGTCCTTTGGGAAATGTTTGTTATTCATTTTGTCTTTTCAAACAGTTTCGAGTTGGACGGACCAGCCGCGAGAACAATGCTCAGGAATGCAGAATCCGCGCGACTTTTAGAAGGAACATTATGTGAGCCGCTGTAAACATGCCCGGGGCCTCAACTTCCCCAAAGTCGTAATGTCTTCATTAGTCTTAAAATGTTTTCACTCCGCAATGATCTTCGCATTTAGTCCGTTTCCTTTTCCAAGGCAACATTGTCTTTCAGAAGTAATTTATTTATTGACCTTATCAGAGCCCATGATTTTCTTTTGGCAATATACAGTACCAGCATATTGAAAATTTGTTGTATACGATAATCCTTGTTAAAGGAGCACTGTCACCGGGATTTTTGCTGTTTTTGGTTCAATTCTGCCAAAATTACTACCTTTTACCTGTTATCATGCAAAAATTGCTCCTACAGAATCAGCAAGATGAATTCCAATGAAATTTTAGCGGGAAGAGCTAACCATAATAATTTTTTTGGTGATTTTTCAATGCATAGCTTGAAATTTTGAAAAAAACTGGCAAGTTTTTTTTCAAATTTCAATCCATTTGCATCCTCGTCATCTTTGATGGAATACAGGAGTTTATTGTGTCAATGCAGTACTACAGTCTTTAGCAGCAAAACTAGACCATTATTTTAAGGTTTCCACTGATGCATTGGCAGTTTTAAGCTTTTTAAAATGATAGTACAATAGCGTGACACTGCCCCTTTAAGCCTCTCAAGGCATTAAAAAGTTCATCAAAGCTGGATTAAAAACAGGAACAAACCAAAAATATTAGGTGTGGGTTACACTGGCCATTTTGCCCTTGGGTAAATAGCTTTTACTTACTCTTCCCAAAGTGAAATTGCCTCCGGGCAATTTCCATCGATACGTCATAAAAAAAGTGCCCATGACGGGTCCAGTTCCATTTCCCAAAGCGGCTCAACCAATCTCAGCGATTGCCAGACGCAGGGAAACCACGTACTGTTTACCTTCCCCGAGTCTTTTAAATCCCAGAGTAAGCCCAAGCCGAGCCATTACCCTAAGGTAGCCCATAGGCAAAAGATCTAATGTAAACGCACCTATTGTGAGCTGGAAAACTTGCTAATTATCTTACCTATCAATTCCAAACTCTCTCGGGTTATTCCCACAAGGTTTTGGGCTTGACACGTGTAATTGCCTTGATGTGTTGGTCTGGCGTCCTCAATAAGCAACTTCAACACTCGCCCGCTCTCTATTAACTGAAGACTAGACCATGAGTCCTCCGGAGCAATCCATTGGACAACTGGGGAGGGGTCCCCTGCTGCTGCACATTCCAGCGTGACAGATCTTCCAGCTGTCACGACAACAGGGTTTGATGGGCTCACAATCACCTTGGGATCACCTGTTAAAAGAGTTAATGGCCTTATAAATTTTTCAATTTAACCAAGTCAATTCTCCTCAGCGGTTACCATATCAACACTTTTCGTCAGCTGATAATGTTCTTGGTCTGTTTGTGAATAACAGTAATTTGCTTTATCTGCTTCCAATTAAGTAAACCAAAGCCGACTAGAGTTGTGTGTATTTTCCTGCGTTAGGCACCGGTTACTCGCTTCCAGCGCTTTACTCTGACTTGATACCCCTCCGCACTTGGCACACGTTGCAGTTTTCCCGTGCTTAGCAATAGTTGCATGCTTTCCTATGCTTGGTTGACATCCAATGTATGCTTTTACCTCGGACTGGCTTATTTACCATTTGGGTCAACCAGTTCTGAAAAATGGAAACAGCCCTTTGAGGTGCTTTTACCTTGAACAATAAGCAAAGCGACCGCCTCTGTGGATCCCAAGTCATTTGTTGCTTTACAAATGTACTTCCCCTGACTGTCACCAGAGGCAGGAGAGATCACCAGGACGCCATCGTTACTACTGTTGAGCGGCTCGTTTTCCTCTCTTTCCCAAACCACTGCCGGGGGTGGAACACCAGCTTTAACCACGCATTTGAAAACCACTGTTGCTCCTCCGGTCACTATCAGCTTCCTTGCTGGCATGATTTCTATCTTAGGCATAACCTTATCTAAATGGTCAAAGGGAACACAAAGGGTTTTTAATAAGTTGCACTTTTCCAAAGAAAGAAATGTATTCATAACTTGGTGAGGCACGATCGTCTTGGTGAGTTTAACCCTGTTTGAGGTGATATATTCAATGTCACCTCGAACAGTCTTTCCTATACTGCATCCATCCGGACAATCGTGCGTCACCAAGTTATGACATGACTCCTCCCAATAACAAACTAACTAAGTATTGTCATATTTAATTCAAACTTCAAGGTCGTTTGTGTCTTGTGTATTTTGTGGATGACACACGTATTTGGGGTCCAAATTTTTAACGCGTTCGCACAGCTGGAAACACTTCCTCAGAATAATTGTAAGACATTTGCTAATTATTAGCGTCTGTCGTTGTAACATCAGAGAAGAAATAATACGATGTTTTCTTTACACTTCAAACGCACGTGGCGTTTGTGTCAACTAACATGACTTATAACTCCCGGAAGGATTATGAACTAGCTTAAAAGACTACATACGAGATATAGCTCAAGCTGGACTGAAGAATGCCACCAGCAGGAGATAGGTCACGCTATTCTATGTGATTCAGTTTCATTCAAACTAGTCATAAAATTGTCCCTTAACCCTGTCTCGCCTTTGACGTATCGTGCGGTCTTAAATATCTTCTAGGGTGGAGTTGGGGGGGGGGGGGGTGGAGTAGATTGTACAGATTGAAGGTTTTTGAGGGTTTATGCTCTCTATAGTGATTTAACTTTTCAAACGATTGTGCTCTGAGAGCTAAGTTATTTCTGAAACCAGAGGCATAGAACTTATTTAAACCATTTCCTGAGTGAAAGGATCAAGGCAGATTTACATGGATTTCACTGAGCTAAGGGACCGTTTGATGTCCCGTCACGAAGGATTCTATGCCAAACGTATGGCCTAAAAGGCGGGACATCTTTTGAGAAGCAAAGGAACCTTGTTGTAAGATGGTCGATCCAACAGTTCCCTTAAGAAATTCGACTTGTTACCTTAAACATGGGAACTTTTACTTCCGTTTGTTGCAGTTTGGTTTTTCTAAGAGAAATTGAAATAGTATCAAGAATGAAAAGACAGAGGTATAGAACAGAATCACTTAAACAGCGTGATCTAGCCACGTTACTGGATCACTGAAGCAGGCATTTGCGTTTTAATTGTAAAGCACAAGATTCGTCATGTGTTGTGCACTTATAATGACAAAATATACAAAGTATTTACAATGAGGTGACTGATGATGTTTACAGTGGCATAACATAAAACGGCCTGATACTCGCAATTGTCCAAAAATGGGTTAACGGCAGAGGATTGACTTATACAAACGTGTTTCGAAGTGCAAGTCGTGGTACACGAGACGCTGGTGAAAGTTAGTAGTTAACCACAAAAACAATAATGCAATACTACTACGTCGTATCGTCTGGTTTCAGTGTTAACCATGAAAAGAGAAAGAAGAAATAGCTTTTTTTGGATTAAAATGTACTTTGTGAATATTACTTTATAATGGGTTATTAAATCACAACGCTACATTTCTCGGGTTAGCAAATAAGTGAACGTAGCGTTAAGAAACCTTTCATCGTTGTTGTCATTTAATGACAATGTAATGTTTTTGAAGGCCGTTGTTAGTTATATATGATCGCCTATATTGCATTTTTAACATATTCCGGGAAAGAGGAGCACCATTAGTAGCTGGAATTGAGGTCGTGAATGATTACTAAAACGTATGTGCGTAATTAATGAGACACTGAATAAAAATGAATAAAATTATTTATTGTAATTCTTAAACGCGAATATTTAAGGCTGACTCTGACATGAAGGGTTATAATGAAATCTGATTCACTGTAAATTTGACAATTCCTTTATTCTTTAAGTTAAGCGAGTCATAAGTATTTTTTGGCCTATCCTTAAATTGGTTGGAGGATGTGCTAACCACCTGACCCCACAAGCTTCAGTTGACCACCGAAACCAAGAGTGATATGGCTGGTGGCCCTGTATTCCTACTGGAGCGACAAGCAATTGACGATTAATTGGCTTAAATTGCACAACATTTGCGGAACTGAAGCCCCTTTCGTAATGGCCTACTGTAATTCCATGATTTTAATTGTTAGAGGACAAGTTCCGGTGTCGTTTAGTGACTAAAACGCATGCAGTTTAAAAAGGCTAGGTCATGCTATCTTGTGTGATTCTTTCCGCAATAAACTAGGCATCGAAATTCAATAAAAGATTAATTGCGTTCAGCGTAATGCTTCCTTTATCCGTAAGATATTGTGGTAGATATTGTTCATTCCGACCCGCAGAAATTTATTGAAGGCAATGTGTCTTCCAAAATGGCAATTCCCTTATATATTAGATATATATTTGAATACAATGACCTATCCCAGCAATATAAGAAGCGGCTGATTCTCCACACCGTCTTGTATACTGAATCCATTAATGCTCAGTGGGATCCTTTGGTTTTTACTCACTTCTAACATTAACTATCCCTGTCGCTTGCTCGACTCCTTTTTTGTTCTGCGCCACGCAAACGTACATTCCCTCGTCATCTTTAGTCATTTCTTTTATTCGCAGCAATCCTTCCTCGATGACATGATTGTCTGTTAAGGCCCCACCAACTTTGCTCCACTTCATGGAGGGGTAGGGTTCACCTGTAACTTGACATGACAGGAACGTGGACGCACCTTCATCAACGGTTTGCTCTACTGGTTGTACAAGCGCCGTGGGAGCCACTGAAGTGTCTTAAAAGAAATACAACAAGACTAAGTAATGCTCGCTGTATACATTTTTTACTTATCACTTTTACTACTCTTCGCTTTTTCATCACACTAGACGCGTTAACCCTTGTGGTGTAAATAGTGACTGGTGTCTTTTTCTTCTTCAAGTTCTACCTCAAGCGTACCGTATGCGAGAGTATTAAAACGAACGGCCACAAAAGATGAGTTTCCCTGACGTTTAAATAACGTGTTCCAACAAGTACCGCAAGAAATATATAGCAACAGTGGCGAGAATGTGCTTGATGACATTTTCAGTTTGGATTGCGGTGTTTTAAAGACTAAACACAAACATCTTCCAGCAAAGCCAAGGAAATTAAGAGAATGGGTAGCTTTTGGTATGTCGATGTCTTTATTGGTGTATTTGCCTACACTGCTAACGTCGCTTGATATGCACGTAACATGGAAACAACTAATTTAAGGCACTGTTAAGGTTTGTTGAGTGACAACACTTCACGTATTTGAAAGATTTTCCAGCATTTTACCTCTTTCGACTCTAAGATTGACCAGAAAAGCTCGGGCTCCGAATGAATTCGCAGCGGTGCACACGTAGGCACCTTCGTCCTCAGGCTTCGTCGTAATAATCCGCAGAACGCCATTCTCTGACGAGGAAGACTCGGAAAAATTCCCAATCTCACGTGACCAATGAATAATTGGAGCTGGATCTCCAGTAGCAGTGCATTGGAACAAGGCCTCCTCGCCTTCTAAGACTGTGAGTGAGTTGGGAGAGACTGAAATCACAGGAACACTACCAGCAGCTAAGAAAAGACAAAAAAATAATTTTAAACACTTTAAGAATACAACACACTTAACACAACAAATAAAACCTGAACGAACTGGAAAAATACGCAACACCAACAACTTCATCCATGCTTGAGAAAAGTCTACAGCAACAAATCTTTGTCACAACGTAGATTTGAAGTTCAGCTGTTGTTGCTGGGCACTTCGCAGTGTAAAAGAAAACTTGTTGTACAAATCGTTTTATAATTGTGCGAGGAAGAGATGCACAACATAAGGAACACAAGTTTACCACATACGAAGATCTAAGGCCTTATCAACCGATCTTTGGGCTTAGCTATGAAACAACTGAGGTTTCTGCGTCCTTCCGTTCGAAAAATCATATAATCATCCTGGCATTGAAAAACGCATACATTGTAAATTCACGTGCTATTACTCGTGTGTTTAGTACCAGTCGTGCGAAAACAGTGTTCATGTCACCTTGTTTAACAGCAAGTTCTAGAGTACCGAGGTGTTTGTATTTCTCACCGGATACATTCAAAAAGGCGGAAGTGCTAGATGTGCCGCCTCCCAAGTTTGAAGCTGTACAAAAGTATTCTCCTTCGTGACTCTCCTTCACTTTGACGAATGTAAGTGTGCCATTGCCGTTCGATATCTCTGCTTCCCGTGGAAGTCCACTGCCAGGACTACCGTGCCACTGGAGAACTGGGGCGGGAAATCCAGACGCCGAACAACGGAATTGAGCCGTGTCTCCCTCGCGAACGCTTAACCGAGAAGGAGATATGAAGACTTGGGGACTAGTCACTTTAATATGAAGAGAAAAGTGTTTCAGTAAAAACCTTAAAAGTACAATAAGTGATGAGATATGAAGCAGGAGACCCAATGTACACAGTTTGATCTGTTATCGGATTAGCGCAGCTTTTACGACCAACACCTTCATAGTTTGCCCAACTACAACAAACGTCGACAGAGAAAAGAAATTATCATAAAATTGTAAAGACGAGAAACGGCTGGAACATTGGAGGGAAAAAAATTACGAAGGTAAGACTTTGTTCTGTCACGCAACGGAAAGTACGTCGCCCAAAGGAACGCCATATGCTACAAACGATTGTCATACCATTTGAAGAGAAGGCGTCAAAGCGATAACGTACTTAGGATAAAGTGCTTCCATACCTCCTACTCTAAGCTGGACAGTGGCCATGTCATCACTGAAAGCGTTTTTACCAGTACATGTGTAGGTCCCTCCATGGATTCTTTGCGTCTTTTGAATGCTGAGCACGCCATTAACACTAACAGCCCCCTCGGGAAGTGCACCGTACATGCCACGAGTCCATTTAAGTCTGGAGTCTGTGGCACTTTTGGCTTTGCAGGTGAACTGCGCGCTCTGGTTTACCGGGACGTGAAGGACTTTTGGCGACACTGATACAACAATGGGATCCTCAAGGCGAGCTAATTCAGGAGAAGAAATGGACGAGCGGATGAATTAGTGGCAGCGTGGAGGGAACCAAAAGAGACGGATGCAAGGGCGCTTCCCTGACTTCACGTTGAATCACTTGTTGAAAGTTTGAAATTGCGTCGCATGATCAAATGGTCTCCTTTGCCAAAGCAAATTCTTAGATTAAGGTAAAAATGCTCAGTGCTCTGAATTAGGACGCGGAACCATTTAGCAAAACTTGGAGAGACTGTTTGGTTTTTATCAACTGAGTTGATAACGTGAATTAGTCACTGTAAAGAGATTAAAAAGCTGACAACGAGCAACCCTCGAAACATTTTTGACCAAATTTTCGTTTGGATATCCCAACCAACGTAGCACCAAAGTTTCCTTAGAAGTAAATACGAAACGAAAGGCATGTTTTACCTTTAACAATCAATCGCCCTGAGGCGATTTCGGAGCCATAGACATTTCTGGCAGTACACAGATACGTCCTTCGTCCTCCTTCTTCACTCCCCTTATCCGTAATCTCTTCCCTTTTACAAAGACGCGACGGGACATTGGCTGTCCGTCCTTTCTGGACCAAGCGAATGTTGGTCTTGGCTGACCGCCAGCAAAGCAGTAGAACAATGCATCGTCTCCTTCTTCCCTGATGCGTTTCATTGGTCTCACTCTGACAGCTGGCAAAAAATCCACTGAAAAACAAAAAGTCAATTTCTGGATAAATCATGCCCACTATAATAATAACACCACCAACTGGGAGGGAGGCCTCACAGGCAAGAGCTGTGCACAGTTTCTGTGTAGTGATAGAGAAAAGCAAAAGAAATATAACAAACGTCTAGGAAATTAAATTTTACAAAGATGAATGAAGCTGTGGAAAAACGAGAGTCTTGTATCGGGAACTTGTTATCAAGGTGAGAGACGTGTTATATTTCGCATGAAGTGACATTTAATTGTGCATGTCGATCTACATATTGTATCCTTACCTGGAATTTTGACGCACTTTTCACCCAGATTGGAAGGATTTCCGGCATATCCCCTAGCGCACCTGAAAAGCCGCAAGGTAAAAAGAAGTAACAAAGACGCACAAAGTTATTGAATTCATAAAGGAATGAGTTCTAATGGCACTGTGACAAGCGTTGGATCTTCGTAAATCAGGCCAAAATGTCTTGAAGTCTTCACAATATTCGTCTCCTAAACTGTTGAGTAAGTCATGACAATCACAACAGTAGAACTGCAATTATATTCCTTGGGAATAAGAAAAAAAGCTATTACGATTGATTACGGATATGGTTTGTATCAAAAGATAAGTAGATTTAGTACCTTTCACAGTTCCTCCCAGTATAACCAGTTTGACAAGCAGTACACGCTGGGTTGCCATCCGACTCAAGCTTACATATCCGACTAAACCTATCAAAAAAGTGAATAACAGCTTTTAGAGAATAAAGGCAGAAGCCTTTATTCATGACGTCATGAGCTGAAGCCTCTTGCCATTTCTGTGCAACGGCGTGGGGTACAGTGCAAGAATCCTGAAGTGTGAAGGTAAAAAAAAGGTACTTGTTCGCAATTCCTATGGTACCCTCTATCATGCTGGACGACGTGTTTCTAACTTTTTTCCAGCCCTGTACCCATTGAAGCAAAGCGGATTGACAGAGCATGTTGAGCAAACATTTCTGAGGACATAATGCGGGTTAATGTACAGATGTATACTCGTCATGGACTGGAAACGTCTTCCTTAGGTGTCACGTAACTTGCCAGATGCGATGGTGTTAGAGTTAGTGGGAGAAAAGTAATTAATGGAAACATGAAACTTATGGTGCTAAATAACCACGACCATGCCTACAACCATTGCAAGAACTACGGACCGTCTATCAAAAGTCAAACATGTAACGAACATCCGACTTGCATAGCACCGCCGCCAGTAGAAACTCTATAGATGGTACTAAAAGCAGTGGCACTTACTGATTGGAAGCAACTGTGAGCGGACATGGGCACGGTTGACAATCTTTCGGCGTTCCTTTCGTGGGATCACCATAGAAACCAACGGAACATTTATCACACTGAGAGCCTGTGGTGTTATGATCACATCTCTAGAAATAAGTTTACAACTAACAGTTAAAACTGACAGGAGACAAGCACAGGAAATATCCGAGGACATCGAAACGAAATATAAATATTGCGCTTTCACAGATTATCGGCTTTCTTTTGAGGAGGCATGTTTTTAAGAAGTGCAATTCTAAAACCCTTCCTCAAATAGTAGAGGAATGACTGAGCTATTAAACCTGGAACGGATGCTCTAACGACTGAACCTAATGGGAGTCTCGTGGCAACCTAGTTCATTTTACTGAATTATTCCATTGGGTTATACGAAAAGACCTGGCCAAATTATCGAACAAAGTTGGATTCAACGTTCCACCTTTGGTCAATCGAACATTTTTCGACCGTTTGGTCGCCCTTGTTGGAGGGTGTTCGTCCAACAATTTTTGCTTGATCAAGTGTTGGATAGAGTTTGCTTTTGATCATACATTACGCCACACCAATTTGCTCGACAAAAAATGTTACAGTGTTTTGTCGCCCTTCCAACAAAGTTGTATCCTGAAAAGAATCACGTTCGCCCTGCTAGCCATCAATAATCGCTATTTTGGGGCTCTCTTTGCAGATGTCCGGTTTAAAATTTCTGCGAAGAGATCCGGGCTTATTCCCATCATCCCCTTAAATGCGGGTGTATCTTGCAATGATGACTGTACAACGGTATGGAACATACCCTTTTCTCAGCTCGTTCTCTTAACCGTTCCATGGGTTTTCCTGTTTTGACACCGTCACGTACGTCCTCGAACAGCTCTGGTACCATAAACATTAACGCTAGCGCTATAGAAGCGCTTTTCGTTTCCGTGTTAGCGCTATGTTTTAAATTAAATTTAGCGCCAAGAACTTGTACCGGAGGCTTGTTTTGTCGAGGAATGTTACGTAGAGTGTTTTGCCACCACATTCACACCCAACAATATTGTGGAATCCAACTTTTTTCAAGAGTTTGGCCAGGGCATAAGGCCTTTAAAACCAATAACCTTGCTACTAGTCTCGAAGTAGCTCAGGGATAACAGCCCGCCACTGATCTGGCGGGTACAAGGTAGGGGATGGCTCATTTCCACCAGGGATCTCAGATCTGATTTACTCGTTGTCCCTTGCTCGTGACATCATGAACATTAACCACCACGTATTGGTCATTGCAAACTGAAAACCACCTACAATTTTAGGTAGATGAACGTACAAACCTTACAGGCAGCAAAAGGGATATCCTTGAGTATTATTACAAGGAGTGAAGCTATATATACTCACCACACATTGTCCATTTTCTGGGTCACATTCCTTTGAATGCTGATTACAGGAACATGATACACACGGAGAAAACGCAGGGCCTGGGTAAGAACGAGTATAACCCTGTGCACAGTGCTGGAGGAAAGAAACAAGACCACGTGACAAAGTTTGCAATGCATTGTGAACAGTGTTTCCTACACATGTGCCCTTTGGGTACCTATTTTTTCATAATTTTCTTAAAATGCATTTGTTTATTATATTTGTATTTCATAATTGCGCGGCGGGTTTACAGCGAAGGAAGGTTAATTTGCTTGACTTAAGATCGCGACCGCATTGCTGTAACGCCATTAGCCTTGGCAAAAGCTTACAAAATTTCCCTTTTCTTCTTTGCTTTGTTTCCATGTGGATAGAGAAAGGGGTTGGTTGGAACGAAGACCGGAAACTGGAAGACCTTAAACAGCAGACAAATCCAAAAAAAGGTCTGCTACTTGTCCTGTCTAGCTTAAAAGGAAGAGCCACCTTATACAACATAACAAACAGCACCACAGCAAAGTATACATTTGAGTGGTGACAATTATGGATTTCTTTGACCACTGAAAACTTCGAAAAGACATAAGAAGACTTAAGACTATACGGTTTTGTTGGGAATAAAAAGTTGTTGATGGCTTGCATTTTGCTCACCTGACAAGAAGTTCCAGTGTACTCTGGTGGACAGGAGCAGTCTTCGATGTTCTCGAGTTTTCCGAACCTTGTAACCTGAGGAACACCTTTTTCCAAAGTTACGTCATAAAGGCTGACAAATAAATGCAAAGTAGCTGTCATATGTACTTTTCCAGTTTCCTTTCCTACTCGAGGTGCACGATGCAAGATATAAGTCATAACTAGGAGAAGACTTGGAGAAGAGAACAGGGAAAATGCACCCTTTACTGTTGCTTTTCCCGTAAGAATGTTATGACACAATTATTTTACTCAATCCCTTCACACATAAATTGACACGTACCTCGGTAGCCAAGAGTTTATATGCGACTCGATCTCGTTGAATTATCAGATTGACCCGGGTAACAACAATTTCTAACCTGGCTCGTGTCGTTGTGGTGCTATAAGTCGCTCTGATCAAGATGCTGT
The DNA here is from genome assembly GCA_016490735.1 of Pachyseris speciosa. Taxonomy (NCBI): domain Eukaryota; kingdom Metazoa; phylum Cnidaria; class Anthozoa; order Scleractinia; family Pachyseridae; genus Pachyseris; species Pachyseris speciosa. The sequence continues at coordinate 292,716 of JAEMWC010000639.1, forward strand.
CCACTGCAGACAACACTGTCATGACGTTATCTCTGGTCACGCGACCGCCATCCGGGAACCTCAACCAGTCCTGAAATGATTAGATACGTTTCAAGGACAAAAAAGACAAGAATACAGGAGAGCACAAAAACTACAAAATTTCTTCAGTGAGACACTGCTAAATCGGGCACACAAACTACGCTTTCTAATAGCGTCATATATATGCACCCATAAAAAGTTGAAATACATTCATTATTTTCTTAACGTCCATACTTGTTTCTGTCCCCTCCCCCAGGACAGTGGTGATAGGCATCGGAAAGAATGCACACAAGGTCATCAACATTGTACCGGGGGGAGGAAGGTGGTAACAATGGGCACATCTATTCTATAGCGTAAGTGTTTCGTAGAAGTGTCCCAAAACGTTTGACCATGATTGTAAATACATTAAAAGGTAAAGCTAATATTCTATTCGACCTCTGAGCCAATATCTTCAAAGGCAAAGACAAGGTTATCATTCCAAGATAACGAGATGGATGCCCATCACTAAGACAAAACTCTTAAAGCGCATAAATTATGTTACAATGTGGATAGCTGCGAAAAGCAAAACTAAAACTGTCACTATAAAAACGGAGGTTTCTGAATATTTTAGAATTTGTACACTAACCTCAGATAGCCTAAGGCCGTACAACCCTTTATTCCCTCCCTCGAGACGTCTTCCATGACGATACTTCAGAACAAGTCCTCTTCCCTGAAAAAAAAAACATACATACCTTGCATTCAAGAGTAAAGGCAAGGAGGTATTATAGACTTGAAACGTGCATGCAGTCAAACACTATATCATATGCAATCTCCTTTGACCAGTTATTTCAGTGTACCTAAAAACAACAAATCTCGAGACAAAATTCCAGCGAAAATCCAAATCCTAATTACTGGAAACAACGTTTCACCGTTTTAATAAACATCTTAGTTGAGCCTTTATGTTTAATGGATGTTAAAAGTTCTTAAGAAAGTATTGCTATCTAGTGACAAAAAAGGGCACCTTACGTGAAACACAGTCGTAGAGGAAAGAATTTATTTTACAAAAAGTCCTTTGTCGTGTTCAGTTGCATGGCTAAAGCCGCAGGTGAACGTGATTGAGGCGCGTTCCACACAGTTTTGATTACTCTGATGCGAACTCGCACAGGCATTTGTCCCAGATTTTCAACTTCGTTGCCTTTCTTATCTCAACGGAAAAAAAATGGAGAGTAAATTTATGGTACGGCTTATCACATCCGAATTTCATTTCGCCGTGAGTGGCCCTAATACGTCTCCAAATAGAAGGTTAGATTGGTTATCCGTACGCCCTTAATATTTCTGCGCCATTTCCTGGCATCTCACTACCTGTAGAAGCCAGTCCTGGACGCCTCCCCAGCTGATGTCATCAACCACCAGAAACAAAAGCATATGCACATAGAGAAAAAGGGTTACTTGCTTTATTTACCAACTGCTCTAAGGCAACACACTTTTCGTTCCACGTGTAATAACTTAGGGGGAGGCTAGACATCGACATCGTCTATTTTTCACCAACCCAGATAATCAGGTCACATACCGTAATTTGCATGTCTGTCTCACTGGTCAGCTTCCCGCCTGGATTCATCTCATGTGACACTGTGTATCGCATAACACCCTCATAGCTCGAGATCTAGAAAAAAAAAATATTACGAAAAACTGATTAACGTAAAAACGGCAGGCTTGAAACGGTCGGATAAACTTTTTGATATATCGTTTTCAACATGGGTTTCTTCAAACAATTAACGCAAAAAACGCGGTTAAAATCGAAAGACGTTTCGACCGTTCTACGGTCATTCTCAAGTTCAATGTTGAGGCTAAAAAGAATTAACATATATATATACGTCGGGAGATAATGAAGTACAATTATGCGCTAAAAGATAAAAAGAGGGTGTTAAAAAACAATTAAAAAACTTGCAAAAAAGTTTTACAATTTAACTAAAACCTTTCGCACGAATGGAGTCAGATTGTGCATTAAGATTCGGTTTCAGTTTGTTAATAAAAAAACATCTCATAAACGAGGCAGTCAAACTTGTTCTTGCATTTTTTTAAACAGTAACATTTTTTGAAAGATCCTTTGGGGGTAAGCTGGTAAAAACTATGCCAATACAACGACGACGTATTGCACCACGGAGGGCAACCCAAATGCTACGGTGAACGATCCATGGTAGTCCACTCGAAAAGCCTCACCTGTTTGTTCTAAATGACTTGTCACCTACGTAGCAGTATGGCTGATAACTTCCTTCCAGTGTGTGTTTGGCTTGGTCAACGAGAACGTAGTTAGGGAACACGCGAACAGGCCAAGTATACTTTTACAGTGGCCATCAAATCCAAATGTTCAACAAGAAGATATTACCTCGATCATTCTAACAATTTCCACAACTTAAACCATAAACTCTCTTGAAACGAGGAACTGGCTTCATCTTTCAACGTCTTGGATGTTTGGAAGCAATCAGATAGTCGGAAAGAAAGGATTGAATTGTTGTCGAGGTTTTGAGACGAAAAGCCCGGTCTGCAGTGCCTCAAAATCAGCCATGCTAATCTGAATTACTTCAAACATCATTGCAATTGTTACTTATGTAAATAGTAGTTTAATGTACTTTATATAATATACGATTTTATTTTTATATTGTTTTTTCTTTCTCGGAGAAATTAGCTATACAGCTACTCTTGTAAATCCGAGGTGAAATAAAGGTGACGTATGTATGCAGAGAAGTATTTCAGAACACGTATCAACAAAGGTCATCAGAAATCGTGCCAAACTATAAATGAACCAATAAATAAATAAACAATAGAGTAGAAAGTTATGTCAAACATAAAAACGTACCAAGTCTCCTCGGAATTCTTTGCCCAAAAACCAATAATACGTGTCAGTGGCCAGTTTGTCAAACTTGTCGTAGACAAAATGCTGTGGGTCACCCTTCACCTGGAAACCATTGCTAATAATCGTTTGACGTCCGAGATCAGACAGTCGTAAGAACTCAGGACCTTCAATCAGGGCAAAACTAATACGAATCTGAAACAAAAAGTAAGGGTGAATATAAACACCACAAACGTCACTAAAATAATTTGGAAATCAGCCAATACAATCGAGTCTACCTTCTTTTCCCCAGATCCGTTTAGCCCCGAGCACACGGGAAATGTTTGGTGACCAAACATTCAAACACTGTTTGGTGACCAAACAAGTTGATGAAGCCCTGAAGCCCTGTTGATGAAGCCCTGGCCAAACGATTAACGATCACACAAAGTCCAAGCATCCGGACGCAAGGAGTTGTGGGTCACAAATTACCCAGCGCACCTCAACCTCTGCAAGAGTCTTGTTTACAATTAAAGTGTTGCGGAATACGTGATGGCTCAAGGGCAGTGTATAGCCGCTGTACTTATACTTGAATTATTAGAGGAAGATTCCATCTCCTTGATTTCGTTTTACTGTGTTTCCGTTTAGCCACGTCGACAAAATGTTCTTCGTTGTTAGACATTTTGACAATAGAGAAACACGTGAGAACACCACAAAACAATAGGTTTGATCAGCAGAAACAATCACTCAGGACGTACGTTTTAAATTTTGGAACATTTGTTTGCCGTCCTCTGAAAATCAAAAACGTGAAAGGACCAAATTCAAGGTTTTCTCAAGAGCGTGAGCGCATGACGGTGAATTGTTCTTTCCTTTTCTTTTCTAACGCCGTCATAAAATGTTTGGTTACCAAACAGTTCCAGTTTGGGCGGGATAACTCCTAAATTTAAAACGCATAATACAAAAAATTCGATGCCATCATGATGATCTTAAACTTTCTAAACTGTTAAAACCCACATGCAGCACGCAACATATTGCAGTCAGTATTCAGTCCACTTGCAGGAGTTGGGACGGGCATTCAATTCTTTAAAGAGTAGAGCTTTCCCGAAACTCATTGCTCTCTTCTATCCGTCGACTGCGGGATAAAAGATAGCGTAGCGACTATATTTGTTTAGTACTACTCGGGGTTACTCTAGTCCAGCTCCAGCATTTGGCTGCGGTCTGCGTTTGCCACTGATAATTTTTCGTTTTTGCTGACCTTATAAGACATCGTAAATAGCAGAAATAGCAGACGTTCGACGACCAAGGACAGCAATGGGAGGTTGGATCCGATGTTTCACTGTTGGCTCTTCCTTATAATAACAAGCCACTGGACACCAAATCAAACATTCCCAGTTCTTGACAAGAACCAGAGACAAGCCCATAAAAGAAGCATCAATATCACAATTGTCTGTGCAAATGTGCTTACACGTTAACTTCACCTACTGCTGACTTACTATGTCTTTGTAATAGTCGGCGCATTTACAATCTTTGGACACCCCAAAACAGAAGCAGGCCACACAGCCATCAGGTTCATCTGACTGCAAGTTGAAGAATGACCGCTTACACTTGTCGCAGGTCAGCCCTTCCACGTGTTTCTGAGGAGACACGAGAGTGGTGCAAAAAAATTAAAAATAAATAAATGAAATATAATACTACACTACAGAACACTGTGTATGATTGGTTGATGTATTGATCAGCCTTTTGTCTAGAAACGTAATAACCAGCGAAGACAATGACAGGGTGAAAAGCTGGAGGCGATTTACGGGTATCAAACCTGACGTCAGAAGGAGGCACGGAAAGATTATTGGCCACTAACACACGTGGATTGTGTGTGTCCAGCTGGCTCAAGGGTAACACAGCAACACAATGCACAGAGCATTTTACAGTATACCGACTATGGGACTTGCGAAAAAAAAAAAAGAATTTGTTTACCAGGAAGTTCCGTTTGATACAGATAAGGACAATAAAATTACAGTCACTTTGACTTTGGAAGAGGTTTTCGGGAACTCAGGATAGATATACTGTACCTAACAAAGACGACGCATTGTCCAGGGCATGGAAGCTAACCGCTTTGTAGAGAGTGAATGCCCAATACAGAAAGAATTGATTTGAGGTGGCTTTAGGCCAAGATCGTATCAGGGGTTACATAATTAATTACTCCAAACCTATATGTCGACCAAATGCAATACACTGACGCAAATGCGTCTGCCAGCGAGTTACTGATCAAATGAAAACTGTCGAGAAGTTCCACTTTTTCAATAATATGTTACTATCATCTTCCACCGGTTTCGTTCGGTTAAATAAGGATATTAAAAAATACAACAGTAGATCATCCTCAAACATTCATAGAATAAAAACACGCAATAACTGCCAAAAATACTCAGTGAAACACGTGGAACATGTCATACGGAACGACTTACCAAAATCCATTAAAGATTAGCTTTACCCCTTATTCAAGACAAAAAAGCAAGTTTCATCTTCTCCCCAACAAAAAGAATAAAACATATTAAGGGTCCTGTCACGTAGTTTGGATCTGAACCTAAACATGTGTTTATAACAGCGAAACATTTAAATGCTTAGGAGTTGTTAGAAATATTTAGAGCGTGACTATCATTATAAGTGCGTGACAATTGTTTAGGGTTATATTTGATATTCAAGATGATCTTAGCAGTGACGTCAATCGCATTACCTTAGCAACCGCATCGGAAGTGTACTTTAGGAGTTTCCTTTGGCTTTTTGTAATCAGTGAACGAGACATATTCGAGACATAGGGACTGATTTAGCTATGAACATTAAAACATATTTACAAGGGAACGGGAGTAACTAGTGTTGATATCCGCCTTTCCAACACTAAGTGGCACCTCCGACGGGACTTAACACGCGAGGAAATGGATCTGGAGAAACTAACCAAAGAGATCGAGACGAAACTTCAACTTCTGGAGCTGAAACGACAGAAAGGGAAGGAGATTCTAGCGAAGAAGAACAACTCTGCTCTTGGTAGGCAAGTGGATGCATTGGTGACGTTGGTTAAAGAAGTGGATGAAATTAAAGTCAGGGTTGAAGAGAAGAAACTGGAAAAGGGCCTTCCAATGGATGAGGTATGTAAGTGGAGTAGTGAGATAGATGAAAAAATTGAGGGTGTGGATGCCGAGATCGAATACCTCAGGAAATGCCTGAGTGAAGCGAGACAACAACTACAACTACCCGAAAAGGAGAAAGAAGACGAATTGCTATCAATAGAAAGGGAGAAACAACTTGAATTCGAAAAGGAAAAACTAGAAATGAAGCTGGAATATGAAAAGAAAGCAGAAGAGTTCAAAAAGGGGAAACAAGGGGAATCGAATGGTTCACACGCAAAGCTACCAAAACTATCGATTACCAAGTTCGATGGGACTTTTGAACAATGGCTTCCGTTTTGGAACAAATTCTGCGCGGAAATTGATTCAACTGATTTGCCACCGGTGACCAAATTTGCCTACTTGAAAGACCTTCTCCTATTAAAGGTACGGGTTGATATTGATGGGCTCTCATTTAGCACGGAGGGATACGAAAGGGCAAAGAACATTCTGAAGTCAGAGTATGGGAAAACTTCAGAGATCATTAACGCTTATGTAACCAACAATATGGGTTTGCCAGCTATCCTGAGTGAAAACCCCAAAGAAGTCGATGAATTTTACAAAAAACTTTTGTACAACGCACAAAGTCTGGAGACGCTAGGAAAATTGCATGACGTATCAGGGAACGTGAGGGCGATGTTGGATAAATTGAAGGGGATTAAGGCTGACTTGGTGCGGGGACAAGACGGGTGGCAAGAATGGGATTTTAGTCAATTATTGCGAACAATTAAGCGGTGGAAAGAAATCAATCCAGTCACCGAAGAGAGCGAAAATGCTAGCACGCCTTTCAGAAAGAATGAGAAGCATGACGGGAATTCACGTAGACGGTCTTACCAAACCCAACAAGAAATCGGACGACAGCCGCGGGCGTGTGTTTATTGTGATAAAACCGACCACATTTCCGCTAAATGTCCCAAAGTGGTCGCGGTCGGAGATCGGAGAAGGATTCTCAGCAGAAAGCAATTGTGTTTTAATTGCACCGGTGACAGAGATAGAGCTGATAGCTGCAGGAGTCACGAATGCCAAAACTGCCAAAGAAAACACCAACCTCGTTCCCAGGGTCTCTCCTCTTCCCGCTCCAGGGGGCGGGAAGAGGAGAGACCCTGGGAACGAGGTTGAGAAAACACCACACGTCGATTTGTGATCACACAATCCAACCAACGAATGGACGATTTCTGACGGCACAAGACAAAAGCGCACCGGGCCAAGTCATTTATCCCGTTGTGGTGGTCGAGGTGAAGGTCAAATGTCGCGCACTCCTCGGCAAGGGGGCAAGCAGCTCATACGCGTCGTCGGCTCTTCTAGACCATCTTGGTATTCGACCAATTCGAAAAGAATTCAAGCGCATAGACATGATGCTAGGATCTGTCAACAAGGTTATCGGCATTTATGACCTCACGATTGACAGCCTCAACGGGAAGTTTCGATTGCAAACGGAAGTCACGAAAGTGGATCGTGGGACTTTGTTATCACTTGACAAACCGAGATATGCTGAAATAATTGAAAGATACCCTCACCTCACAGGAATACACATGAATGATCGAGATGAGAAGCCTGAACTTCCAGTACACATTATACTGGGTGTAAGTGAATACGCGAAGATAAGAACCGAGACAAAACCCAAGATTGGACACCCTGGGGAGCCTGTGGCGGAGCTGACACAGTTTGGATGGACAAGCATGTCACCAGGGAAAGAGATTGACGTCTCGAGCATGCTTCTGACCCAGACAGCAGCGGCAGACTACGAAGAAATGTGCAAATTAGACGTGTTGGGGATACAAGACAAAGGAGATCAAACAGACGTATACGATGAGTTCAAGGAGAAATTACATCGAAGCGTGGAGGGCTGCTACCAGACCGGACTGCCCTGGAAAGGAAACCCCCCTTCGTTGCCTAACAACAAAGCGGGAAACTTGAGACGACTGGAAAGTACTGTCCGAAAACTAGAGAAACAAGAACTCTTCGAGCAGTATGATGCCATCATTAAAGGTCAACTTGCTGAGGGAATCGTAGAGCCTGCCGGAGAGCACGTGGTGGGACGAGAGTTTTACTTACCACACAAACTCGTGGTCAGAGAGACCGCTGAAAGCACGAAGCTTCGCATTGTCTACGACGCTTCAGCTCGGGCTCATGACAATGCACTCTCACTCAATGATTGTCTCCATGCGGGTCCTCCCTTGCAAAATAAACTATGGGTAGTACTGGTACGGGCGCGATTTCACCCGGTTCTTACAACAGGCGACATGATACAGGCCTTCCTAGAAGTGAGGATCCGCGAGCAGGATCGTGACGCTATGCGATTCCACTGGATTACTGACCGGGAGACGAGACGGGTGGAGACTGTGCGGTTCACGAGAACTTTGTTCAGTCTTTCTTCGTCGCCTTTCCTGCTTGGGGGGGGGGAGGGGGAGAAATTCGACAACATTTAGAGAACTGTCGTGCAACGTATCCAGAGGTTGTGAGCGAGATAGAGAAGAGCCTATACGTTGACGATTTGATCAATGGTGGTCCAACTGTGGGAGTAGCTAGGCGAGCAAACGAGAAGGCGACCGAGATATTCGCTCAAGGTGGATTTACACTTCACAAATGGCATTCAAACGCCCCTGAGTTAGACGCAGTCAGCACAAAACAGAGCAGCGAGACGTAAGAAACCTATGCCAAACAGCAATTGGGCACTCCCCAAAGAGGGAAGGGAGCGCTCCTCGGAGTTTCCTGGGACAGAGAGAAGGACACCCTTGCAGTCAAGTTCCCCCCTGACCGGGCCCAGCCTACCAAGAGAAGCATATTGGGAAAATTGTCCAGAGTTTACGACCCACTGGGTTCGGCCTCACCCACAACTTTGAGCGGGAAATTACTCTACCGCGAGGCCTATGAACTGAAAATACCATGGGACTCACAACTACCAGATGGATTAATCAAAGAGCTATCAAAATGGGAGAAGGGGTTACCTACAGGCGTAACCGTGCCCAGGCCCCTCACGGCGCATAGAGAGAACATCACCAAAATCGACTTACACTGCTTCGGTGACGCGAGTGGTAGAGGGGTTTCAGCTGCCTTGTATGCTGTGGTCACCCAACCATCAGGAGTCAGTGTGGGGCTCGTGACTACAAAAGCAAGATTGGCCAACCAAGGCCTGAGCATTCCCCGTGTGGAGTTGATCTCAGGACACATGGCGACAAACCTGATCACTAACACGAGAGATGCGCTTGAAGGTTTTCCGGTCGGTGAACTTCACTGTTGGCTTGATAGCACAGTGGCCTTTCACTGGATAAGAGGAGCTGGCGATTACAAGCAGTTCGTCAGAAACCGAGCCAGTAAGATCCAACAACATTCAGACGTGAAATGGCATAACGTGACAAGCCAGGAGAACCACGCAGACCTTGGAAGTCGCGGTGGAAGGGTGTGAAAGGAGGAGCTGTGGTGGAAAGGACCGAAGTGGCTGGCTGAGAGAGAAAACTGGCCATGTGACATCGTGACAAGCGGTACTCCTGAATCCCAAGCAGAGGCAAAAGTGATCAGAGAGAGGTGTTTGCCGGAGCTCGTGTTGGAACAGACGAGTTTGACGTACTGCTGGAGAAGTTCGCTCTGTGGAAAACACTGAGAGTTTGTGCCTGGATCTCACGCTTCGTGTACAACTGCCGTAAACGCAAGGAAGAGAGAACCATGGGACCGCTCACGACTGAGGAGATTGAGCAACAAAAGTACTTCTGGACCGTGGGTGCACAGAGTAGCGGAAAGAGATCAGAGAAGTTCGATGAAGACAGACTTCAACTGAACCTGCAGGGAAGACGTGATGGACTCCTGGAGTGCCGAGGAAGAATCCAGGGGGATTACCCTATTTACCTTCCCGATACCCACCCCTATACTGAGAAACTGGTGATGCTGTCACATTTGGTCGCGCTTCATGGGGGAGTGGGTCTTACGATGACTAAAGTGCGCGAACATCATTGGGTGCCAAGGCTGAGACGACTGGTGAAAAAGGTTATAAAAAGCTGTTTTGGCTGCAAACGATTCCAGGCAACGGCGCTGACAAACCCTCCTCCAGGAAGTTTACCAAGAGATCGAACCGAAGGAACAGCAGCATTCCAATTAGTGGGCGTCGATTTCGCCAGACCTTTGAGATATCGGAAGGGAAAGAAGAGCAAAAGCAAAGCCTACGTCGCGCTCTACGCGTGCAGCCTAACCCGTGAGATTTACCTGGAATTGCTACCGAGCTTGGAGACCGAAGAATTTATGAGCAGTTTAAGAAGGTTCATAGCACGCCGCGGACGCCCATGTACCTTCTATTCAGACAATGGAAGAACTTTCGTCGGAGCAGCAAAACTGCTGAACACCATTATGGCTGACGAGAAGCTAAACGATTACCTATCGCACCTTGGGATCAGGCGGAAGTTCAACTTGAGCAGAGCTCCCTGGTGGGGAGGGCAGTTTGAACGATTAATAGGCCTGGTCAAACGAGCGCTACACAAAGAAATTGGCTGCGGGATGTTGACATGGGCTGAACTACAAGATGTCTTACGTTGAAGTAGCACTCAACAATCGCCCACTGAGCTACGTAGAGGACGACCCTCAAATTCACTGCTATTTGGACAACCAAACCTAATGCCGGAGTTGTAACATCATCATTTGGAGACCCCAGATTTAAGAAAGCGTGCGAGGTACCTCAAGCGATGCAAAGATGTGATTTGGAAGCGATGGACGGATGAATACTTGAAGGCACTTCGCGAGCAACGTCGCCTCAAACACACAGAAAAGCCTTCTACCATAGCGATTGGTGATGTATTACTGATCAAAGAGGACGAGAAGAACCGAGGAAAATGGAAGATGGGGATCGTTGACGAACTCATCACTGGACGCGGCATTCCAATTAGTGGGCGTCGATTTCGCCAGACCTTTGAGATATCGGAAGGGAAAGAAGAGCAAAAGCAAAGCCTACGTCGCGCTCTACGCGTGCAGCCTAACCCGTGAGATTTACCTGGAATTGCTACCGAGCTTGGAGACCGAAGAATTTATGAGCAGTTTAAGAAGGTTCATAGCACGCCGCGGACGCCCATGTACCTTCTATTCAGACAATGGAAGAACTTTCGTCGGAGCAGCAAAACTGCTGAACACCATTATGGCTGACGAGAAGCTAAACGATTACCTATCGCACCTTGGGATCAGGCGGAAGTTCAACTTGAGCAGAGCTCCCTGGTGGGGAGGGCAGTTTGAACGATTAATAGGCCTGGTCAAACGAGCGCTACACAAAGAAATTGGCTGCGGGATGTTGACATGGGCTGAACTACAAGATGTCTTACGTTGAAGTAGCACTCAACAATCGCCCACTGAGCTACGTAGAGGACGACCCTCAAATTCACTGCTATTTGGACAACCAAACCTAATGCCGGAGTTGTAACATCATCATTTGGAGACCCCAGATTTAAGAAAGCGTGCGAGGTACCTCAAGCGATGCAAAGATGTGATTTGGAAGCGATGGACGGATGAATACTTGAAGGCACTTCGCGAGCAACGTCGCCTCAAACACACAGAAAAGCCTTCTACCATAGCGATTGGTGATGTATTACTGATCAAAGAGGACGAGAAGAACCGAGGAAAATGGAAGATGGGGATCGTTGACGAACTCATCACTGGACGCGGTGGAGTGGTGAGAGCTGCGAAGCTGCGAGCTGGAAAGTCACACCTCGAAGGAGCGTTACAACAGTTGTATCCCCTCGAGTTGACATGTTATAGGAAGACAGCGAGACCTGGGAACGAGTTGAATCCTGATGCCACAGAATTCGCTCCACAACGGCAGACACGCCGTGCTGCGCTAGATGCTAGAGACCGCCTTGCAGCAATTGCTGCTAATGAACATGACTCTTGAACACTTATTTTTCAAACTGAGAACTTGCCACTATGGCAGTTGAAGATTAATATGATTTGCGAACCGTTTTGCAACAATTAAGAATTTTAATTAATCGAGAACTCGTTTCGTTACGATGTAGGAGATTAGGCCATTTCTGGAACGTACATTTGCTCTCTTCGAGACAAATGGGGGGAGGATGTTAGAAATATTTAGAGCGTGACTATCATTATAAGTGCGTGACAATTGTTTAGGTTATATTTGATATTCAAGATGATCTTAGCAGTGACGTCAATCGTATTACCTTAGCAACCGCATCGGAAGTGTACTTTAGGAGTTTCCTTTGGCTTTTTGTAATCAGTGAACGAGACATATTCGAGACATAGGGACTGATTTAGCTATGAACATTAAAACATATTTCGAACGAGAGTGACTAGTGTTAATATCCGCGTTTCCAACAGAGTTTTTCCTGCGAAGTACTTGACACGTGCATTAAAACTATTTGCGGTTGTCTGTGGATGACGAGGAGGAAGTGGATTGCAACTTGAAAAAAGTTTGGCTATTTCAAGGTTTCTCTTTTTGTTAAGGAAAAATCGCCTTAAAATATTACTAGTTTCTTTACCGTCAAAGAAATAATTTGAAATCTTCTATTTGTGTTACAAGGGCCATTCATGTAACAAAAAAGTACTTCCTCTCAATTTGAACTAACTTAACAAGAATTAAACTAACTAACAAGAATTGCCGCGACAGTACCCCTTTATGCCGTAATCAATGTATCATTATAAGCCATACGCACTGTAAGCTTGTTCAGAGGCTCTCCTCGTAAAACCCTCAAGGGTTTTAGTTTGCTAAGAGTTCCTGTCCAAGTGCAATTTCATTTAAGATAATGTTTGTAATTCTTAATCTTCAATCTTGGACACAATAAATGGAACATTTGGACCATTCCTCCCCCCACCCCATTTCAATGATGCCAAAATGGCGCGTTTTGCTCTTCGCGCGCCTTCATCATTGCTTGGGGGGGGGAAGGGGGTTAATTAGTCCATTTTATTCCGTCCAAGATTGTTGAAAGGTCAAGAGGCTGACACTCCAATCCTTTGTATTCGCACGCGATCACGTAAAAACTATGATTTTAGACTTGCTGCCTCGTGTTAGTCAAGGAAAAGACATAAATGAAAACCGTTGAGTGATTTTAACTTGAAGTTTTGTTATACATTGATGCGTTTATAGAGGAGGTCAACGTATGTCAGTGGCAAAACCAAGAAACAGACGGTCAAAATCGTCACAATTTAACCACGGGGCAACAAAAAAATCATCATTCCAGTAAAAATGGTCATGCCACACCACTCCTCGTTAAGCTTCACTTGTTGCTTTAACTGAACAGCGAATAATAAAGCGCTGTGCGGCCTGCGCCATACCATATTACAGATCTATTAATTGGATATCATTCCCCAAGAGCTCTTTGTTCTGGCGCGACGAACTTACTCCTACATTCTGAAGATTTATGGTGAATGTTTATGGCCTGACAGATTATGTGATCGGCCTCCATAAGATGGACGGGGTATGGGAGAGCCCTCTGAAGTGACTCCTGTCACTCGTCACCAATTTCTCCAAAGCACAGGTTCATAAAACAAATATTGAACGTTTGTCACCTTTCAACCCTAAGATCGAGTACCTGCGTAGTCGATACCGGAGAAGAGGAGGCTAACTGAAAGCTGTTAACTATATTTCGTCATGTACACAAGGAAGACATGTAGGCGATTGCTAAAAAGGAACAGTTATTGATGAATACGGTTAGTTAAGATAATCTCATGAAGTTAGCTTTTCCATCCAAGTGAAAGTCCCATGTTCAGTTTCGTATGTGAAGGAGGTACTAGGGAAATTGACAACAACGCAGAGGGAAAGATTTTATCATTTTCCGCCATCTTGATTGCAGTGGTGGAGGACAGGTTGAGGACAACTGATATCGAGAGTTGCGATGCAAAATCTGCGAGCCAGCGAGGCATGGGAGGCAGACGTGCGAGGCATCTGAAAACACGTGAGGTACAAACAACTTGTAATAATAATAATAATAATAATAATAATAATAATAATAATAATAATAATAATGCCAAAGAAGCTAAATGTGCACCTTGCAAAAACACAATTTCGTTTGGTGACTTGCAAGCTAGTGCGGAGGGTCCTTACAGAACTTTTAATTTGACGTGGATAAAAAGGACATTTTATTTCTGTCTATGGAGAGAGTTGCCCCGAACCTTGCCTTTCCAAGCTGGTGTTGATTTGATCTACCACCGTAAGTTGACTTATGAACAAAAAGCCTTGACTAATATTAATTGATGCCACTTGTACTTCTTATGACATATTTACATTTAATAAAGATTTGTTTGGCATTTGGAGTAGCAAATATTACTCCTGTGTCATATATAGGCTTTCTGCTCTACGTTCTTGGCATATTTCAGGGGCACCCAACGAGCCAAATCAACCAAATCCTATACACTCTCGAGAATTCTGTTAGTGCGCTTGCCTACGTCCTTATGCTTATGTTCTGGTTTTATCACTTGCTTATGTTTTTCTTATGCTTATGGTTGTACTTATGGGCTAGTGACAACCAGCTTTACGTCGATGCGTTCAAATAGTTGAAAGTGACCGGGCTCAGAATCAGTGGGTACAGAATTCAGGATATAATCTCACTGGAAAGCAACACTTAGACACTTATAGAAAGCTAGTATTAATGGACAACTATCATCCAGGAAAACAATCACTTGTGGTGTGCCTCAGGGCTCAATCCTGGGTCCATTGTTGTTCTTATCATATATTAACGATCTACCTGAGTGTTTAAGATCCATGTATGTATGTGGACGATACCCAAATCTTCTCATCGTCTTACCATGCCAACGAACGTGTCATTAAACTAAATTCTGACCTCGCTCATGTCCGCAACTGGGTTATAGAAAATAAACTGCAAATGTACCCCTCTAAGTCCAAATTGATGTTTATTGGCTCCTCATAGAATTTGAACAATAAGAATACCGAACAACCCGTTGTGGTAAATAATATACCCATATCACGAACTGATACACATAAATGCCTAGGGGTTCAAATAGATGTGGAAGTCATATTCACATGATTTGTAAAAAGACCAGTGCGGGTATTGGAGTAATGAGACGCATCAAGCCCTTTGTTCCAGTAAAAGAGCTTGAAAAGGTTTATAAGAGCCTAGTACAGCCTTTTTTTGAATGTTGTTCCCCTCTTTGGGACAACTGCGGCAAATTACTAAAAGATAAGTTACAACCGACAAAAATGCTCTTTTTCACGTGCTGGAGCAAAAGTGTGGAATGGGATACCTGAAAGAATGAAAAAGTTGCCAAAAATAGTTTTACGAATGAAATGAAAAGAGTACTATTTGAGATTTTGAAAACTGAATATAGTTACATTGAAATCGATAAAATAATATTTGATCTAAAGAATCATTAGAGAAGACACAAGTGCAAGCCGACTTTTGTTATCTTAGTATCTCAAGCTCTCCCTCTCTCTCTGTTTTTTTCTTGTTTGTTCAATCTCGCACAAATACACTTATCTTTTTTTTTCTTTTTTAACCCTGTACTGTAATATAACTGCGTGTTTCAATAGACTGGCCTGCCACGATTAGCTAAGCCACCTGTAGGTCAGTCTAAATTGTAAAATTGTAAATTGTAATAAAAATTGTAAGAAAAGAAAAAAAAAAAAAAAAAAAAAAAAACAAAACAAAACAAGAAAGAAAAGAAAAGATTTCAATCTCGTGCTACTGGGGTCCTTACTGGTGCCAGTTATGATATTCGCGTATTCGTTCCACTGATATAATCGAGACCCTCTCTTGGGATATAATTGATGTGAGGCGGCTACGTGCCAAATCAACATGATGTACAAAATACTAAATGACGACACCGCGCCCGACCTCAGGAACTCTTTTGTTGACGTTTGTTAGAAGGAATGCTGATCAGACTAATTACCATCTCAGAAATACTGCTGCAGATCTGACACTTCCTAAACCGAGGAGAGAGTTTCTTAGAAGAAGTTTCAAATAGGTAGCTTGGAAAAGCAATAAAATAAAAAGAAACTAAAAAGTCACATCATTTCTCTCCGCGCAGTAGATATGTGAATTTCTGTCTTCCCTCCACCCCCCGGTCTCCTGACTGCTTACAGTCAAAGAACAACGCAAAATACATTTCCCTTATCGCTTCGCCTGTCTGACAGTGCCATCAGCAGCAACTAACCACAACACGAAATCAAGTTCTTTTTTTCAAGCTGAATACAGTATTTCATTTGAAGTTCAGTTCTTTCACGTCTTGAAGCGCTTTACTGGTACTTAAAAAATGGATAATACTGGACGGAAGAAGAGGACCTATGCAGAAGTTGTTCGTTCTGGTGGAGGTGGGTGGTATTTTTTTTAAACTGTAAATCGCCTGGTCGTATCAAAGTTAAGCGCGTTTAGAAGGGAAAAGCACAATTTCAACTGCATACCAAGTACAGAGGATCCATAAGTATTATACTACACTCGTTTCCTAGATTTTCTAGTGCATTTGTCTGGAAACTTAAAAAACTAGCGATGAAGTTTAATTGAATTTCAGTGCCTTTTGAAATAGCGTGATCTATTCCATTTTTAATTGATATTGAATTTTGCCATAACTTGTGACTCAGAGTGCACGCGAGTAGATTATTGACAATGTACGTAGCGCTTTTGAAAGTTAGTGTAACGCTGTAACAGCGACATCGCATTACTGTTTAAGTGATCATAACTATTTGAATGCAGTTAACATATTTGTCCCAGAAGGGCATCTTTGTCTTATGAACAGTTGGAGTTGGTTCTCGTAACGTGACCGATTTTGAAGACTTTCCTTTCAAAACAGCAATCACCCATTTAGCTGCGATATTCCATGTGTGCCATTTAAAATGCTGCTGTTTTGAGTCTGTTTTATTTTGCATGCAGGTTCCTTAAATGAAAGCAGTAGTTCAGACTGGGAGTTGGAAAAAAGGTCAGTACGGAAATGTTGAATGCTGGGAGAGAACCAGAATAAAAGAATAAAACTTCACTTGTTCATTATAAAAAGATAAAGAGGCCTCAGGTAAAAAGGAAAAATTTAAAAACCCCATCGGCAAGTGAAGCAGTTGCCAAAACACGGAAAGATTTCTGACATTCCTAGGGGAAGGGCGTAAGCATATGACATGAAAAGAGAACGTTCTAACACAACCTGCTCTCAACCCCGGAGAGAACAAGTCGACGAAATGACCACCTTCAACTGGTTTGCAAAGACCGAGGGCAAAGGTTTTGTTCGAATGCAAGAACTGTCAACTGAACCCCTGATGATTCTGGGGACAGATAAGCAATTAGCGGACATGTCAAGGTTTTGCACGAGTCATCTTGAATTCACATACCTCTCAGTGGACCCGACATTCGATTTTGGAGAATTTAGTGTTACACCAACTTCTTACAGAAACATTTTATTGAAGAAAACAGAAATACTAATAAATCCCCAGTGTTTGTTGGACCAATTTTTATTCACCACACGAAGAAGAAAGACACGTATGCACAATTTTTCGCGAAATTGAAATTCTCGCACCGCAACTTGAAAATTTAATGGCATTCGGCACAGATGGAGAAACCGCTCTCTCTGACGCGTTAGCCGACAATTACCCACGAGCGATTCATCTGCGATGCTTTCTTCGTTTTAGAAAAAATGTCGAATCAAAGCTGACGTCTCTTGGTGTACCAGATCACCAACAGTACATTTCGGATATATTTGGGAAACAAGACGGAACAATTTACGAAAAGGGACTTTTAGATGTCACAAGCGATGAGGAGTTCGAAGCACTATAGGCTTCTCTTCACGAGCCCTGGTCCAAAAGAGAGAAATCCTCATCCGACGAAACTTCATCTCGTTTTCATTTATGGATGCTCCAAAGAGCGGATATGATGAAGACTTGTATGATAGCAAGCGTCAGGACCAGAGCTGGCCTTGGAATCCCTCCCGAAAAATTTTACACATACGACTCTGAGAACACAAACCGTCGATTAAGACACAAAAGCGGTGGCAAAGAACTAGGAGAGACAGCTTTTGCAAAAGCAATGAAAGAATTAATTGAAGATGACCAAGAAACTGAGTTTACTTTACCTTTATTTAATGGCTCTCAACAATATGAGTTCAGAGAACCATTCAGACATTTAACAGTTTCACACGATCATTGGTTCGGCATGAGCGAAGAGCAACGAAAAAAAAACAGTAGCTACTGTTTTTGCCTTGTCCATGGAGGATTTGTATGAAATGAGTGACACTCGATCTCAGGGTCGTGTGTATTCGGTGCGATGCTGCAATACAAAGGCAATCGACCCAGGAACCCTGAATGAACTCTCCGTACCTGCCTCAGCATTAAAAGATACACTTGACATCCATATTGCGCAACAAATCTGGCACAAAGCTGCAAGAATTCTTTCGCAAAAGGATGCCATTTTCCCAGCACCTTCAAGGGATCCGTCAATAAGGGTATTCTCGGTGCTATCAAAATCCGGTGACACGCCAAATTTTGTCCAGATAGCAAGCAGCGCAAAAATTACCTGCACCTGCAAACACTATAAGCCTAAGAAAATCTGCTCGCATGTGGTTAGAGTTGCTCAAAATCAGAACAAGTTAAAGAACTTTGTCTCGTGGTATCTGAAGCAAAAAAGTCCCAAATAGCCTAACAGCAGTTGCTTCCCTAAATGTTAACGTGAAAGCCTCAGGCCGAAAGCAGAATTCCCCAAGACGACAACGGCAACAGAAAGTTGACGCCCAAGTCTACAACCCACTCTTACCAGTAACATGTACCAACACTTCGAGAAGCTGACACAAAAATTTCGGAAAGTGCGGTTCAAGGGGTGTACACTACATCATCAGCGTCTTCAAACCCACCTCTGTTGCCCATACCTTCGTCATTACCTCCTCCTGCAGTACTTGTCCAACCTTCTAGTGTGCTGATTTCCACATTGGGGAGTCATCTGTATTTGCAACCACCACCTCCACAGAGGTCGTCCATAAATCCACATGTTGCAGTTCCACCAGACTTTCCATTACCACCAAAGCCCCCACTGCCCCACAGCCCAAACTTGTACTTTCCAGCGAAACTTAAAGGAAACATTGCGCGTTGTAACGGTTGCGATACTTCCTTCAAGAGGGACACGTTAGAAAATAACGTTGAAAATGTGGCCGCGATTGGCCGGAACGAGAGAGATTGGTTCCCGTTTGTTTTTGCAGATAGTTCTAAGTGCTGGCGGATGGGGAGATCCCAAAACCACTATTATCACCCGAAGGTGTCTTGTCTCAAGTCCCGAAATCCCAACTTCAAAGTTTCAGCCTTAACATATTTGTTACACAGGATAGAAGGACGTCTTCTGGTTTCCAACGAGATGTCACGGGAACTATGGGAGAGGTTTGGAGATTCAATATTCCGTTAAGACTTTCGTCCACGGCATCGCGATGGTAGATTTCGTTCAATTAAGAAAGAAAGAAAGAAAGAAAGCAAGTGCGCAAAAGCTAAGCATAACTAATTTTCTTCATAAACATTTTGTTCATGTTTCCTTCTACAACCGCCGTTAGTATCCTTCATTTGAAAAAACAAGCTGGTATATTAAACATGTATAGGCACATTCCTCTCGAATTAGGATTGCGTTACTAAAGATCTACATTTTGTGTGAAGAAGTTACCCGATCAGGGTTATATAGAAAACCTTTGACATATTAAAAGTTAAAAGTTTTACAAACTCGGAGCTAAAAGTTAAAACTTATGAAATATTTCGTCCGTTTTTTTCAACCGGACTTCATCAGTCAATGATATGAATGTTAAAAAGATGAATTTCAAAAAGGGGTTTTAACGCCTCTTGGGGTTAGAATTGTGTCATAGATAGCTGCTAATTCGTAACCATTGTCTCTGTTTAACGCCGGTTTCGTAAGTTTAATTTGAATAGCTTCTTTTATCCTGCGTTTGAAGGTGTTACCTTCGGTTGATAGTACTTTTGTCTTATTTGGGTCCACCGAGTGGCCCTCCAGGCGACAATGCTCGTGAATAGCTGATGAACTTCTTGATTGGTGTTCTTTCACTCTGATTTCCAGAGAGCGGGCCGTTTCGCCAACGTACTCCTTGTTACACTTCTCACAATGGATCTGGTACACAGTACCGCATTTCTTGAGATTGACAGTTGTGTCCTTCCTTTGATGTATGGCGTTGATGCATAGATTTTCTTCTCATACAACAGAAGATACCGAAGAGCCTCAAAATGAGAAGAAAATCTATGCATCAACGCCATACATCAAAGGAATCTCGGAACGCCTGCAAAGAGCTTTCAAGGCACACGAGGTCACACTTATTCATAAGCCCGTCAATTCTCTAAGATCACAATTGGTACGTGTCAAGGAAATCAGAGTGAAAGAACACCAATCAAGAAGTTCATCAGCTATTCACGAGCATTGTCGCCTGGAGGGCCACTCGGTGGACCCAAATAAGACAAAAGTACTATCAACCGAAGGTAACACCTTCAAACGCAGGATAAAAGAAGCTATTCAAATTAAACTTACGAAACCGGCGTTAAACAGAGACAATGGTTACGAATTAGCAGCTATCTATGACACAATTCTAACCCCCAAGAGGCGTTAAAACCCCTTTTTAAAATTCATCTTTTTAACATTCATATCATTGACTGATGAAGTCCGGTTGAAAAAAACGGACGAAATATTTCATAAGTTTTAACTTTTAGCTCCGAGTTTGTAAAACTTTTAACTTTTATTATGTTTCCGGAGCAGGAAACAAATGTTTTTGATTGTACCTTTGACATATGTTTACAGGGATAGCCAACGACAAGTAGTTAGATATCTGTTTGGTGGAGGGTAGTTAGCCTTAGGTTTTCGGTGTCGATCAAAGAGTGTTAGATGGGATTTTCGTAACTGAAACGTAGCCTAAAAGATGACGTTTTCGGAAGGGTCATATTTGCTGTTTTTGGCATTCAAAAACGTCAACTAGCATTTTCGGAAAGCAAATAGTTCCTAGAACGTTCGAGGAAAGGAAGATTTTGTTTCCGAACATTTTCGGGTACTTAAAATTTCAGCTAAGAGATCACATTCGTTTAGCTAATAGAGACATTACTTGACACCATAAGGTAATTAAAATGCTTTTTACAGCTTCATGGTTGATTTAGCGCGTTGGGTGCCCCTTTGTGTAAGTTAATGCTAATCCAATCACCCGATACTGTCATGCGTAATCATGAACAGAAATTTGTAATCACGCAAAGAGATTAGATATATTTAATACAGAAAAACTGTGACTGAGTTCTCTAAGTTTTTTTACGTCACCAAGGTTAGGGCCTTGTTTCCGCTCCGGTAATCTACCACTGTGTCTCTTAGGAAATTAAATGCGGCATGCTATTATTGCTACAATTCGTCCAAACACGGTGCACGAACACACCGAAGAAAGTGCCAGAGTCTCATGCATTCCGAACTTCAAATGAAATACTGTATTCAGCTTGAAAAAAAGAACTTGACTTCGTGTTGCGGTTAGTTGCTGCTGATGTCACTGTCAGACAGGCGAGGCGATTAGGGAAATGTATTTTTTTGCATTGAGCAGTCAGGAGACCGGGGCGGGGGAGCGGGGGGAAGACAGAAATTCACATATCTACTGCGCGGTGAGAAATGATGCGACTTTTTGGTTTCTTTTTATTTATTTATTTATTTTATTTATTTTTCATTTATTTTTTAGTTTATTAATTAATTAATTAATTAATTTATTTATTTATAGTATTCCGAGTATTCCGGGTATTCGGAATATTCCGAATTCCGGGTTCCGAATTCCGTCATTCCGGCTTTTCCAAGCTACCTTCAAATATAGCGGCGCGATGCCTTGGAACCAACTCCCAAACAAAGCAAAACTAGCGGAATCGATATATTCATTTAATAATAAATACGGTATATCAAAACGTAATATTGGGTCATGTCATGCTAAGAAGTCGTGTGTTAGTCATGTCCTAGCTATCCTAATACTTTATAGCGGAGCTCCGGCGGCCCGAGGGGCCGCCAAGCGGAGCGCCATACCTATAGAAACCCGTCAACTGCTTTCTCATGGTAAAAATGGCTAGCGGTATTGCTCGTGGGCGCGTACGCACGACGACGACGACGGAGTCGCACAATAATTAATAATATTGCAATAATAATCATAATAATCCAACATGGCGGCCATACTCCACCTCGCCCAGCTGACCAGCTAGTTTACAGCGCACGTCTTTGATACTGGACATCCATCTTATAGCCAATTGACACCTGTCAAAACAAGGTATCCGTTGACCAGGGTCACGTGACCATATCGCGGGCTCAAGTTAAGACCTCATCAAAGTCAGCTGTTTTTTTTAAGTTGACCGCTGACCAGGTACTTGCGTTCGATTTGATCGCAGGCTCAAGCCAGGTGTGGGACACCCAAACCAAATCGAGGCTTTTAAATTTTTCGCGCGCTTTCTGCGGCACGTAATTTCACATTCAGTTGGTTTCTTCATTTTGAGCAAAACAACTTCATCTTCTTCAATGGAAGTTTGTCTTTAAATTCGCGTAAAAATCAGAAAAATCAAGAACTTGTCAAAAGATACTCCGGAAGGTGAATTTTTAAGTGATGAAAAGAAGGGCGAAAGATTTTTCTCAGGAAAAGCTTCAAACTTGGATCGATTAGGCGGTTGAAAACAGCATAATTCAACGCTTCAACGGCTTTCACTTTACCGCGGCATCTTGCATCTCACCAAGAAAGGTCACTTAACAGTTCGCGGTATTAATGGGAGGAACGAGTAGCTCAAAATCTGTGGAAGAACCTCTTTCTTTGGACAAACCGTTTGCTATTTTTGCGGATGCTTGTTTTTGCTTTACTGAAGCTTACGTATTTCCAAGTGGTAGAAACCTCCACAACACAGCGCAGGAGAGTGAGGTAAATTAAAAAATAGAAGCTTAACATTTGGTTTAATCGTTGTTACTTTTGTTTTCCTCTCGAATGGATATAAATAACGATTACCTCTACTCGTTTTGGACGCAAAGAAGTAGTTGAATTGTTTGTTTGTTTTGTTACGAACGAGTGTTTTTACTTGGCTGGCTGACTGTTTTTCGAACTTGGTGCCTCAACAGCGTTAAGAAACTTTTGCCCTTATCTTATTAACACGTAATCGCAATGAATCCTTGTAAAAGTAAGGATTAAAGGCGTAAACTCAAGCTCGAGTAAAAAAAAAAGTCGATCAAAATCTGAAATAAAGTTGTCAAAATGCTGTCAAAAATGTCAAAAACCAGCGCGCTTCACTCGTCATTTGAAAAAACTTTTAGAGATCTTCGTCGAAAGCGGCCTGTAAACAACAATTAAGTTTCGCCGTCTATAAACACGTCGTCTTAATTTGTTTAAACCGGTAAGAATCAGCGTTTGGATGTTAAAAACACCGAAATGGGTTGACTGGCTGGCTGGCTTTGATAAATTTTATAGTGGACGGGTCTGCGAGATAAATGCTCGTGTGGTTTGGCAAGCGCTTTCTTCGTTAACTGGATGATGTTTTGCCACTGAGAATCATTAATTGAAGAAGGTTCTTCGGAAGACATGGGAAGTAACAGTAAAACTATCAACGCACTTTAGTGCTTTGTGTAAGCCAAGGAAAGATTTTGTGGGAAATGGCTCCATTATTCAGCTCTGTCGCGTTCCGAGTGATTGCTGCCTCAGTGATTCCTGTTCACTGCTCTTAACGATCAGGTGCGGACGTTTTTTTTGTCTTTTCTACGGACATTTATGTCTAAATTTAAAGATATTTTTGTTACTTGTCTTATTTCTCCACCTTCTCCAAGAATCTTATATCTTTCGTATTGGGCTTTGTTTTCTTGTAATATGTTTGTTGTTCTGTTGTTTCTTAACCGCGGTCAATTCCTGTTGACTGCTGTAAACGATCAGTTTGTATCCTTTATTTTCTTTTCTAGTGGCATTTATGTCAAAAGAAATACCGATTTTCTAGCTTAATCAGTACAAGCTATTTTTATTACTAGCTAGTCTTGTTTAATTTCTCCACCTTCTCCTTCTTCGAGCAAACACTCGCATCGTACTTTGTTCACATGTAGAGTTTTTTTTTTATCCGCTTTGAATTCCTTTACGCTTTCATCTGAAAGTAGTTAGGACTCAAGAATGTCTGTCGTTTTTTTTTTTTTGCAAACGTTTGCTATCGAAAACCCTTCGTTTTTCCTGCTGCTGCTCAATTGTTTTGAACACAAATTAAACTGGCCCAAATAAAGCCATGCGAAGTTGCTCGGTGAGATTGTGCAGCTCCGATTCTAGGCCTGACCTGGCTAAATATATATATATAGCCTTCAGCTTTTTTTAATCGCCACATAACAGACTGGAATGGTGTTCCATCGAACATCATGCATGCACCTTCTTTAAGCCGTTTTAAGTCCTATCTATTACATTATTTGTGTCAATTTTAAATCAGATGTAGCTTGTGAGTGACAAGTATGTAATTTAATTAGGTTAGCTTTCGATTGTATTTAAATTTTACTTCTTAACTTTTAGTGTCAATCTCAAATCAGGGGTGACTTGTAAGAGACAAATATTCGATTTAATTTGATTAGGTTAGCTTTGGGCCACGTTTAAATTTCACCTCTTAGTTTTTAGAATGTGTAATCTTAGATAATATTCCTTGTATGGGAATTTAGTTTCTCCCAATTATTCTCCAGTCATGCACTTTTTTTGTTTTTTATCAGCTTAGTTGTATTCGCATGAAACTTAAAACTTAAAATTAAACTTAAAGTAAGCTCTTTCTCATCAATGTACACGTCCTTTGGACTTCCTTCTCCTGCATACAGTCTTTCAATTAATTTTATTAGTAGCTGGTCAGACCAATCTTGTGGGATGTTTGAATGACATTTGGCATTAATGTTAAATGGGATTTCTGATGTTTGATGAAGTATATTGTGCAATTTCAAATGTACATGGAGAAATGTGAGACTAGTCCTTATCTTTCTTGGAAAATAGAAAATCAAGTTAATTGGCTAACACGGATTTCCAGCACTTTTGCTTTTATGAATCATTGCCTTAAATCCTCATACTACATTGTTAGGGGTATCAACCAAATGCCCAATATTTTATTATCAAGTTGCTTGGCTTGCACTTGGCTGGCCAGAAGAGCAGCTGGATTTCTTTTTGAAAACACTGTAGGTGCATTGATTGATGAACTTAATGTTAGCAAGCAGTTTTTTTGTGATAGTAAGGTCAAGAAGTAATTGATCAAAGAAAATATCTTGGTCTTAATTCATATCATCTAAATATTTTTATTGATTTCCATGTATCTTTCTTTCATTTTTTTTTTGAGGCATACATATATCCAGAGGATACACAATTTCTGATTTCCGACTGTCTCATGGGAGGCTGTGGATAATTGAAATTGCATTCATTATGAAGTGATGATCTGAATCACTATACATCTGAATTGTGATACTGATTCAAAGGAGCAATCACCATGCAGGCTTCTCCAACAATTTCTAGTGGCTCTAAACCATAACTAAGTAGCCTACAGTTGAACGGGAAACAGACCTGTCCTTAGGTATTGCTCTAAGATGTTAAGAAATGTTTTGTTTTAAAAATTTATAGATGGAGACTAGCGTTGCAGGTTCTTTTTTACACAAGGTATTAAAACCTAAGTCAATATTTTTATTTTGCTTTTTTAACATTTCCAAACTCAATTTGCAAAGGAATTTTTATTACCTTACTCAATAGAACACTTGTTTTTAGGAGGGGTGGGGGGTCCAAATCCGTAAAAGGGGGTTCATATCTGCTAGCAGTTCTGGACTAGGGTGTCCAAATCTGATCCACAAGCAGAGCTGGACTGGACAGTGCAAATCCTCGGGGGTCCAAATCCACTGTGCCACTGGCTCAGATCACCTTTCCATACTATGTTTCACAGCATTGGGTCTGTAGCTTGAGTGAGGTCAGATGGGTGATATGACAAGCAGACTATATGTGAATGCCAGTAGAAAAAGAATGCTTTTAAGGCTCCGCTTTTAGGCTTGGCTAAATATATATATTAACTTATGTTAGTTTTCGTTCTTAGGTGAATTTTCGTAGTTTTAGATTTATCATATCAATCTCGTATTATTAGCTATAGTCTCTTTTTTATGTCTGTATAAACACGCTCTCCATGGAAACTAGCTAAGTGTTGTTGGGGCTAGCGGGTTTCTTTGATTTAAATAAAGTATACCATACCATACCAAGCGTGTCGCAGGAACACAAAAACCAAGAGCGGAAGTTCGATTTCAATTTCCGACATTGTTTGAAATCGGAAATTGAAACTGGAAGTCGAATTCAATTTCCGATTTCAAGCAATATCGGAAATTGAAATGAAACTCAAAATGCATTTACCAGTTTTAAAGGAAAATGGATAATGACAATGACGTTCGAATTTGTTTTCCCATGTCGTCGGAAGACGGTTGGCACTGAGGTACATGCATTTATAACGTCCATATAAAATGCAGTACCGCTTCAAAGTTTTCGAGAGATTGATTAATTTAATTTACACTGGATTTGGACGATTGGATATCTTCTTGTTTATCACCAAGAACCATTAAGCTTTTACTATACATGCGTGTTAGATAATTCGGGATAATTACTTGAGGGAAAACCAGTCTTTCGTGTGACGTATTGCCACGCAAACATGTTTTAATAATAATAATAATAATAATAATAATAATAATAATAATAATAATAATAAGGTTATGATATGAAGACCTAAGATCAAAGCCTGACTATCAGCCACGAAGAACGAGAGACACTACAAATATTTATATGCCTAGATAATAGTTTCTAGCCATGTAGATATATATATATATAGATATATATTTTATTTTTTATTTTTATTTTATTTTTTATTTTTTTTTTTTTTTATTTTTTTATTTTTACTCATATGGTTATTCCTTTTAAGTTTCGCTTGTGCGCACAGGTTACGCTTTGCGCCCTGTGTCGCTTTATAACACTGTGCATACAGATAGTTTTACTGCATAATAATAATAATAATAATAATAATAATAATAATAATAATAATAATAATAATAACATTTATTTAAGTCTCAAATGTATTTAGCCCAGCACAGATGCCTTACTAATTGGGGAGACTAAATCAAACCAACTCTAAACAAATCAATGAAATCTAATGTTGGTTTTTGGGGAGAGGGGAAAACCGGTGTACCCGGAGAAAAACCTCTCGGAGCAGAGTAGAGAACAAACAAACTCAGCCCACTTATGGCACCGAGTGCGGCAATCGAACCCGGGACACATTGGTGGAAGGCGAGCGCTCTCACAGCTGCCCCAACTCTGCCCCTCAGCGCGGTCTTTAAAATCTTTACTTGATTTATCATACAAAACCGGGTATTGCCTCACTGCCTCGGCAAGAAGCTTCTGTACTGACAGCTATGCATGTACTGAGCTCTCAGATCAATCAGAGTCCCTCATTTTGCTTGTGGACCACCTTGTTCTTGTGGTTGAGCCTCCTACGCAGACCTTATTTTAGGGAGGTAATATTGCGTGACGAGCCAAAAGAATGTCTGCGTAGTGAGGAGGCCAATTTAACCCTCTTTCTCATTTGTCACAAATGCGACATAAGCACAGCATGCATAAGCATAAAAAGAACGAAACACGTTCCTTCTTTAGTAATGTACCATTTGCGTTTAACATTCTTTATGAAAGCGTTAAAAACGAGGCTTAAAACAACTTAGAAAGAAGTTTCGACCGAACAACTTCGGCCTTCTACCAGGGGCACCCAACAACACGTTTCCGAAGATATCTGTTCGGTGGAGGGTAGTTCGCCTTAGGCTTTAGGCGTCGATAAAAGAGTGCACTCTCGGGTTTTCGTAACTAAAACGTGGCCTAAAATATTTCGCAATGGAGAACGCATAGCCCATGAGGTTTTCGGAAAGGCCGTAATTGCTGTTTTTGGTAGTCAAAAACGTCAGCTTTCATTTTCGGAAAGAAAATAGTTTCCTAGAAAGTTCGTGGAAAGTTCATTTCAGCCAGCATTTTCTCAAAGATTTTGTTCCCTAACAGTTTTGGGCAATTACAATTTCAGTCAAGGAATCCGAATAGATCAAATTCTTCTAGCTAACGAAAGCATCACTTTAAACATACTTCAAACACCATAAGGTACTTAAAAATGCTTTTCTACAGCTTTTGGTTGATTTGGCTCGATGGGTGCCCCTGTTCTACCAATGAAGACCAATGCAGGCCAAGGTTGTTCGATCGAAATGTCTTTCTAAGTTGTTATAAGCAGTGAAGCAGTTATGTTAGTTTTTCTTGTGGTTGTGTCGGCCTTGTCGGGTGGTTAGATAAGGTAATATCACACAAGCAGGAAAAGTATGGTATTCCAGCGGTTAATGAATGTAATGATAACTGTATAAAATCACCCACAAATTGCTAATCTTAAAAAGCGTCTGTTTGCCGAGACACAGTTTGGATTTGTTGAACACTAATAACAACGATTCTAAAGAAAACAGTAAAGGTGGACAGAAATGACACGCAGACAAAGCAAAGAGGAAATTGTCGCTAGAGTTACAATGCAAACACATCACAGAAAAACATTTAAGGTGTCTGCAAAATGGGGCGACAGGTCACTTTCAACGCAGAGTGCATACTACATGAGCTGAATCAAAACATTTGTGAGGTACAAAGAGGAGGTAATAAAAACACAGTGAGTATAAACTGAATAACAGAGATCAAAATATTTGTTGCGAGAAAGCGATTGTTGTTGAGGAGAGAAGTTAATTACTTAAGCTTTTGGGTGGCATAGATTTTTTTGATCAATAAAGCGCCGTTAATCTCCTTTACTTGCAAAAGAAACGTAAATCGTTTAGTCTTTAAGCAATCCTTATTTGTCTAGAAGACGTGTATTACCGCGCATAAAGCGGATGCGATGTAGAAACAGCGACAATGAAGTTTGAAAAATCGCAACAGCCGAAGAGGCAACGAAGACGCTTGCTGTAGATCCAAAAACAACACCCTCCGAACAAATCGAATGCGGAATTTGCGCACAGGGGTTCAGGCTGCGTAAAACTAGTCTGGCATACCTCAGGTGAATCCATCACTGAAGAGAGGATGACGAGTAATACAATCAGGACAAAACCTGAATCCATTGTCGAAGACATAGGATAAAGAGATTTCAAGGCAAGTATCCCGCGAAACCTTCTTTACGACAGATTGCTGAGCTATAAGATGGCATATAAGATTAAAATCCGGTGAACCCCATATCGTTCCTTGGGAGAATTTAAATTGGTGAGATAAAGTTTATTTATAGCAATTGATTGATCGATTACGAGATTCTCCGATTGCCCGCGTTGATGACCATTAGAATTGAGAAGAGTGTTAAGTGAAACCCAATCCCATTTCCCTCGGTTCTGGTCGAGTTCACCCTGTGCGATAAAAGGCTCGAGAGATAAGTGGCGATCGGGTTACGGGTTCAATTCTTAGCACCTCGTTTACACGGCAGGGCGCCAAGAAACAGGGACTCAGTACAATGTAAGACTGAAAGAAGCTGTCAATGGGACAGGACACCGCTAAACAACAACGAAAAATGGAGAACGTGCTTTACGAAACAATCACATTCGAAAACAGTATGTCATGGATGTAGCGGAATCAGTGCCTGAATTTCAATGAATAAAGCTTATCGATGGCCTAATGACCTTGTCGTCCCGTTGATAGGAACATTTATAAACTAACTCCAAAACACGCTAACCTTGTCTGAGGCTTTTTCTTGTGTTTACTCTACGAAATGTTTCTCAGGGCAAGAAAAACAACTTCCACATTCCATGGGAAAATTGCAAAGCGAAGGTCATCTTGATTTACAACAAGGTCCAATTTCCGTAAATGTAGTTTTAAAGGCATTTTTCTGATCATAGATGTTATCACTGAATAACATGTTTTAGAGTGAGATGCTCGAACTGCAAAAATTGACACTTCTGAATGGCTTGGGTTATAATTTATTTATTTCATAGAGAGGTGGCTTTTCTCAGCCATAACAAATATTTCATTAATCAATTCTTACCGAGAAAATTCCGCACTGTGCGGAAAGCTTCTTTTTAAGAACTATACTTTTCATATTTTGTAACGAAAGAAAAATCACGAATGTATTATTTGTAAGATCATCCGGCTATTTGGCTAAAAATTTAATAGAAATGTAATTTATTGAAAACGAATTGCGTATAAGATAAGAAAGACCTCTTGGTCACCAAGATTCTGGCAAGCGATGGTCTGTATGACTTTCCGCGACGCGTGATGTGAGAAATAACTAACACTAACAGTGCAATTTTCGTACATAAAGAACGAGAAAACAAGAACGATGCTAAGTCTTCCAGACAACGGGTGTATTGTTAGTTTGCGTGCTCGCGATGCATTTTTTTCAGTACTTGGGTTCTTTTTGAGTGCATGTTTGTCCGTAGTTATCTCATTGACATGTGTGTGACAGACCCTTCAAGGTCTTCATGATCAAGTGCCGACAAAACAAATAACCCTACTGCACTGGCAAAGCTGCGATAGCAACCAGCACTCAACGGAAACAGTGGTAACGTAATTGAAACAAATTTAATGCTCTGATTAAAAAAAAGACCATCCTGTTTATTATCAGGGACATGTTTACCAACTTATCAAATAAAATCTGTCACAGTACAAATTTGTCAATCGGATAGATTTAGTTGAGAAAGGATGAACGTAAAAGTAAACAAAACATCTAACATGACATTTCTATCTCGGACATAACACATGAAGGCTAATGATAACTACAGTATAAAGTAAATCAATCGCCAAGGTAATAGCCCAGCCTTGACCTGAAATTGAGGTCCATGCTTCGCTACGAAGGGAAAACGATTGCTGTGTCGTACCTTACAATAGCACTGCCTTGTTAAAGGATCACAGGAGTTGTTCACGCTGCCTCGAGTGTCACATCCACAATCAATTCCTGTAAGAAAATCGAAAAAGTTAAATTTCATTGAAAATATTTTAGTAGTTGATCATTAGATCTATATTTCTCTGAAGAACAGTTAAACAGCACTGATTCGAATTTTCGATTTGAACTATTGTTTTTTTCCTGAAAAGGCTTAGCAGCAACATTGTTTTGTAACTATTATGTATTCACAGGTTTGTATTATTTGATTGTATTTATTTTACTCGTATTGGTTTTGCTTAGGTACTAGGTAGGACTAGAATAAATAAATGTGATAATGATAATGATGATGATGACGATGATGATGATGATGACGATGGCAATTGAGAATATTATGAATAGAACTGTATCTACTCATAGTGAGGGTAGGTTGAAACGATTTTCAGCGCCAAGTGCAGATGGCGCCTGTTAGAGTAAGACACTTTAAATTGAAGAGAGGGTCTCATAATATATAGATTTAGCCAAGCCTAAAAGCGGAGCTCCATGGTTTGATACTATTTTATTTACTGGTATTGAGCAACTTCGCATGGCTTTCCTTGCCCCAATATTTTGTGTTTAGAGCAGTCAACATTACACTAAAGAAAACAAATTACGATGCGTGGGTTCGTAGGTTTCTTTGGAGAAGGTGGGGGAAATTAGACAAGTGACAAACATATTCCGTAGTAAGTTAATGCAAATTGCTAAGCAATTTTGAGATAAGCTTAAATGTCGGAGAAAACAGAAAAAGGAAAAGAAACCGATGGTTTGGATAGGTAATCGCATGGGGCCGAGAAAAATTAAGGATTAATATCACTTGTATTTTCAGAAGTTGCTGAAATTGTCCTCTTCGCGCAAAACACAAGTAACGCTAAAGCCCCAGCTAAACAATCGAACATTTCTTGAGCATTGTGTTTGATAAACATAACGTTGGGTGACTAGCCGACAAACAATTTCCCTGCTAGCAGAGGTCTCTGCCGGCGAGAAACCAGTCTGCTAGCAGGGAAACAAACAATGTTTGACCAAACACAAGACAAAGCAAATACACAGGACGATTTTTGCGTGTTATCGCTGAAATTTTGACGTTATGTGCTTCATTTGGTTTGCTTTTTACTGACTGTGCACTTTCTTGGCTGGGTTGAACGATTGTCGGATGAAAATGAAAGCCATTTCAATGTAAAGTTGAGAGAGGCGGCTAAACGCCGGGTCAAACACGCTCTTCCAAGAAGATGTTGGATGAAGTGTTTGATCGTTTGCCCCGGGCTTAATGCTTAATTTTACGAGGACTCATTGCGATTACGTGTTAATAAGATAAGGGCAAAAGTTTTTTAAAGCTGTTGAGGCACCGACGTCGAAAAACACTGAAACCAGGTAGCCATGCGGAGTAAAAACACTCGGTCGCTTATTAAAAAGCAAAACAACAAATCAAACAAACAATTCAACTTCTTCTTTGCGTAAAAAACGAGTAGAGATGATTATTTTTTATATCCAGTTGAGAGAAAAATACAAATTTCATTCCTGAACAAAAGTAACAACGATTAAACGACATGTAAAGCTTCAATTTATTTTATTCAGTCACCTGTGTTGTAGTCAACACTTAGTGTTTAGTGTAGCCTGCAGTGCAGGCGTTATTTTGGAACAGAACGACAAACGAGGTTTTCGATGTCGCCATCTTGGATTGTTGCTTGACCGGTAGAGGGTTGGGACAGAAGGCGAAGTGGCAGAGGGCGAGGTGGGGCACGTGAAATAACGCCTGCCCGCAAAGCCTGTGAAATTGTTGAACGCCCCCTAATTAGTAGCGCTTGATCGCCTTTCCGGAAATGTGTAAGCAGCCAATGAAAATCTATTTCTTTTCTACCGGAAGCCAAAAATTTACTTCCGACAAAAACATCGACACACGTGTATTTGTCAAGTCTGTGAAAAACAGGAATCGAGCGAGCGAGTATGCGAGTAAAATTATGTCGGAAAGACGTCCTAGCGACAGCTGTAGGATTTGCAAAAGCTCTTTTAAAGTGAAATTTGGAAACATTCACGGCAAACAAGTGTACTCATCGTCGGAAAATCTTTTTAAACCCTCGCAGAGGAAGGACAGCCTTGGAGTTGTGTTAGCAGAAGTTTGTAGTCGTGTTGGAAACGTTGTTTACGTGATTGATTTAGTTCAGGAAGGCCCCGTCCTGCTGCGTGTGAGAAATTACATAGCAGCACTTGGTAAACATTGTTCAGGAGGAAACTAGACAACGCGCACTACATTGAAAGCACTTACACTGCGTTTTACGCGGAAATCATGTGCGCTAAATTAGACATCTCCACAACTCTACGAAACCAACGAAGTGCTAGAAATTTCATACATTGTCGCACAAGCGGAAAGATGTACTAGCTTTAAACATGAAAGGATCGAAAACCGCAGTTCACAGTTGGCAACCTGGAAAGCCAATAGAAATCCAGTATTTTCGATCCGCCTAGTGGGTATAAAAGCACAAGCGAAAACTTATGCCAAACAGAATGCTTTGTCATTCTCACAAAAAGAACGACGTTGCCTAAAGAGCAACTCGAATCAAGCCATTCCCGGCAACTGATGAGATCCACAAGGGAGGATCGAAACCATGGTCTTCTTATCATAAACTGGCATTAACAAAAGGAGGAAAGTACTAAGCTCTCGCAACAAAAACTTCAGTCACAGAGCGGAGCGCGGAAACGACGATAAAAGCACAGCCGTGACTAAAGCTAAACGATCTATTCCAGGTGCTGCATAGCTCTCTAAGAAGCTACAGTGCTAAAGAAAGGATCGAAAGACAAAAAGCCGTGATAGAAGCACACCATCTTGCTGCAAATACAAACGGCCGGGCCCGGCAAAACAAAAAATGCAAGACAGATTATTACACGGCTCAAACTCCTATCCTTACAAAGATAACTGGCTGTACCGTCTCCGGAATCACTTAAATGAGCCAAACCAAACACAGATAAAAATGCCTCAAAGGGCGTAAAAACCACAGTCGCTAAACAGAAACAACAAGGGTTCAAACAAACAGGCGTTGAAACTTGTAACCCAGAAGTGACCTTTGAGATCAAGTATGCGACATTTAAGCACATGGCTTCATTTAGTCGCTAACAAGAAAATCCTCTAAATCATCATGTTAACCCGCTGAAAACATACAAGAAGCTTAATGGGTCAAAAGACCGAGATAGAAGCGACAAACATGTGAGTAGGAGACGTGTAGGCCTTCCACCCCCATTTTACGTGAAACGTAAGAGAAAAATCAAACCTTTGTCCGGTCCACGTTTCCACAGTGTGTGACTCGTCGACAATTATTGCAGCAAGGTTTTGGAGCAATGGTGAACTGCTCTTTTTTAGGGAAGAGAGAAAAGGCTTAGCTAATATTTCCTCTGCGTACGAAAAATTATCTGGTATTTACCATTCTCAACATCTTCTAATCTAGCACTAGCTAGTGATGTCGCCGTCAAACCCATTGAAGATGCTTCCGTTAACTGATCCTGTACGATGCTTTTGAGCGGACAGACAACAATCACACACGCAGCTTTCGACGATAATATTTGTTTCACACGAATCAACAACTGAAAGATGAGGCTTTTCCCAAAGCCCGTCGGAAGAACAGCTAATAAATCGCTTCCATGAACAAGGGTCTAAATGGCTTCCTTTTGCTCAGGTCGTAATTCACGCGACATACCTAGCTAAGAGAGAAATAAAAGGGCTTCTTCGAGTGCAGCATCAAAGCTTAGCGAGTCTCTGCAAATCAGAAGGAACGGCCGGAAGAAAAACTATCTTAGATTGACAGCTATCGATCAATTTGCAATGTACCGCACCAATCAGAGACCCCGTCTATCTGGTGTACGGGTTCTGCAAGCGAACAAACACTGCGGGTAGGCGTATTTTTCGCCTTCCCTCCCCCTCCCCCACGCCCGTTTTTTCCACCTCGCGCCTACTCCCTCGGCAAATTTTTCCTCGCCCCAACCCTCCACAGTTACCAAATCCAAGATGGCGCCCTAATACGAAAATGTGCACTCGCGCGCCCGAAATACGCCTGCACTGCAGGCTATGTTTAGTGTTCAGTCACCACTTAGTTGAAACGCGCATCGGAAAAAAATAGCAAACGGTTTGTCCAAAGAAAGAACTTCTTCTACTAACTTTGAGCTTTTCGTTCCTCCCATTAAAGTGCATATGAAGCGAAATTTTTCATTAGCTTGTTCGAAAGAGCTTTCAAAATGATGAAGAACGACGTTTATTTTATTGTGATAGCACCCTTGGTTGCCGAGTTATTCAAGATTTTGATTTATGCAAATCAGAGGACTTGTGACATCACAAGGTGGACACAAAATGAAGTAAAATCCCAAAATATGGAATATCTGTGCAAATACTAAGTCTACAGGGTTGAAATTTTGCAGGGTTGGTGTGCTGCCGGAACTACACATTTTGATAGTGGTGATGATGTCACCATAGCAACATACTCGTTACCAGACCTCTACCTTTCCAAAGGATAAAATCAGAGTTTCCCTCCCCAAGAAGTGCTATTTGCTCTTGATGTTCATTCAGTGGATGCGAGCAAATATGGACATTAAACAGCACAAGTATAAGAAAGTGTGTTAGACTCTGGAGCAATAAATAAGGCATTTCTCATTTGTCATTGGTGTCATTGGTGACATCATAACAGCTGACCTCTATGAGCTTTAAACTTGAGCCCGCAATATGGTAACGTGATACTGGTCAGCGGATACCTTGTTTTGACAGGTGTCAATTGACCATAACATGAATGTCCAAAATTAAAGATGTATGCTGTAAACTAACTTTTCAGCTGCCATATAGCCGCCATGTTGGATTATTAATTATTATTATTATTATTATTATTATTATTAGGATATTAACTCAGTGACATTTCATATTGGCATACATGGAGGGGCGGACGTACGTACGGTCGGTCGGTCGGTCGGTCGGTGACGTCATAACCAAATTTTCTCAGACAGATGGGTTACCATATTTTCTTACTCATGGTGCTCCGCGCGCGCGCCGGAGCTCCGCTATTAAAGTAAGGACCCTTGTTCACCTACAAGAAAGCACGGTTGAAAAATTACTTTTCGAGTAGAGCTGCAAGTGCCAAAAGGATGACCGTAAATCTAAGCGCTACCATGATACACAGTTTCTCTTGGACATAGTCTTTTTCGTGTGTGGAAAAAAAAAAAAAAAAACAAAAAAAGAAAAGAAAAGAAACCGAAAAGAGACTCACTTAGACTCTCACTTATCTTGCACTTTCCTCCCGCCTCAGTCGGATCTCCTTCGTACGGCGTTACACACCTGAACAGTTACGAAATGCAAAAAAACTCAGCAATAAGGGTTCACAGATAGTCATGAACGACATAAACATTGCCGATATAATTAAGACGAAAACAAAAAGATCAATAATAACAATGAGGCGTAAGGGAACGCAGGACCATATATAAGCCAGATGTTTGGAGCACCATTGCTACATTATAGGGATTTTTGTAATTAGAAATTATCAAAAGATCTGGCAAGCAGCAGACTCAAAACGTGTTTTGTAAAATGAAAAAAATGTCGTTTTTCTTCCTTTTATAATTAGAAAGGGCATAAATGAAACATCTCCCTAACCTTCTAATACTTCGCTTCCTTGATGTTCATTATATTTATTCTTTCTCCACATGCAAACACAGTACATACATTCTCCCATGTTGTTGTCGTCCTCTTAAACGTTTTACAACAAAAACTGTCCCCATTTCTGCTAAACCCCTGGCGAGAAAGGGTCAGACAGTTTATGTTTCACTGACTTACTTCTCACATCTCCTTCCGCCATACCCTGGAGGACAAGCGTCACACGTTGGTTGACCATCCTCCGCCATGAAACAAGTGG
Source organism: Pachyseris speciosa (assembly GCA_016490735.1). NCBI lineage: Eukaryota > Metazoa > Cnidaria > Anthozoa > Scleractinia > Pachyseridae > Pachyseris > Pachyseris speciosa. Next base: position 329,361 of record JAEMWC010000639.1, read on the forward strand.
GGCTTACCCTGAAAAGAAACTGAAATGTGATACTCGCCATCGCAGCAATTACCACTGATTTTGTTAAATGAACGGATAAATATACAGGAAACATTTTTTTGATTTTCGTCAGTATCCTTTATGATAAATAATTTTAAATTTTTCGTTCTATGGGTAAAATATAGTAAGAACGCTGGTTCCCCTATTGTCTTATTTGTTTTCGTGCAACTAGCACGACTGGGCTCGAGGTATGGCGATGTAGTCACGTTTTTTTGAACTCCGGTCGAGGAGTTGTGTTTATTTCAAGTGAACGCTTTAAATGTCTTTAAATAACCTACTAGCATCAAACGTTAAACGTAAGCTTCACAGTAGGTCATCTTCTGGAAGCTCCAGCAACTCGCCCGACGAGAAAAGACTGAAGGACCACGCTATCAACGCGACGGAAGACAAAGTTGATGAAAGTGACGAAGTATTTCAAGAGCTCGACATGGCAGAAAAGCTATTAGAGAGAATGGATCAAATTTCTCTCAAGATTCAAAAACTTGACGCAATAGAAGCGAAGATAAACAAGTTAGACAGTATTGAAGAGAAAATGGAAACATTCGCGACGAAGGTGAGTGAAATTGAAAATTCGTTGGCGTCACTTAGGTGTGAATTCAATGCTTCGAAGGAAAAGCATGCGGACTTAGAACATTCTGTTGATGAAGTTAAAGAAAGCGTCGATTTTGCTCACAGTAAAGTCGAATTGTTGGAACTAAAAGCCTATAAAACAGAAGCTAATTTGAAGGAAGCAAGAGAGGAGTTACAAAAGAGTATTCTTTATCTGGAGGCATACAGCCGGCGGGAAAACTTAAAATTTGCAGGCATCCCGGAGGGTAGAGAGGGCCAGGAAGATACAGGAAAAGTCTTGGCAGAGTTTCTTTCTACAAAGCTTGGCATTCAAAATCCCGATGATATAGAACTTCAACGAGTGCATCGCATTGGAAAGAAGGGTGACCGCCCTCGTATGATTATCGCAAGATTCTTAAGATATGCTGACCGGGAAAGAGTAATGAGGAAAGCCTTCAAACTGAAAAACACTAATTTCACGATTTACGATGATATACCAAAAGAACTGATTGAGTTAAGAAAGAAGCACATGCCAGCCTTTCGAGAGGCCAGAAAAGCAGGAAAAAAGGCAGTGTTCAGTAAGTCTGAGCCAGATAAACTCTTCATCGATGGCAAACTTGTTGTCTAGGTATGAGCTAAAGAGTAGGTGCTATATTAATTTACGCTTAGTTATATATTTTTTTTCTCTTTTTATATCCTCTGACTTTGGAGTTCAAAGAGTAGTGAGAAAAAGTAGATCGGATATCGCCGGGTTTACTGTTTAAATTCTCTACCCCTAGCTAAGTGAGAGTCCAATTCGCATGGTCGCATGCGGGAATCATTCTAGCGGCCTCTTAAAATCATTGTGTGTTTGTGGTGTTTTCTGTGCAGCACTATCGCGCAAAATGCAAATTGCTAAGTGTTTTAGTTGGAATATTGTATTCTTTTTGCCTTGTATACTCCTTTCTATGTATGCTATGTTGGGAAACAATAGGAAATTAATAGCATCAACCATTCGAGAAGTTCATTAGTATTAATTTTAAAATGCTTTCTTTAAATGTCCGAGGTATTCGCTCCCTGGAGAAAAGGAAAGCTTTGTTTATTTGGCTTCAAAAGCAAAATACAGACATTATCTTTATACAAGAAACATATAGCACGAAAGATGTTGAAAATGCATGGAAATGTCAGTGGAAGGGACCCATGTTTTTCGCACACGGTTCCAATCGCAGTTGTGGAGTTTTGGTACTTGTGAAAGACAATTTAGAATTTGAGATGAAGTCGGCACTAATTGATGATAAGGGACTTTTGATATTGCTTGATGCCAGAGTACAAGGTAACGATTACATTATGGGGAATATTTACGCACCTAATAAAGTACAAGAACAGTGCTCTTTTTTCGAAAAATTACAGGAAAAAATAGACAGCATTGTTGCTGACCAAAATCAGAACATTATCATCGGAGGGGACTTCAATGTTTTCACTGACCCAGATCTTGATTGCTCCGGTGGTACGCCAAAAGAGAAAGAATCCACTAAATTTCTCAATGACATGTGTCTTAAGTTTGACTTAGTTGACATCTGGAGAATCCGGAATCCGGATTGTAAGGCTTTTACCTGGAGGCAGAAAAAGCCCCTCATCCAAAGAAGACTAGATTTTTGGTTGATTAGCGATGTCTGTCAAGATGAGGTAGAGGAAGCGAATATCAAAGTGGCCATCAAAACAGATCATTCAGCAATAACTATTTCTTTCAATACGTTAGATGAACAGATGCGAGGTCCTTCGTATTGGAAATTTAACTCAAGCCTAATTGAGGATGAGAATGTTTTAGCGATTAATCAGAAAATACCAGAATGGCTAGAGGAATTCGAAGAGGTAACCGATAAAAGAGTATTATGGGATCTAATTAAATATCGAATCAGACAATTCACGATGAAATTTAGCAAAGAAAAGGCTTATAGAAGAAGACAAAAACTAACAGAGGTTGAGACATCCTTAAAACAAGCCGAGGAGTTGCTGGCAGCCGAGCCATCGGAATCTAATCTTGAAAAAATGGAAGACTTAAAATGAAATATGATTCGCATTTTGATTATATAGCCAGAGGAGCAATAATCCGCTCCAGAGCTACTTGGTACGAAAAGGGGAGAAAAGCAACAAGTATTTTTTGGGGTTAGAATCTCATAGAGGCAAAAAGAGCTGTATTCGAAAAATGTTCGCGAGTGATGGTACGGTCACTACAAACCCAAAAAAAGTTATGAAAGAGATTGAAACGTTTTACTCCGATTTGTACGCGGCAAATAAAGAATCGCTAGACGAATATCACCCATTACTTCACAGACCAGAGATAGCTAAACTCTCCTCAGATATGAGTAGTCTTTGCGAAGAAAGGTTATCAGTGAAGGAATGCTTTGATTGCCTGAATTCATTCGAAAATAACAAATCACCCGGAAATGATGGCCTCACTGTTGAATTTTATAAAATGTTCTGGAACTCCTTAGGCAATTTATTGGTTGATTGTCTTCATAACTACTCAAATGAGGTTGGCGAATTGTCAAACACTCAAAAGCAAGCTGTTA
>JAEMWC010000639.1:340000-347500 GCA_016490735.1 Pachyseris speciosa
TAATAACCGGACAGACACCTCTCACATCGAGTACCTTCAGAATTGTGTTTACAGTTCTGATGGGACAGTAAGAAGTTGTGACTTAAAAATTGCCGAGGGCTATTTTTGTAGAGTACTAAGAACACAGTACATGCTATTATGGGTCCGACCGCTGACCTTGCATTGTCCAGTCTCAGGATCACAGCCGTCCTCTGAATGGCCATGACAATCGCACTTGATGCACGCTTCCGACACCTCATCAACACGTGAACGATAGTAGCCGGGTTTGCACGACTGCCAAGATAGAAAAAGTGAATTATGAATAGGCACATGAGGTTCCATGTAGAAGTACGCACAAATCAACAGATGCCTCAAAGCAAAACAACACATACTTTATTCTTAGCGTTCAGTTTGTTTTTCTTGTAAACATCACATTGTTGCTATTTGGTTTTGTCATGGATTGCATTGTTTATGTTTTCATCAGCTGTTACCTCGCACGACAGTCCACTGTATCCAACCGGGCATTCACACTGTTCAACCAACATAGCCTTTCCAAAGCCTGAGTCTTGTTCACTAGCCACGTCGAGGGACAAACCTACGATACTTTAAAACAGAGGATGAAACCGGTTATTTTAAAATTCCTTCTCTCTTTCTTCCCTTTAAAGGTTCATAAAGGTTTATTAAAATAAAATGATTATTAAAATAAAATGAATAGAAATATTACAATTTAGACTGACCTTCAGGTAGCTTACCTAATCGTGGCAGGCCAGTCTATTGAAACAGAGGTAATTATATTACAGTACGGGATTAAAAAAGAAAAAAAAAAGATAAGTGTATTTGTGCGAGATTGAAAAAAAAAAAAAAAAAAAAAAAAAAAAAAAAAAGAGGTTGAGACACTAAGATACTAAAGGTACCTGCAATTGTGTTTTAATTCTCTAATGATTCTTTAGATCAAATATTATTTTATCGATTTCAATGTAACTATCTTCAGTTTTCAAAATGTCAAATAGTACTCTTTTCACTTCTTTCTTAAAACTATTTTTTGGCAACTTTTTTATTCTTTCAGGTATCCCATTCCACACTTTTGCTCCAACACGGGAAAAAGAGTATTTTTGTAGCTCGATTCTAGAATTTGTAATAAAAACGTTTTGAGAGGTTGACGAGCGGGTAGCATTATAGCATTATAAATATTTATAAGAACACAAACTCCTCCTTCCTTCGTTCCTTCATTGGATGATTCATGCAATTTTGCAAACGCGCACGCTCAAGCCCTCTTTACATAAACTTCCATTTAAAGCGGTAAACGGAAACCCAAAATTAAAAAAAGTGAGGTGCCTACTCCCTTACGAAATGTCCGAGGTAGTAATTAAAATAAATTGAGGCGTTATTTAAAAATAAGTGTACACAGCTTTGAATGTAATCCATTTGACTGCACCTGAAAATAAAAAGTAAACATGTCTTATTTTGTACCTCAATGTCTTGGGATCATCACCATTGTACGAGGCCCTCACATAAATGGCCTGAACGTCTGATAACACTCTTATGAAAGTGTCCCTGGACGTTTGTGCTCCGTCAGCTGAGCGCCATAGTCCCTAACAGGTAATAAGAACCACAACAAAAGAGTACGTCACTTTGGTTTGCAGAACGTTTGGGTTTAGTCTTTATCTGAGAAGGGAATTTATATGGAAAGTCTGTTTGAGACAGTCTTAACAGAGGACACGCATGCGCGGTCACGATATCATACGGTGTACCAAGTACCCAAGTATTTGAAATCCTCTATTCCTTATTATTCGTAGTTCATAAAAGGAGGGCAAAACGAAAAGAATGACTAGTTGATACCCAAGCACCAAAAAAGCTAATGGTCTCTGTATAGCACTGGAACTTTTTGTAACAAATGTTTAATTTAGTACATACCTCAGTGAGAGAGACTTCCATTGTTGTTTGACTGTTCCCACTGCTCGGCTGTGCGTGGTGAAATACCAAGGTGGTGTCTTTTCCCTGTGTAGAAAACATGATCCATATCCATGAGCAGGGTACAAAATGCCCTTAGCCACGTAAGTCCGGGATATGAACATGCGTGTTCATCTCACTGTTTTCGATGTATTTCCTTCTTTAAAAAACTGAACTACAAATATTAGATTTCCAGCGTTTTCATTGGCTGGCCGGGTACAGAATATCAGCTCATATACCTACACCGTTTCGCGTTTTAGATTTTACCAGTGCAAATACCAACACTGCGAACGAAATACACATGGAATTAATGCGCGTTGTAGAATTGGCAAATACCAGTGCTGAAGTCCCGTTAAAATCGAGAATTTTTGCAGGCAAGCTGGAAAAATTTCAAACGGTTTTTCAGTTCTTTGACTTGTACCAAACCTAGCTTTCGTTTACCGACAGAACGTAAGAACTAAACTACCAAAAAAAGTGACAAAATTTTAATTAAATAACAACTGAGCACAGGCTTATGACTTAAGCTAAATTTAACCAAAACGAGAGCAAATTGAACAACAACTAAGCTGAAATACAGCAACATTCACTGCCGAAAATATTAGTTTAACTGAAAAATTTGTCGCATGTGGAAGATGTTGTAGTTTACCTGCACTCGATGAAGCGTACGTTTTTAAATTCTTTTCAGATTTTTAACTATTGAGAAAAGCAGTGTGGTACGAGAGAGTGACGAGAACAAAGATAATACATACCACCAGTCGCACGGCCTCTGCATCTACACTCGGTGATGTTCTCGCTGTAGGGGCTGAAAGTTAATAAGCAAGAACCAGGCTTATTGTATAGTTGTGAGAGAAGCTGTGCCAAAGTTATGAAATCTCCCTCCTATAAACCCGTGCGCCAAAATCTTGATCCGGTACTGACTGGCGCCTAATCATGTTTCTGACATAACAAGGAAACATTAGGGATACCAATCAGGATAAAATAACAAATAAACGAAACAGAAGCTCTCAGCATTGCATCTGTCGGTGCCTATCCCAAATGTTTTGACTTTGTTAGGGGCAACAGAAAGCCAGGAATTTACATCGCTGAAATATGTTGAGAGGAGCTGGTACAGTATGTATTTGTGAATTTGAAAGAGAGTACAGGACAGCAAGGTAATATTAGTTGCAAAGCTAGTACCATGGCTTCGTTGGACCCTTACAGGTATGCACTGGATAGTGTGTTGGTAGCTACGAACAGCTTTTTCTTGCTCGCTAGAACTCGTCAGCGCACAGCCATTCCACAGCGAGAAAGCCATGCTATTGGGGGCGTGCCTCGGTGTATAGTGGCAGTTAGTGGTGTATTTTAAGTATGTGTTGTGTCAAGACAATCCAAGGTAATGACGTTTATGCACTGAAGATACCTTCAGGAAACGAAGATATTATAGCCATAGCGTATTATCGTGCAGTCTCTAGATCTAAAAACTTAAAAAATAATCTCACCATGTATTTTCTCACATGATTCCACAACACAAAGACAACTGCTGTTTTCCACTGGAAGTGAATTCCCCACTACCATTTCGCCATCATTACAAATAGGGGGGTCGTCAGTGCAAAGCGGAACGCAGCGGTGATTTCCATCCTTAAGACACGAACATCGGGATTTACAGCTTTCAGTGACGAAGGTACTATTTATTGGATATAATTTATCGCCAAACCGGCACCGTATTACCGACTCTGAAAACAAAAAGAGCACAATCAGCGGCGTAGACAGCCAGGTAATGGTCTTAGACTCAACGAGTGGTGAAAATGTCACATTAAACAAAGGGTTCTTTGAAAAGCATTGCTCTGAAAAGAGGAAGACACGAGAGGACCATTAACACCAACCTGATGTAGGAGTGATTGCTTCTGAACTTGGAGATGACGACGATTCAACCGCCGTGGTTGTTTTTTGACTAACGGTAGTGACAGCTGTTATGGTGGAATACTTGTCTAATGTCACTGCGGTGTCTGTTGTTGTTGGTCTGTCAGTACTGTAGGATGGAGAAGATAAGACAATGGTTTCTTCATCTTGACTTTTCGTCGATGCATCAATTACTGGAGATAACGTATGTGGCTCTGTTCTTTCGTCTGTGGTTTGTTTGTCAGTGCTGTACGCAGAGGAGGACATAACAGTGGACTCTTTAAGGGCTGATACATCAGTCACTTCTGCAGGAGTGACTGGTATTCTTGCAGTGGTTGCTTGATCTTGACCAAGGGTTGTTGTATCTGTCACCAAGGAAGAACTATCTGATGTTGTCGTGGTTCCTTCCGCAGTTGGTGTGTCAGTATTGTATGATAATGGAAATACTACAGTCATCGTTTCATTGCTTTTTGTGGATAAATAGGTTACTGTATCTATTATTTGTGTAGATGCTTCTGTGGTTGGTGTATCAGTACTGTAGGGAAAAGAAAGCTCAAAGGTAGTTGTTTCATCTTGTCCCTCAGTCAATGTATCGGTTATTGTTGTTGTCACGGGAGTTGTTACTGCTTCCGAAGTAGCTCTTGGAGAATGGTGGGTTAAGGAAGACAAATAAGACTTTGTGGTATCTTCACTGGCAGTCGATATCTCTGTTATCGGCGTCGAGGATGTTTCTGTGGTTGGCATTTTAGTACTGTAGATCGTGGTCATTTCATCTTGCTCCTCAGTCGATAAATTCACTTCTATGGAATACGTGTCTGGTATTGTTGTGCTTGGTTCACCTGGAGTAGCCCTCTTATTACCGTCGACTGAGGGTGGCACAGCAGTGGATGATCCATCAGTAAATTCAGTCCATGAGTCTGTTTCTTTAGTAGAGGTGTTTGGTATATCTGTGAATACTTCCGTTGTTTGTCTGTTGGTACTGACGACTGAAGAAGGAATAACGGTGGTGGTTTCACCTGGAACACTCGTTGATGGATCTGTCAATATAGAAGACGTATCTGCTATTGCTGTGGTTTCATCTGAACTAGCTTTGTCAGTACTATAGGATGAAGGAAACACAAAAGTGGTTGTTTCTTCTGCGGTAGGTCCTACAGTACTATCGCTTGAAGAGAAGACAACAGTGGTTGTTTCATATGGTGTATCCTTTGATGCGTCTGTTGCCACTGAAGACGCATCCAGTATTGCTGTGAATGCTTCTCCCGTAGTCTGTCCGTGAGTATTGTAGGTTAAACGAGGCGTAGCAGTGGCTGTGTCATCTGGAGCACTGGCGACATCTGTAACCGTAGAAGTCTCATATAGTATTGTTGTGGTTTCCTTCCCACCCGCTTGGTCGGTACTTGAAGTTGAAAAAGGAGCAAAAGAGGTTGTTTCGTCTTCTATCATTACACCACCTGCTGTAGAAGACGTATCTGGACTTGTGGTAGATGCTTCGATCGTATATCCGTCAGTACTCCGGGGTGTAGAGGACTCAACAGTACTTGTTTCATGTTGACCATCGGACGACGCATCCTCCACTGAGATAAACGAACTGGGAATCGTTGTCACCGATGCTGATGTGTCTGTGCCGGAGGGTGACGAAGGTCCGAATGTAGTTGTTTCATATTCAGCCTCGGTTGTTTCATCTTGTTCCTCGGTCAATACATCCGTTGTTATGGCAAAAGTTTCTGGTATGGCTGTGTTTCATCTTTCGTGGTTGTGATGGCACTGTAGGTTGAGGAAGACACGACGGTGGTCGTTTCTTCGTCTCCCTCAGCTGATGTAATTGTTCCTACGGAGGTATCTGACATAGCTGTGGGGGATGTAGTTGGTAAATCACTGATGGACACTTTGGAGTACACGACGGTGCTAGTTTTACCTTGACCCTGGGTCGAAGAACCTGTCACAGGGAAATAATCATCTGTTATAACTGTCGATGGTTCGGAGGATGGAATTTCAGAGCTGTATGATGAATATTGCATAGAACCGATTGTTTTGCCTTGACCAGTAGTCGATACATCTGATCTCTGGTAGAAGAGATAAATGACATTGTTGATGAGGCTTCCATAGTAGACCTTTCAGCACCTCTGGTTAAAGAAAGTGAATCTGGTGTCGTAGTGGAAACTTCAATAGTATCTTCCTCAGTACTGAAGCCTGAAGAAGGCGAAACGGAGGTTGTCGATCCATCTGTTGCTGTGGAAAACGCATCCATTATCACTGTTGGCTCTTCAGTTGTTGGCATTACAGTGCTGAAGGATGAAGTGGGCACAGTAGTGGTTGTTTCCTCTTGGTTGACAGTAGATGAATGTGTTTCCCGGGAAGATATGCGTGGGATCACTGTTGCTGTTTCGGTGTTAGGAGTGTCAGTTGTGTACGCTGAAGTAAACATGGCTACCGTTATTTCCCCATTTGCACCATTCTCTGTAAAACGTAACTCTGGAACTGTTGTGGGTGCTTCTGTGGTAATTTCGTCAACGCTGTAGGTTGAGAAATGTAGGGCAGTAGTTGTCTCACCTTGATCTTTTGCTGATGCATCCGTTGCTGTAGATGACCCATCTGATATAGCTGTATATGTACTGGTGCTGCTTTCAGTACTTTTGGCTGGACGAGGAACTAAAAGTAGTTTGTTTGTATTGAACATCAGTGTATGAATCTGGCGTGGAAGCCAGCGTTTTCCGCTTAGTGGGAGTGTCAGTACTGTACTCCAAAGTAGCTGTCGGTAGTGATTTCATCTGATCGTCAGTGGATGAATGTGCTACTCTCGAATAGATACTGTAGGCTGTGGTCGTTTCTTCTTGGCTTTCCGTTGACACAACAGTTGTCATGGAAGACGGCTTTGGCATTGTTGTAGATGTTCTGGCAGTAGGACTTTCAGTACTGTAGACTGACGAAGATACAAAGTCAGTTGTTTCATATTGTATTCCAGTCGAGTCATCTGTCACTATGGATGACGTATCTGGTATTGTAGCGGTTGTTTCAACTTCACCCGTGGTCCACGATTGTGCTACCGTGGAAACCGAGTCTGGCATTGCTGTAGACGGGGCTAATTCTTTGGTTGGCCTATCAGTAGCGTAGGCTGTAGAAGATTCGCTGGTGGGTGTTTCATCTTGGGCCCGCGTCACTGGAACAGTTTCTATGGAGAAGGACCCTGGTATTGTCGTCACTGTTTCGGATGTTACGCTTTCGGTGCTGTCAGACGAAGGAAGTTCAGAAGTGGTTGTAACCTTTTGACTGTCGTTGGTAATCTTTCCACTTGTACTAATTTTTGTCACATGGGTAGTTTCCGCTGGATCGAGAGTAGTCAGTCCAGACCCATAATTTTCCTCCTCGTCACCATTGCCATCGATAAAGTATTCTTGTTCAAGGTTCACAGAAGACATTACATCTCGGGCAATTCGAGCAAGTCTAGACAGACTGCCTGTATTATCCTTCCTTGACTTACCATCAACACTGTACTTAACAGAGTAGCGAAGTTTTCCACCATAACTTGTTAGCTGCAAGGAACAACAGAAACAGAAAAAATGAGCAAGGACGGAGTGCAACGTTTATTCACAGGCACGCTAAGGAAGGATTCAAATTGTCATGTTTCGTCGCTTTTCATGGACAGAGAACATGTTTCAAGATTTTGCAGGATACATTGGAATACTTTTAAAAACA
>JAEMWC010000639.1:352500-380000 GCA_016490735.1 Pachyseris speciosa
TCACACCGCCATTCCTGTTTTGCACACTTGCCATTACTGCATTGAAAGTACCTGACGTCACATTGCTCACCAACGGCTGCAAGTTAGTAACAACAACACGTTTTAAACCCCATTTAGTTGTATTACAGACATTTAATTAATTTAATTATAAATAAGAGAGGGGACTGGTTACCTGAAATAACCATAAAGTCAAAGAGGGCAGGCAGCCAGTTTAACAAAAGTGATCATACACTACTTGTTTAGGTCGGTACACACACACACACAAACAAAAAAAATAAAAATAAAATCATGGAAAGACGAAATACCATAGAATAAATAGGAGGAAACTAGAATTACGAATAGTAAATGAAGTAATGTCAAGTACACAAAAACAGCTTTGCACGTTTAAATATAGCATACAAATCTTCTCTGAAAGTTTAAGCTCCTGAAAAATGTCCCTCAATTGAGCGAAGAAGTAACTGAAATTCGCGCTCTCTCTACTTCTTAAGCGCAAGGAAACGAAACATTATCCTTGTAAGGTGGTTTGCGTCTACACTCTTGCTTAGTAAGTAAAATATTTGAAATCCAAGTGCAAAAAGAGCATACAAAATGTAAACTTGCTGGCGTGGTAAAAACGTGCATTGTTCTCGTTGGCATTTGCGTTTCAGTTGGCGTGTAAACAACTGTGCCTGGCGGTATAATTACCTGGTCCAAGAGGCGAACATTTCCCCTCCATATGACATTCCTGAACAAGTCTTCGAATTACAGTCTCTGGAAGGTTGCAGTAGTAAATATAAAACTCGTCTATGAATCCGTTTAACTTAAGTGCCAACTCCTCGTTGACTGCGAATTTACCGATAGTAGTGAGCTCGCCCCAAGCTATCTCCAGCGACCCTCCATTTGAGAAACCATTTAAGATTTCCTCTCCGTTCAGGAATACCGCGCACCGGCGAGTATGAGCGTCATATTGCACAAGGAGATGTGTCCAGACGTTTTCTGGCACAACAGGTGTGTCGCTTAGCAGTGCAAACGTCGCGAGAGACGGACGCGTTGTAGAGTATCGCCAGGTGATGAATCCTTCAAAAAGCTCAAACTTGAGTACACCCGCCTCTCCCTTTATGACCAGAATCGGTTGAATGCCCAAACGGGATTGCAATTTAACCCAAACGGCAATAGTTATCGCATCAGTTACATTTGCAAGGTTTGCACTCTTGAATTGCAAATGTCCTGTATTGAGATCTGCATAATTGTCACATGGCCCCTTTTCACTGCTCACCACTGGGGACTGCGCGCGACGTCCCTCTAATCCCTGCGAGGTAGCGCGGGTTGTGTTGTGAAATCCGAGGTACAATTGTGGCGTGCAGCAACCTGTCATGAATCAAAACAGTATTTTATCTAGGACTCTTACCCTGGAAATTGATTGTAGGGCGGCAAGGGTATTGGTTGGAGTCTTTTAAAGTCCGTTCACACTTACGAGAGGGATCGATTCCAGTACCTTACAAATATTATCGTGTGCGATCACTTCGCCAAGGACAGAAAACGATGTATCCCATATCATCTCGGGAGATGGTCTTGGAATGATTTAAGTTCAGCCGATCTCATTTAGATCGATCAAAGTGTGTGAATGGTAAATAAAAAAAAGAACATAAAAAGGAATGAATGTGAATGTATGAAAATCATACATTGAACTGCGGGTGAAAAACTCGGCGAAGGTGTGAGAAATCATCGCCGTTGTGAGCGCTACTTTCACTATATTTCATCACTCATGGGTTTACTGCGACCCAACAAAATGATCAGCACCCAGTTGCCGTACTACCTCAGTTGGTGGAGCACTGCATTGGTATCGCAGAGGTCATGGGTTCGATTTCGCTACTGCTAAAGTAGCGTTCTCAACAAATACTGCGGATGATCTCGCACCCCCCCCCCCCTCCGGGACCTCGCATCTTCAAAACCAAACCAAACCAAAAAGAATGTTAATAAAATGCCGATGATCGTATCTTACTGTATTAATGTTTGTATTCTCAAATTTCTTAGTACTGAGTGGACAATTCGACCTTTCTGATTTTTCCTTCTCAGTCATCACAGAAAAGAGAGAGGAATCGGACGCAGAGGCGAGTTCATTCCCCTTCTGATAGACACCACTAAGTGTCCCCTTGGCCTTATCCTCAGGTAAGCAAAAGGCAATTCCCTCTAACAGGAAATACGGTTTAACATAAAGTATACAAATTCAGTGTCGTTCATTTCTGGACATATGTGCCATAGTGAACGTAAAGTAAAATTGTTTAACTTTGTCAACATGCAGATTCTCCTCACCACTGCTCACATTATTTCTCACGTCACAAGATTGGGCAATTTGTTGAAAAGTGAAAAGCATTGAATTGTTTGCGAGAAATTTCTCTTTTCTCGTTCACAAGCAATAATTAAACTTAAGAAAAGTCAGCTAGTGAGCACTGTTTGGGGATTTACGAGTTAAGCTAGAGAAAAGCAGTTACTATAGTCTCACAAGAATGCGCAAGAACAGCCAAGAGAGAGCAAAGCCGAGTATCGCGCGCAGGCGAGTAGGGAAGCAAACAGATCGAAGGCACTAAACAGAGCGTTGGTATTATGGAGACAGTATTCTCTCTTTCCCTTCTTCCCATTCCCAATCTCCCCTCTTGCTATTGCAGATCGAAATTTTATTTTAAAAACGTCTCTCGGCTCGTAACAGCTCATACGAGCAATTTTACGCCGGTCGAGTTTGCCGTTTCACTTCCACTGCATAAGGTTAACAGTCTTAACTAGGGATCACATGATCTATCTCTGAATTTTAGGGTTTCTGTACATAGAAGAGAGGCCGTAACAAGGGAATTGCAAAACGGGGGAAGCGAAAGTCTTTTGCCGTATCTTCCATCAATTGCTCTGCTTTTTTGGGATTCGGAAAAGACCTGGGAAGAGCAATTCCCCAGAAAAGGGTTTGGGTTAGCCTGCGAACGCAGACGTATTTCCGGCTGTCACTGGTTCCGCGGAAAATTATTTTCCGCGGAACCAGTGACAGCCGGAAATACGTCTGCGTTCGCAGGCTAGGTTTGGGTGTATCATCTTCATTTTACAATACATGCCAAACAGTTTTGCCTTTGTGTTAACGGACATTATCCCACCCTTCTCCCAAACAGTATCGTTCAGCACAAAAGACCCTTGTTGGAAACTGAAAACCCTTTGACTTCTCTTCTCACAATTCTCAACTCAGAATATGGTTTTATCTCCTGCAGAGGATTTGGCGCATTTTGTAGCGATAGCGGAACAAGCACTTTAGACATTGTTCTGGTTTGATACGCAGCAGGAAAACCGCACGTGTTTATCACAGTATCTACTAGTTGTAATCGTAGATAGGAATGCGTTCGAGTATCCATTGCTGCGTAGTCTGATGTGATAATAATGAAATCGATTACAGATTTGTGATATGAGGTGACAGGGTTGTGATCGGTTGTGTACTTCCTCGTCGGCTGATATTCTGCTGTGATTCGGTAATATAATCGATCTTGCGATGCGAAAACAATATTGAAGTGTAAACAAGGATGTGGTGTCAGCAAATATCAGAAATATTAAATCTTCAGACCCAGCCAACGTATTCGATACAAGATTTGTTCAGCATGTTATGTCAAAAAAGCACTTACCGGTATGTTCTACTAGGGGACCTTATTTTTTCCTTCAAAAGCGTAGGGAAATTATGTACTAGACGACGCCAACGTTGGTTGACTTTGCTCTGTGTTGTACAACACAAACAGTCACTTGATTTTACGGGAAGCTTCTGATTATTATACTTACTCGTCACGCGCTGGCGTGTTTATCGTAGTTCATTTCACTCGAAAATCAGTTTAAAAAAAATATTTTCGGTCTGCAAAGCCCGTGTCAAAAGCCGTACTTTACAGTGCAGGTCGACCCAGTTTTCTGAGTTTTCGCTAAGTTTGCCTGTTAAGTCAAACGTCGGACTTGACAAGGCCACGCGTAAATACCAGAGCGAGGCTGAACTCACAATATCATTTATGACGTAATTCAAGATGGCGCAGAAATATATGGTACACGAACGACGAAAAATATCACAGGGTACCCAAGATTAGGATGCGTTCTCCTAACATCGAACGAGACAACCATGAAATTTGATGTAATGTCGTGACACAGCTAATTTTACTTGAGCGAAGACAAGGAGGGAACACATATTTGGTCAGGGGTGGGGGCTATGCATCCCTCAAAAGTAACACTAGCTCGTATCCAAAAGCACCTGCGTAGCCTCCTACACAGTCGTTTTCAGGAGACTTCCATTTTACCTTATCCCCACAGAAATACGAGTCCCCTAAAAACGACTGCGCCGGAGGGTATATAGCTATCACCTACGGGGATTGTTGGCGCCGATACCCTGAGGCTCAACTTTGTTGGAAGTGAGACAGGAAAGAAAACATCTGGGACCGGGGTATCAATCCGATTAAATGTATTGACAAACGTCATTGGCCTGTACATTTCAGGCGAGTAAATTTTTTGCAATTCTATTTACCTGAAGATCAGCTACACATAAACATTCTTGCTCATTTATGCTCGGTTGTTCTACTCTTTAGATGAGAATAATTTTTTCCAATTTTACCGACAAAACAAAGTTTAGTAGAATATAAATCCAGAAGGATTATCCCCCCGGAAATGGATTGAAAGCGCGCGACTGAAATGCACCGAATTGATCAATGCTCACATAAAACATTAACAGTTGTGATTCATGCTGTCAGTTGTACGGCACTAACCTGGCGGTCCACTGTTCGCTGGTGAATTTTTATCTCCGAGTGTTGACACGGCTGAATTAACGCCATGAGTTTTGCTTTCCTCCGGCAAATTCTTCACGTCAGATAAATTATCAGATCCCTGGATAAGGGAAAGTCACACTTAAATATTTGAAGAATGCGTTGATAACAAATTAACAGAAGAAAATCTGTGGAAATATTTTGCTAATCCATCTGAAATAATTGATTTATTCGTGGGAGAAGAGCTAGAAAAATCAGTTAAAACTGAACCTTAAAGATAGCCAAGCGTTTCCATTACTGTAGCAATATAGGTTGTATAAAGTATGTTAGCGTTTTGCGAGACTTCGGTAATCTTGATAATTCGATATGATAGGTTGGATATCAGCTCCTGTGGCTGGCTACGGATCGAGTTCTCTTTTTTTAGAAAACCTCAACTAAGTAAATTATCTAGGAATGCACTTGACTTTAGCTATGTGAAAACACGACATCTACTAAAATTTTATCGTCAGCTCCAACCCCCCTTCCAAACCTTTTTTTCGCCATAAAAACTACTGACAATACTTCCTGTCAAAGCCTGATTAAAAAATCTACCGTCTCGTCTTAAAAACATAGGAGGACTATAATTTTTGCAGTAGAAGAGAGCTTCGAATAGATTAAATCAAAATGTTTACGTATTTACTTTAAGCGGAATAAAATTAAGGGAATTAAAAGAATGTTTACTTATGCACTTTTCATGAGTAAAGTTAAAATAATGTGGTTTTCACATGTCCATTTCTTGCAGAAAGCGTGCAGCGAGCTGGCTTTCCGTGCGTTGTTCACCCGCTGTGAAGTGAATGAAAGCTCTAATAATCACGGACAAATGGTGACCTTACGGACAGTAGGCTGTTTTCTGCGAGTACTGTATGTGCGATGTCAAAGGCTTGGTGGAAAAGGCTCTTTGTTTCACTTGTAAAAATGCTACAAAGTATTGAGATTTGCCAGGAAATGCAGTTTGATATCGTTCACTGAAGCCGGTCTTTACATAGGCAATAACGTGCAAACATGAACAATTATATAGAAAAGCTCACCTCTAAAGGCCTGCTGGTGACCAAGTGCAACGAGAGCAGGAAACCAAAAGCACATGGCAGTATGCTCAAACATGAAGTCCACATCACGTTATGAGTACCTCTCCGAAGGTTTACGCGAGAATACGCCTTCCGCTCTCTCCAAGAGATCGGGAAACTGTATACAGTACGCACAGTTCTGGTTTAGTAGATACAATCGATATCTAGACGACGTCAATGTTCATCGTTACCGATCTCGACAGTGCAGCGCAGTTTATCGTGACCGGCGCTTAATGACGGGCCATGATTGGTGGAAAAGCGTGTATGACATCGCACCGGATATAACGTCAATAAATCGCGGGAAAAAAAAAACTTGTCTTGTACTCCAACGCGCCAATACAGATGTAGTGGTAGGTAGGCTGCAGGTAGGGTTTTGTACATTATGCTAGCATTTTTTGAGCATTTTGTTGAAGCAAACGCATTGAATTATTCGAGCATTTTAGTGGCATTATCCCGGATAATCAATTTTTTTACGAGAAAATGAAGACTTACTATGAAGTCTAAATTCAAGAAAAATTTCAAATGCCACCCTAATAGAGCCGAGTTGAGACCGAGGAGAAGTCAGCAGTTGCAGTTAGGGTTAGCGTTGGCAGCCTGTTAAAACATTATAACTAATAAAATTAAAATTTATTTAAGGATCCGTATAATGAGCAATAACCGAACATTTTAGTGACTTTTGGGGGATACCAAGCATTTTAGTGGGAAAATGACGCATTAAGGTGGAGCATTGTAGTGTACAAAAGCCTAGTGGTAGGCTGACGCTTATCTCCACAGACAGCAGGTTTGTGATAGTTTTGTCCTATCATAGAATTGAATCATTATAATAATAACATTGCCTGTGACGTGATCCTTATCTGTTTCCAGCGTTTTTTCTTTGATAACTTGTCGTGCGGTTGCCATTTTTGAGAGGCTTCGATAAAACCAAGATTCCATGAGCGCTTTGGTGGTTTTGCGGGTTGTTTTGCAATGCTAGATTTGAAGCAACAAGCACGTAACATGGATTTGGGCTCTAGTTATATTATACGAATAGCCTCATATTTTAATTTAGAGACACAAGCGCGGAGCGGGAGGCCATACTTTTCTCTCCCTCTCGCCTCGCGCTCCACTAAATAAACGCCTGTAATGCAGGCTACTATCAGGATAGTAAATCAAGCGAAACACGCGAGCATACTCGAAAATTGCCTCCCACGACGAGAAGCGACGCGTGGGAGATAGTTTTAGTGCGCGCTTGCTTGTTTGCCTTGTCACTGTCGGGTCAGAAAAATAAGGGACTACTCATACTTAAGCAAAAAAGAAAAAGAAGCTTCTGTTTAAACCCTTTCTGGCTGTTGTTCGATATAGATTTTCCATAGCGCTGATTCAGAGAATTTACTAAAAAGAGTCAGACATTTTTATCTTTGTTGATCAATTCCTTTAATCTCATGACACCTATGTGTGATCAAGTATTTATACCGTAGGGAGAAATTTGATGGCTTTCACTTTTGTGGGGTGCCAATCTCGTATCAAAGACTGTAGACCCTGGGAACGAGAATTAAACCCGCCCGCTAAGCAGCTTGGAAATGGCTAAAGGTTGACTCTGAAGGACTTACGATTTCTGTTTTACAAATTCTTGTTGAAGGAATAAGCAGGAGGTTAAATTTTCAAAATAGCGCGGACTGGAGCGATGTGCCCACACATTGGTAGACCTGCGCATCGATGCAGAATTTCGAGGTGAACTTGGTCAGGAGCCCACAGCAGCCCTGATTTGGTACAGAGGTAGAAATTCATCAGCTGAGTAATTTTATCCATGGACCCACTCGATATTAGAATGGGAAGATTACATCAGGAACCAACTGCGATTTGTTAACGCGTCTCCATAAAATAAGCCTTCCACTGTGGTTCTTTTTCTGGATGGAGCAGCCATTGTGAATATGCTTAGGCCCACTGGAGCTTGTAAAATACTTAAAGAATACAGTGAGCATGTTGTTATACAAATGAAAGTTTTGTTTTGTCGAGTGCTGAGAAACTGTATATTCACAGTCAGACGTTTCGGGAATAACTCCTTCATCAGTGTTATAGTTGGTAGCGTAAAACATTCGTGCTAACGGTAGATATGTCGCGTGCACGCTGTTCAGAAATAAACAATTGAAACGAATAAAACGCGAATGCGTGGAAGAGGGAAAATTCAAGGAATTCCTCCTACGGCAGACGCCTTACTTCTATAGTATAGTAAAGCACTGCCATGTTGCATTTAGATAAGAAGTTGTGAGCAAAAGTTTTCTAGCTGGTTTGATAAAAGTTTAAATATTATAAATGCCTTCAGATATGACATTCACGCGAGTCTTGAATGAGCCATCTTATTGTAAATTGTTCAGCTAGAGATTCACCGTCCATAAGTGAACTTCGTTTCCGGATTCATGCAAAGCAACAAGTGAATCACACTTTACCTTAAATTATCAACAGGAGGAAAATTACTAAGCTGGCAGTTTTCTTTCTCTGTGTCAAAGATGCTTTTACCATAAATCCGACACTGATTTTTGCACCACGTTTGCGGGAGTGTGGTACACATATGAGCATTTTTGCTTCCAAGGATGCGTTATAGTGTGGACGTTGGAAACGATACGAAGACGATAGAAAGAACAACATTTTATTAGTTTTCGGGGCTCAAAACCTATTTCAAATATATCCGGATTTGAATGGATGTCTTTCCTGGTCGTGGCTAGTGGATTCCCCAAACTAGGACAGTGGGAGTGATATTTTCCGAGAGCATTGATTATATTGAAGAATTTCTGCAAGCCAACTGCATTACAGCTCATCGCCTGTGCTCTTGCGACCAGGGCCTTCTTGTTGTGCCAAGGACCAAACACAAGACCTTTGATGATCGTGCCTTTGCCCAGGGGCCTTTGCCCATTCTGGGCTATTTCTTCTTTTTCTCTGGAAATACGATGCAGTCCAAATGGAAATACGATGCAGTCCAAAGCCTTTTTAAGCACTAGCATACCGTCAACTTGTCTTGATAACTTTAATATTTTATCGCTTTATTTTTCATAATATTTGATCTATATATTTGTATTTGCTGTTTAATCGCGCATTGTGTAAAGCGCTTTAAAATATTTTTATAATTTTAGCGCTATATAAATTTTTATTATTACATTATTGTTGGTATTGTTTCTTGGTGACTAGTAAGAGTCGAAAATAGCATAAAACTAAGAGCAAAATGTATTGCAGGAAATGGAAATTGATCTTCCACTGGACACGCAGTTCACTTTCACCTAATCCAAAACGTTCTTCTCCAGTCCTATGTCTTTTTCGTACAACAGTTGTTTGTGAATATGTGAATGATCATTGCAGTCATGAACACTACTTAACCAGTAGTGAGTGATGAATAACTCACGGGTTTATTACGAACCAACCAAATGACCAGCTCCGCCCAGTTGGCTTGTTAGCTCAGTTGGTAGAGCACTGCACCGGTATCGCAGAGGTCGTGGGATCGAATCCCGTACAAGCCTGAAAATTTTCAGGCTTTGTTTTCACTACTGCTTAACTAGTGTTCATATAAGTGCGATGATCAGTCATATATTCATTCTGAAAACTAACCCGCAGCTCAAATATAGGATTTTCATATATTCAAAGTCAACAGTTATTTGTCTTGTTCACTATAATAATTTGTTATAGCCCACGAATCAAACTTTTCGTTAAAAGCTGCTGAGTCGCATAACCTACTTGCTCTTTGGATGGCTGGCGACACCAGGCGACAGCACACTGGCCTGGGGAAATCAATTTACCGCAGCCGGGGAAAATAGGTATCACCGCACCCTTGGCAAAACAGAAGACATCTTTAAAAAAAAATTGGTTTTTGTTACATATGCTGGCAAAAATTATTTTGAAACGTCTGAAAAAGAGATCGTTTCAAGACGTATATATTATTTCCAAATATTGTAAAAAGAGGATCTGAGACGCTAAATTTGTTGCCTTCTTTATACATACATATATACATCACATTATTTACCCTCGGATTTTAGAGTAGCTTGTGCAGCTAATATCTCCGAGCATTTAATCATCAGATGAGAGATAGACCACCACACCGGGAAATACGTCCCTACTCTTTTCGAACAGTGTGTGGGTTCTTTTACGTCCCACAGAATCAATTATGAAGAGTTGTGAGACGGGGCCTACGGTTTATCGTCCTTATCCGAGAAGACTAGAAAGTCTAACCATTTACAGATGTTATTACAAAGGCAGCACTTTCTCCTCAATTATTTAAAGACCCTGAGTGTTGGTCCGACCGGGGTTTGAACCACCGACCTCCCGCACGCTCTTTGACCGTCGGTACGGCTCTTTGACCGTCGGTACGCGTGTACGCATCGGAATGATCGGAAGGTCGGCACTTCAAAAATTAACCGTAATGTAGTGATTCATTCAGATCATCTCTCTCTAAATTCAAGTCGCCTAGTGTTATCGAAGCACGAAAAAAAATTGTCACTGTACGTAATGCTGTTCTGCGTAATCGACAGCCGAGTCTTGATCAGTTGTAGAATGCCTCAAGTGAGTGAGTATTAAAGACGTTGTTTGTCCGCTAAGCGGAATTAATCGAACGTTTTACTGAAATACCGCAGAATCCACTCAATGGCAATGAACTTTTCAGTGTGCCGCGTCAAAAAGCTCGAAATACAACCAAAACAAGTGAAACAACTGAAGAAGTAGCAGTCAATTGAAAAGTGCTTCATGGGAGGCACCAAAAGTATTTTAAACCATATAGTTAATAGAGGGAATGGTTACCAAACCCAACAAAGTTCTTTGTTATCTGTTTTTTGTTTGTTATTTTGGGGGTTGACCCTGTACAATAAGAATAGGTGGTTATGTGTGTTCATGCAACTAACTAATCGAAACACGAAAATTTGGTTTATCAACGGAGTTGATAATGTAAATTGACCACCGTACAGGGATTCGATTAGCTGACGTTTCGAGCGTTAGCCCTTCGTCGGAGCGAATCCGACGAAGGGCTAACGCTCGAAACGTCAGCTAATCGAATCCCTGTACGGTGGTCAATTTACATTACCAATTCCGTTGATAAACCAAATTTTCGTGTTTCACTCCCCCACCGACGCACGACCACAGTTTCTTTAGAAACTAATCCCTTTTAACCAATCGAAACATTGCGATTATGTAATTCATGCACAGTACATGAGTGTAAAACAGAAGATGTGCAGGGTCATGGTCCTTCCAACATAAATCTTGGCCTCTTTGTTTTGCTCCTTTGATGTTTGCCGGGCTTCATAACCATTTCCCTGTATTAACTATGCTCAAACGGAGAACTCGTGTGAACAGCTCAATGGAAAAGATGTTTAGTGGAGGTATGTTTTATTTAAGCATGTGAACGTATCTGTTTAGTCTTGACACCTTTCGGTGCTGGTGTGGACGGAGGTTCCGACCCGTTCCAGATCTTACCAAATGGTATGGATGCCCCACAACATAACAAATACACCTTTGGCAATATGCTGGTGCTAGAACTATATTTTTCAACACATTCATATTCCAGTCTCTCTCATAATTGCTAGAATCTCAACACAATTTGACTTGAAGATAAAATTGTAAAAAGGTGAAAAAAAAAAAAAAATTAATAACATTACTAGTCACTGAGTTTTGATGTGAAATGAAGACCTACAGCAGATTGGCAGACACTCAGTATAATACATTCTAATATTTTTGACGTACTTTGTACGGCTATGCGAATCTAACCAAGGGACAGCTGCAAATTCATTATATCGCTCAGCAAAAACAATGGCCGGAGGTTCCTTTAGATTTGATATTGTCGGGATTCTTTCAAACGGTGAAGCTACAAATATTGGTAGAAATACTCTTTAATACGGGCAAAAGAAAGCTTAGATATCTGTAAAGGTATATTCAAGCCTGAGTTGGCATCAATTCGCTACAACAATTGCTCAAGAGTGTATTGAGTAATCGTGATTTGCCTTTGTCACAATGGCCGGCTGCAACGCTGATTTCATGAATTTGGAAAACTGGATATGTATCTGTGCTTCGAATTCCTTTGAAAGGGTGATACTTCTTCAGAATACGGAGTTTTGAAGAATCCCTGAACCCAGCCCTTTTCAAAAGTCCACACTCTCAGCAAACGCTTGGTGAGGTAGCCAGTTGTGACAAATGCAAACCAACCTAAGTGCGTTCATGACATACTTTTCACTTCAAACACCCTGCCTAACATTCTGTTGAGATATTCATACTATTGTTTCTGTTGAGGCTATATGTGAGCCAATGCTATGAAAATATTATGCTAGATAAAATGTTCTCATTTATAAGAATTCCTCCACGTCTAATTCAAGCACTGCGCATGGCAGATTCAAATCAAAGTTGTGGACGACGTCGGGATGCACAACACCCATGATCCCTATCGGCTTTCCATTGGCAAAGACTTGCGCACAACGGCCGGGGAAGAACGTTTCATCTGAAAACAAAAAGGCAGCCTGTGAGATCCACAGGCCAGATACATATGTACCAGCACAATGACCACAGGAACCCATACAACACGCACAGCATAACCCACTCTTCCTCGGGTGAGAATCAATGGCCACACATCAATGCAAATAATTGTATTCATCATGGGTTGTTCCTTTTTGTGTTCATGTTGTCTCCTGACATTGGCTAAGAAACTTTCCTGAAAGTTGTCTCGCGTTACACAGATCTACTGTTAATAACAGGGGTCCGCTAAGGAAACCAAACCAAATCCTTACAATAGCCACAATGTACGAAGGAGCATGTCAAACCACTGATCTCTGATCACGAAGAACAGGGGAGCGATTTTCACACGCATGTTTTAAAACCAACAACCAAAAGACCAGATCTACAAATTATTACAGCCGCGCACAACAGATAGAGCTTGATACCAGCAGAAGAAATCCGCGTCACGCGCGAGAATAGCCACGTGAACTAACACAAATGGTTTCCGGTTTCTCTTCTGATTGACTCGGAAGGGGTACGAGTATTTTGGCCAGACTAGAGCGTGGTAATTGCACAAGTATATCGAATGCTTTGTCACTGACGGAAGATACCTTCATGAGCCTTTAAGTAATATCCGTGTGTAGAGGTCTTGTCTTCAGTGTATGGTACTTCAAGAAGCTGCATGGTGCGATCCAACAAGCCATGGATAACCTAACAAATTAAAACAACAAGACTTAGAGTTGGGTTAAGGGACGAACCCCGAGAACACATGTACATAAACAGGGACATATACAGTGAAGTTTCACTCACCTCAAACCCTGGTGTCTTGTTGTAGTTCACGGCGCAAAAACGGCGATGATTTCGAGCACCCACATCTAAGGAAATCCATGTAGCACTTATTAACAAGCACAAAAATAACCGTTAAGTTAACTTAGTTGGACGGCTGAAGAAGAGACTAGGTACCGTGTTTTTCCACAATGTACGGTGAAAGGTTTGCTAAAAGCAACACTATCAAAACTACTTAGTAACTTTCAGAGGAAACACTTGTCTTAATGTGCGTTTGTACACCAAACTTGGTGCTCTAAATGCCAGACATCACCTTTTTGCTCATCGCTGTGGACCACATCTGAGATTTCAAACAGTTTCATTGGTAGAGGCATCTTCTTGTTACAACTGACAGTTTTCAGAATTCCTGGAATAAGAGTTGTCCTAGCAACCTGTAAGGACATACACGTAACACTGGTTATAAACAACGACCATTAAACACCTGAGCAAAAAGGCGCCAGTTTCCATACAGTAAATTTATGCAACTAAAACTGCCATTACAAAAAACTCTTTTGGAAGCTCTTATGAAGCTACCAAAAGGGTGATCTCCATACTGTTGAGAAGAGGCTTTCGTATTAAAACATGATATATCCAGATATACACGTGGAACCCTGTTACTTGCATTACTGCTGTGTTTTTAAATGACGTACATACAGTAAATACAGTTATCAGCAATCTGTCAAGATAATCTATTGCAGTAGCTGATAGGAAACTGGAGGCGACCTAGCGATGCACCAGCATTTAGTACAAGTGAAGTAATACAGCGGGCCATTTTGTCGAAAGTCCAGATAATTCATCAAGCCTGATAAATGTTTCGTTAGCTCCAATTTTTAACGCTTGGTGTCCCTATACTGCAACTCTGGCCGATGTGTTTCCTAAACTTACAAGGATGTTTAAACTTAGATTTCAAAATCAACGAGAACTCTAATAAAACTTAAATGGACGTTCCCTGGCTAAAAATATTAAAAATTACAAGCTTTCGACCTCCTGGACTGCGGTCTTAAACGGGCAAAATGACGAATGAAACTGAAATTCTAAGAATATATGGTGTGATAAAAATAAGAACAATAGAGTGAATGGATGCGGTACTGTCCTGAGAGTGGGCGAAAGTTATTATCCGCGTTAGGCGTGATGGAAGTGCGCCAAGATTCTAGAAACGTCCTGGTGCGGAAATTTCCTTTGTCATTGATCAACGCAATGCTGAAATCAATAACATGGTTGCAAGAAGAAGCATCACTGGCAATCCTAGAACCGCTGGCCGCTGTCTTGACATTCCCAATATGTTCTTTTTTCCTCATGGCAAAAGATCTGCTTGTTTCGCCAATGCAACTCCAAGAACAACTGCCACAGTGAATTTTGTAAATAACGTCGGGTTGTGAAGTTAATTGGGGTTGTGACTTGGGAACTCTTGTTGGAGCGTTTTTAATGGTCTGTTAAGGGGGAGTTACACCTGAATGCTACATTTTTGTCAACTTTTGACCTTTTCTCCTTATTATCTTCTCGAGATTTCATGCAATCCAAAAAAGCCATCATAGTTTGGCAGTGCATAACCCCATAAATATCTCAGAATTTTTGGGTGATTTTTACAGTGTTTGTGAGGAAGAAGAGAAGGTGGGAGGGGAGAGGGATTGAAAGGGATGACGAGAAAAATGAAGATTTTAAGGTGATTAAAAATTAAATTTGGATGTTAAAAATTAATGGACAAACACCAAACAGTTCGTCCTCAACCTGATATGCAGCCGTGTTGCAGTGGATTGTCTGAGTGTTTGTGTATGCCTTATTTTCCCTTTTTAATTTCTTCATCAAATCACTTCTTATTTCATCAACATCCAGGTATAACGCCCCCTTAACAACGGTGATATCGTGTTTTTTTAACCCACGTGTTAAGGGTTCGGTGACACCTTTGACGTACGATAGAAACGCAAAAGAGGTGTATGGCTTGGCCGGTTCCAATAAGTTGAAAAACATCCCCACTAATTCTTCGGGAAAAGGAATCAGGCAGGATTGGGTTTTTCTTGTCTGGATACCTGACTGTAAATAAATTTAGAGGGATAGCCGTTGGACTGTAAGGTTGAGTAGACTTTGTCTAGTTCTCGATTTCTTCCTTCTGTGGAGTTAGGGAGGTTCGTAGCTCTGTGTAAAAGGGTTGCCGAGGTTCTTTCTTTGTGTTTAATGTCATGGTGGGAGTTAAAATCTAAGTACCTATCAGTGTGTGTTGGAACTCTAATGTTGGTTGAAAAACACCGGCCAGACTCGCTAACTCAAGGGGGCTTTGCTGAAGGACTGAGGCTTCAGAGATATGCCTTGTTTCTTCATCCCAGAGATACCGAAATACTGCTGAGTAGACAGTCACTATAGTCCACCGCAAGAACTGACATGACCTTACGTGCAGTTTTGCAAAATTGATCGGACTTTAAATCAAAGTAATGTACTTTGGTTACAAGCTTCCATATTTCTACTAATCACGGGAGCACTATAAGACCGCAAATAAGAAAGACAATTCACCTGGAATTCAAGTGTTTTAGGATTGGCTATATGAACTGCTTTGGACGATGATAAAGGCTTCTTGAGTTTCTCTGACACATCATCGCGTGAGCACTAAAAGAGAAAACAAAGGAAACACTTGAATCCACTGGGAACCTGCCACCTTCTAGTCTACTGTTTTCAGCAAGCCAAAGATAACAACGTCGGCATGACAGAACAGGCAACATGAAATAATCGAGACAAGAAAACCAGCAGCTACTGTGTCGAATACTCTTCGTTGCTTGACTACCAACACAGTCAACGCTCTCTTTACGGGCTCTTTTCTAAGTGGGTCCGTGCCGGCCGTACATCTGCCATTTTAATGCACAGCGGACACCCGTTGGCGGTCCAAATGGCGTCCATTTTAGAGAGAGTTGGCTGTAAGTCATGTCAAATGTTTGGCAAAACCTTGTTATACCAGTTCACAAGTCAAGGTGGAGACAAGTGTCCTCCTTCTGGTAAAGTGACCTTTACTTTAGAGTAGCAAAGAACAGAACATGACCATGTGCGAGTATGTATGCAGCAGTCAATTGTCACACTAACCCCTTACCCATGCTTCTCGCTCCTTCCCGTTGTTGAGAAGCACGAAACAAGGCTCTTGAAATAACGCCGATATGAATGCAACACCCTTCATCATATATTGTACACTAAAGCAGTATTACAGTTTCTCAATCTCATCCTCATTCTTCAAAATGCGAGTCACTGCTTTGGCTTTTCATTGTATCTTCTGTTTTGTGCTAATGGTTGGATTTTACAAAAAAAATTATCGCAGTTTTAATAGTTAAATAAATATATAAATAAATATACAAATAATGACAACAGCATTCTTGTTTTTCTTACCAATGCAAAAGTGAGGACCTCAGTGAATCCTGCTTGTGCTATTTCTTGTCTCAGCAGATCACAAAGTGTGTTAAGCTTGAACTAAAAATGACCATAGTAATTCAGTTTGGCACCTAAGTTCAGTAAACTAGTAAATTAGGACTTACTGTAATATATTTTAACTTGTCTAATTTTGAGTAGTAGATAAATTACACCTTTAACTATAGATTCTTATTTTACTATTTTTAAATTAATAGTCGTCATTAAATAGTCATTGTATTTGTAATACACGGCTCCATGGGAGAGCACTATTTATTGAAATGGACTCCGTGGGTAAATAAAGTTTTGATTTAAATTGATTTGAAACTCCAGCTTTCCAAATGTAAGAACCCCGCTCTCATGAAGGTTGTTAATTTTGCTAGTATCAGCACTGCACCTTGTAGCTGTCCCCATTTCAAAGGTTTCTTTCCTGGAGAAAATGACTTATTCTTAATGACGGTGACACTGGCGATAATAATGATGAAAAGAACGTGTTTGGAGATTCCCTTCACATTTACAGTGCATATGTTTTACTGAATATTCCTTTTGCTGTTCAATTAAGTCCTTTTTATATCATCTGAAAAGGTTCTCTGCCCCTAATAAGCCTTTCTGCAACAAGAACCCTCCTCTGAATTCTTTAACCACAAAATGTACAAACTGCCTAATGGGTACAATAATTTTAGTGTATCACACATAAAGCAGCTGAAATATTACCTGATTTCCAATAGTAATGGTTGCTGGTAATGTCTTGACGACATTGTTGAATCCATGAGAAATTGCTACATCCTCAATAATGTCACACTCATGGATGATATTTGTAAAATGTTAAGGAAAGGAGTATTATTGTACATGTACATTAAGATGGGTACACTCAAACTAGGAGTGGTCCATGATGCTAGAACTAAACAAAGCAATTTCTTTAGCAAATAAGAATTAACAAAAAATCTGTAATCTGATTAAAACCTGATTATTTCACCATACCCATCCCCTGTGTGATGTTCAAAAGAAAGACTATGATTGTGGACTACAGAAGAATGTGATGTTTTCATTATATTATAGTTGGTTGTCATTGCATATGATTAACCCTAAGTTCACTTACAGGAATGGTTTCAGACCAGAAAAGTAAAAACAGCTTGTCTATATAACCTAACAATATGCCATGATGCCCTACGCACAGTAACTATGTAGGATGGAAGATAGATAAGCTCTGATCATTTTTAGGTTTAGCACCATGCAACAACAGCTAGGGTGTCTGGATTGAGCAATAGTTTCTGTGAAAGAAGACTGATTCCTAAAATGAAAAAGTACCAGAACAAATTACAGTCAAACCTCCTCTTGTGATTGCACCCTGCAAGTGGACACCTCCGATAAGGGGACACCAACAAACCACAGTCCCAGCAATACCCTAAGTTTATAAATTCCTGTAATATCAGACACCTCTCTTAACAGACACCCACATGTATGTTCATTCAAAGAGTTTCCACATACAGGAGGTCTGACTGTACCTGACTGTACATGTAATTTCCCATTTGCCATGAACCTTCACTAGACTGGCATATAAGCATCACCAGAAAGTTATGCTCAGACCAGAAACTTTGCCCAACAACTGAGTCTAGGCAACTCGTCTGAACAGGGCATTAGTAACAAAAAGTGCTTTGAAAGGATATCTGCTCTTGTTGGAGGAATTTCTACTTTGACATTTTTTCCACCATCAATAACTTCACTCTCAAGGCACATTCGAGTCAACAAATCAGCAACACGCTCTGGAGACTCTCTGTCAATAAATGACATTGTTGTGTGAGCACTGGTGACATGTGAAAGGTCTTAACCTTACACTTTAAGTAGTTAAGGACGGAAGCTTACTTGATTCCAATTTTCTTGTTAATCTGTTCCACACTGACCACTTCATGGCGATACTTGAGCTCCTTTTTGAGAAAAAAAGAAAGAACAATGGTCAAAGAAAGTGCTACGTATAATACATGTACCTACAGTACAGCTTGGAGATAAGCCAACTACACAGATGCAAAATTTACCTGCATTTTTTGCATAAAAGCATTTTTTTTATGCATCAGCCCATGTGCTGCTATGTATTGATACAATAAACTCTCTATCTAAAATTGCATATCGTATACACATCTGGGTTTTGTTATTAGTAACCACAAGTTCTCTTTGTGTGTAATTGTTTTTGGAAACAAAAATTAATAATAGTACCAACCACTGAGAAGCAAAAAATTTGCGTCATAATAATAATAATAATAATAATAATAATAATAATAATAATAATAATAATAATAATAATAATAATAATAATAATAACAACTTTATTAAAGTCTCAAATCTTTCTAGCCGACACAGATGCTGTACTAATTGGGGAGACTATAAATGCAATCAAATCTAAATAAAGAAGAATCAAATCAAATCAAATCAAATGTTGGTTTTTGTGGAGAAGGGAAAACCGGAGTACCCGGAGAAAAACCTCTCGGAGCAGAGTAGATTAGCATTATAGCTATTTGCAGGACATGAAGTATTGTAAACTTTATATTTCTTTAAATAAATACTTTGTTGTTGTTGTTGTTGTTGTTGCTGTAGAGAACCAACAAACTCAGCCCATTTGTGATGCAGAGTCCAGGAATCGAACCCGGGACACATCAGTGGAACGCGAGCGCTCTCACCGCTGCGCCAACCCTGCTCCCCCGTAATTATGAAAATGCCAGTGTGCCGGCGAGTGTGAATTTGAGGCACCACAACAAACAAAAATGTGACATGTCTGGTTCTAAAAGGTGCACAGAGATGATTGAAACAGCAAAATACCCTGTCTTAAATGCTGAATTTTGTTAGAAAAGTGCTTATATGTACTGTATAATACCAGTATTTGCCTCTTACCCTGGTTGGAAGTAATAGGATGCACTTTGTAGTTGAAAGAAAAAATGCAAGACTGAAAATGGCAAGATATTGGGAGATCGTGCATGAATTCAAGGGAATGTAATTCAGTAAGAGACACTTAGTTTGGTTTGAATGCGAACACATGATGACCCCCCAATAAAAATTATGTACATGTAATTCTCCATTAACAGTTCCAATTCCTTTTCATAATGATGCAAAATAACATACTGGGTAAACAACCATTGAACCATCTGGCTGCTCAACTTCCACTGACTCTACCCTGAAAGAATAACAAAGAGCTTTATGTGAACCATGGACAAGTGTACATGGAAAGTACAATTGCAGTCTAAGTATTGCTTGACTGAAAGTAGATAGAATGTGACTGGAAGCGGCCCCTGCGGTAAGAATCCTACTTAAAGGTTTTCCAGTACTGTAAATACAGTTGTAATCTTCTTAATTGACAGAACATCTTTGTTTTGATGGACATTGCAAATTGTCTGGAAAATAGCTATCTCAAGTATTATTTATTGTGAACAAAAGACACAACTAATCAATCAGAATGCACATGTATGACATCAATAGGGCTTCGGCAAAGGCAGCAGGACATTGCTATTTGTAGCGTTTATACTGTTAAGTCATATTTAGAGTGTAGCACAAACAAAGAGGGAAAAATAATGTACCAGTAACTTAAAAAAAAAAACAATGACAAAAACTGCTTCACATGTTTTTGAAGTTCTACCTGCATGGACACTGTTTCCAAACAAATTTTTGAATTGTTATGTTGCAGGTAAAAATTCAATTCAGATACAAATATTTTTTACCTAGGTTGAATCTCAATTCCCTTTGTCTCCTAGCCCTAATTATTCATATTTTTTTTATTAAAACACTTTATTTAATTACATACTAACTTAAATCCCTATATAACTTACATAGTATTTACATGATACTTACATCACAACATATTACAACTTACATCATTATAACATCATATTACAACTTACATGTACATTGTGATACTAGCATACCATACCTACATACCACATCTTACTTACATTACTTATGGGAGGCTTACATACTGTACTATTGCAAAAGTAAAATAAAATAAAATAAAATAAATAAATCAATAAATAAATTACATGATACTAACATATACGCACATATGATTACGGATTCAATGTCCATCAATTGTCCAAAGAAATAATATTTCTCTTGAAATTAAACTTAAAACTGTAGTATTATAATTGCTGCTCTCTGTATCTCTCGACAAAGGAGAAGGAAACTTAAGG
Source organism: Pachyseris speciosa (assembly GCA_016490735.1). NCBI lineage: Eukaryota > Metazoa > Cnidaria > Anthozoa > Scleractinia > Pachyseridae > Pachyseris > Pachyseris speciosa. Next base: position 373,156 of record JAEMWC010000639.1, read on the forward strand.
TTATTTTCCTCGATAAAGAGGGTTGTCCAATACACCCGACCTGACTTGGATCGACTAAGGTGGTTGATGGCCTGTCTCACCGGAAGTCATTTCGTGAAAGACTCATAATACAATATAGGTGGAACCAGTAGTTGTAAATTTCCTTCCAGCACGGATCGTCACGACCCGTCATCTGAAAAGACGACCCGACTCACCGGAAGTCATTTGGTGAGGGACTTAGAAAAATTCTAGCATATCACTATAGAGGGCACCAAAAATGTTGTTGGATGGAGTCGATCCGACTCGGATCGTCACAACCCGTCAGATGATAAGACGACCCGAGTCACCGGAAGTCATTTGGCAAGAGACTTAGAGAAATTCTTGCATATCGCTGTATAGGGGGTCAGTACTGCTGTCGGATGGATTCGATCCGACTCGGATCGTCACGACCCATCATCTGAAAAGACGACCCGACTCACCGGAAGTCATTTGGTGAGAGACTTAGAAAAAGGGGGTCAGAAATGTTGTCAGATGGAGACGATCCGACTCGGATCGTCACGACCCATCTTTTGAAAAGACTACCCGACTCACCAGAAGTCATTTGGTGAGAGACTTAGAAAAATTCTAGCATATCGCTATAGAGGGCATCAAAAATGTTGTCAGATGGAGACGATCCTACTCGGATCGTCACGACCCATCTTTTGAAAAGACAACCCAACTCACCAGAAGTCATTTGGTGAGAGACTTAGAAAAATTCAGGGACATCGCTAAAGAGGGGGTCAGAAATGTTGCCGGATGGAGTCGATCTGACTCATATGACGACTCAGATCGTCACGACCCGTCATATGAAAAGACGACCCGACTCACCGGAAGTCATTTGGTGAGAGACTTGGAAACAATTTGAGAACAACGCTATAGAAATGTTGTCGGATGTAGTCGATCGATTCGGATTGCACGTCCTGTCATATGAAGTCATTTGGCAAGAGATGAGAAAAATGCTAGCATATCACTATAGACGGCGTCAAAAATGTTGTCGGATGGAGTCAATCTGTCTTGGATCGTCATGGCCTGTCACATGAAAAGACGACCCGAGTCTCCGGAAATCATTTGGCAAGGGACTTAGAAAAAATTCTGATAAATTTCATTTTTACGTCGCATTTTTTGTATGTGACACCAAACAAAGCTGGATCAAGAGGATTTCCGCTTCCATCTCTTAGTTCGCAGAAAGGAAACTTTTGTAGTTCGTGTGTGAAGAGCCGAAGAAAACTAATTATCCATGTATTTTCAAAATGCTGACCCACATATTTCCTCATTCAATATATACCAGCCTTTTCTTCGACCAAGGCAGTTGCTGTAAACTTCAAACAGCATCTCCACTACTACCACTTTGAGAACTCGATCGAAATGCCGCGTAAACTTCAAATCTGGTGCCCTTAGCTTGACAAATAAAACATGTTTATCAGTTGCCATATTAAGCAGTAACCCTAAACCGAACGGTAGTTAAAACTGAACTTATTTTGACTTAACATGACTGTGTTAACATCATTGCATATCACAAAAATAGCAATGTAAGAACTACACATACCTTATACAGGCGTATACATAAAATACTGATACTACATACTGTCTGAAGATCGCCTAGTACATGAAACTCAGTTATGTCCTTTCGTCATTTCATTTGTACTATGGTACACTGATGTATTGGAATAATTACATTACATGTAATGTTCCACTCACTGAAGAAAGATGAGCTCAGTTACGATTAAAATCATTTGATCAGTGGGTTATCGCACAGTTTGATGATGTGTACACTGTAAGGGTTTGACTTTCCTTAACAACAACAGCTCATCCTGTTTTCTTTTCCTTTCTTTCTTAATTTTTGGAGGAAAACTGAGACACAAGCAACAAATTTTTCTGCCATTAAAAATTAGTTTTTCCGGCTTGCATCAGGCCATTTGACCACAGCCGGAAACCGCAATGTCACACAAGAAAAGGTTGCGACTTCATCAAGGCACGGAGACAGAGGACTGTTGATGTTTTGTGGAAACCATCTCTCAAGTGGTCCCTTTAATGTTCAAACTGACCTGTCAACGATACCTGCTGTCAAGAAATAAATCCAATTAATCCTGGGACAAAAATTTAGCTGGTCCTGGCTCCTCGTGGGAGACTCTGCTCGCAGGGTAGCGCTTGTTTGGAGACGTGGCTTTTTGAAATAACAAGCTATATACATCAGTAACCCACGCTTCTTTCTGCTTGTGGCTTAGGGAACGAGGCATACACATGTGTTGCGCGCTTGTTTTGATTCCCATGTTATTATTTCTGCTAATGAGTTGCATTTTTGCACTGTGGTTTAAAGAATGGGGTGTAAATGAGTAACGCGCGCTTATTTTGATTTGTGGCTTTTAAAAAGAACGAGGCATATTATATAAGTAACACGTGCTTGTTTCTGCTCGTGGTTTTAAGAACGAAGCATACACGTCTATCGCGCTTGTTTCTGTCAGTTGCGCCTTTCTGCTTGGGTTTAAACAATGAGGTATACATGAGTAACGCACGCTTGTTTTGACTCGTGGCTTAAAGAACGAGGCATGTACATAAGTAACAGGCGCCTGTTTCTGCTCGTGGCTTAAAGAACAAGGCATACACATGTGTAGCGCACTTGTTTCTGTCAGTTGTGCCTTTCTGCTTCTGGTTTAAACAACAAGGTATACACGAGTAACGTGTGCTTGTTTGGACTCGTGACTTAAAGAACGAGGGACATACATGAGTAACGCGTGTTTCCTTCTGCTTGTGGCTTAGAGAACGAAGGACTCATGTGTAGTGTGCTTGTTTCGATTCAGAACGAAGCATACGTAATTAACGCGCGCTTGTTTCAACTCGAGGCTTAAAGAACGAGGCATATACATAAGTAACGCACACTTGTTTATGCTCGTGGCTTAAAGAACGAGGCATATACATAAGTAACATGCGCTTGTTTCTGCTCGTGGCTTAAAGAATGAGGCATACACATGTGTAGCTCGCTTGTTTCTGTCGCTTGCGCCTTTCTGCTTGTGGTTTAGGTATACACGAGTAACTCGCTCTTGTTTGGACTAGTGGCTTAAAGAACGAGACATATACACCAGCTTTTTCCTGTCTCTCACCGCGTACCTGACATTTCCAATAGTTGGGTCGACTTTTCAAATGACGGGTAGTCACGATCCATTGAGATATTTGAAGCTGTCCCAGGCCTTTGGATTTCCGGCAGTAAAGCTTACTACGACGCAACATCCGGTTCCCAAGCTGTTTGACTTCCGGCAGTAAAGATTACTTCCTTTTTAAACTTCATGACCCGACATCCGGTGAGTCGGGTTGTCAACAGCAATTGACGACCCGACTCAGTTTGTGTATATTGGACATGTGTGTGGATAATGCTCCCCATTTCACATTAAAATTTCTCAAAGACCCTGTTTTGACAGCATAATGTCTTTCATAGTCAACTGAAGGCAATTTAACATAATTCGAAAAAAATTCTCTTGATGGATGAAGGCACATTGTCTTTGAGTAATAATGTGATACATGTACCTCGCAATTAAAAGTGCATGATGAAAAAGCAGGTTTGTAGTATCATTCACAAAGCCTATGCAAGAGAGAAAGGAGAAGTCTTGGTTTGGGACACAAGAGCTGTTTCTCATCCAGGTACCAATTCCATTCCAGAAAGATTTAACAAAAGGACAATGCCAAAAAAGGTGTAGGAGAGTTTCTGAGCTTGCTGTACAGAAAGTTCACTGGTCATTAGTGGCTGTGCATCCCAATTCTGAAAAGGAAACAGTTGGGTGCTAATTTTCTGTGTAGAAATTTAAACTGAAAGATTCATAATTTAGATTCAATGGTGCATAGAAAGGTGACTCCAGTCTATCGTGTTGAAACCAAGATAATAATTAGGGCTAGGAAACAAAGGGAGTTGAGATTCAACCTACACTGTAGGTTTAACATTTTTTTTTACCTGAAGTTAGTTTTACCTACAAGAGTTACATCCTCATGATTGCACCCATTTAGGTATGTAATGCCACACAACAAAAGGATATTACCCCATTATTGTACTCACACAAATGGTTCAGCGCAATACACACTGAACATTGTCACCAAGGTATCAAGGACAATTTTTGCCTGTGGAACAAAAAAGAAAAATACCTTTTTTAATTATAAGAGATTTAATTTGGTGTGTAGACTGAATAAGAAACCTACTGTACTTGTAATGGTACATGTTCATATACAACAGGAAAACAATGAGACTAACATCCAAATAGAAAGGTGCCATGGATCAGAAACACAGTCTCAGAATACACTGCAGGGACTGTTCCTTTTGCACACGAATTATTTTGCAGGTGACAGGAATGAACTGGGAGAGCAGAATGTTAACAGGGAATGACTCATACGTAGCACAAAGGAACAGAGTCTATATGCAGCGGGACAAAAATATCAAAAATCTTGCAAATGTAACTGTATATTATTATGACTATGCGATAGGATGCAGACAAACAGATGGATAAATACATTGAAAGAAAGGGAAAAAACAACAACAAGACTGACAACAATTCAAAACAAGTGGAAGATCAGGTCTCAATATAATATGTAAATGTATCTAAACTACGCATGTATACAAAGTCATGTAATTTTGATAGTTACCTTGTGCAGGTCTGTAGCAGTACTTTCTATAAAGACATTTCTGGTGTTGAGGGTAATTTTTGAATGCTCTCCTGCAAGGAAAAAGTTTAATAAATTAATTTTAACAGGAATGCAAACATAAGAAACACTTGTCATTCTGTTCATTAATTTATGTATAAATTGCACCATCAGTCTTGTTGTGATCTCACCTGGACACTGACTTAAAATAACCCACAAATGAATGCTGACTGATCGGACCACAATTTTGGGTATCCTGTCAGAGGCTTTTCACTTTAACTTAAAGTGGCCATTTTCATCTGTATATGTTGTAGGTCAAAACGAAATTCAGGTCAAAATGAATTTAACCTAGGTCAAAATCAAATTCCTTTGTCTTTTAACCCTAATTATTCATGATTCATAAATAATTAGGGTTAGAATACAAAGGAATTTCATTTTGACCTAGGTTAAAATCATTTTAACCTGAATTTTAATTTGACCTGCAACATATACAAAGTGTTAAGCTCTGTTTTTGTGACATGCCTTTAAACTCACCATTAATAATTGGTGGCATTGACAGCACAACACCATTGGCATCAAATATAATTGGATAAACAGGTTTGTCTCTAATGATTGTGAGGTACTGTTTCAAGTGGCTTTCCCCCTAGAAAAAATAAAAACACAGCTACAGTAAATTGCCAGACACAGATTTTCTGACTTCCTCAAAAGTGTGGTGTATGTACGCGTATGCACACAACATCATGTGACATAGAAAAATAAAATAATTAATAAATAATTATAATCATGCCATGTATCATACAGCTGACTTGCCCTCGTGTAGGTACAGTATATTACATTTCACAACATACAGTTGAACCTTGATTATCTGGACCATTTATTCTGGTCCCATTGTTTTCATGAATATTAATAAGTTATGATGAATATTCTTTTGAATTCCTTTTAATTTGGGCATTGAAAAGTGCATTATTTTGAAACGGCTTAATTTGTTTTCCTTCCAAACATCAAATTTCTAAGCACTGGCACATGTTGTAAGTACAATGCATTCAACTGAGTGCTGATAATTTGGCTGAGACTTGTTTTGTTGCCGTGTGAAACTTTGATTTCCATTTTTATCTCATTAATATTCATATTTTTTGATTATCCAGACTATTCATGCTGGTCCCGTTGAGTCTAGATAATCAAGGTTTGACTGTAATAATTTTTATACCTACATGAGGGCAATTATTATATACTAATTTCTCAAAAGTTGCTTCTATCCTTACTGGAGCAGCTCTGCAAAGCACAAGTTTCTGAAATTTTGTGCACATGCATGGTGCATTTGTCATGAAAGTCAAGCTTTGCTCAGCTACAGTACTGTATTACCATATCTCACTTTGACAGGAAAATTGGTTTGTCAGGGACACCATTTGCTACTGGAGAAATTTTGATTGGCAGTAAGGTGATTTTCATGCATGCTTGTACATGTACCTGTAGCAGCCTGAGATCATTCTGCATCTCATTTGGTTAGTGACTACAGTAGTTTTGAAGATCATTACAGTGTATGTAGTCATTCATGTGGACATTAAATATGTGGCGAGTCCTCTAATACCTTATACAGCTCCATCAGCTCAACAGCAGTAAATTCCTTTGTCTGGAAGAGGATTAGTAAAAAAATGGGTTAACTAAAAACAATTTACCATGGACATTGCATGGATGAGACACTATTTTTTTTTTATTTCACCCATTAGAAGGCCATGGTCATGGAAATTCTAGTTCAAATTATTAGTAATTAAGTGCTTTTTCTATTACACAAATGGCCTGTGTATCGTGAATGGGTAGATTTCAAATGTCTTTTTTGGAAGAAAAAGAAACTAGTATTACTTTATGGCCATTTTTGCAAGACACAATGACCAAACATGTTATTGGATTGCAACTTAACCAGGTTGCAATCCATTTCCTCCTCATCATCTGCGGCCATAGACAATTGCAAATAGTTTCAATGCGCGTGTCGCGTACTGCGTAGGAAAACTGCAAAATAGATTAAAGCTTCCATTGTTTCAAATTACATGTTAATACACCTTTAGGTTTATCCAAATTGCATGACAGTGCCCCTTTAAGCTCTAACAGTAACCAGCATGTAATTACTCCAAAGAAAATCTTAACTTGACAGGTCACAAAAACAAGGGAAAACACCACTGATGAGAAAACCGTGATTTTTAAAGAAATTC
>JAEMWC010000639.1:387500-392500 GCA_016490735.1 Pachyseris speciosa
TGCTTTAAGTTTGGCTCATGAAAAGTTCACAGTCTTAATCAAAGCCTTCTGAATCCGACCTAAAACCACTATAAACCATAAAAAGTCGTCCCCTTTTGTGGGCGTCATGAACCCTCGCCCTACCAACCTTGATTACTTATTGGTAGTGAGTTCTCTGGTGGCGAGTCTTCCTGGTGGCGAGACGACTAGTTACCGCTGACTGGTTTCTTTAACCTGGACAAATTACCAAGTTGAACATGCATGCTTGGAATAAGATAAACAAAAAAATGCAAGCTAACTCCCCCTTCTACACTTTCCCACTTTCAGTTACAACACAGTAGAGACCACAGATCACAATTATTTCCTTTAAATTATTCTACTCCTTTCGTATCAAGAGCACAATAAAGATTGTTGTTGTTGTTGTTGAAATGCTTTTCCCTCCATTTGATCTTTTAAAAAGAATGAGCCAGTTAAGGGTGAAATTTCTCAACAAATGTTACTAACTGTAGCGGGTTTAACCTGGATAGATGCAGTGTATGACCTGAGTTGACAGTATTCTATAGGATCAAAAAGGAATGGTTACCCGGAAACAAGTTGGGATCCACCAAGCGTAGTGTTTAGCATTTAGTAGTTTCCGCTGTCGAGACTCGGGTAAAATATCCAAGTTACATATTTTTCAGGCTCTTACCACTTCATCCAGCTCAAGTCCAAAGTCAAAGCACAGTTCTTCAAACTCTTCGTCAGCTGAAGGACAAATAAAAAATGTGTAAGTTTCTTTCGCTTTCGGTTCAGTCAGCTTTGTTTGTACCTTGTTCATGCATTCGTATATTTGTTCAATGTTTGAGCCACGTGCGTTAACTAAAAACCAATGCTACTTACTAAATTCCTTTCCAATAGCTTTGAACAACAGCTCTCTCTTAACATCTACTGTTGGCATGATGATGAGGAGTTCAGATTTTCCACAAGTGCTAAAAAAATCAATAATTTCATCAGCCCTTCTTTTCCCCAGAACCGTAAGCTGACCAGCTGGTGTGTTAGCGCGGGCTCAGATTGAACCAACACTTGTCACCAGGCCCAGTGGTTGAGCGCGGCCCAGTTGCTCGAAGCATGGTTCCTTTGGTTCGTGGTGTCTTTAATCAAATTGTTATGTAGTGTTCTGATAGATAGAGCAATTCTACTCGGCCAGATCAAACCTCCAAATGATAATTACATTAGGTGAAACACCTCGTATCTACCGCATGGTTAGCGCTAACCCGGTTAGCTCAGTGGTAGAGCACCGGACTACCGTGCGGGAGGTCGCGGGTTCAAACACTAGCCGGACCAACACTCAGGGTCTTTAAATAATTGAGGAGAAAGTGCTGCCTTTGTAATGATATCTGCAAATGGTTAGACTTTCTAGTCTTCTCGGATAAGGACGATAAACCGTAGGCCCCGTCTCACAACTCTTCATAATTGATTCTGTGGGACGTTAAAGAACCCACGCACTGTCCGAAAAGAGTAGGGGACGTAGTCCCCGGTGTGGTGGTCTATCTCAACCAGAATGTGGTTACGGGGGAGGGATTTGCAGTTACGGGCCTACAGTGATTGGCGCACGCTGTTGTAGTGTCCCTGCCAGGTCTCTGGCGAAGCTAATAAATTAAAATATTTAAATACCATTACAAACTATAGGTTTTTTAAAATACATCTTAACTAATGGTTAGCGCTAACCATGCTTCGAGCATCTCAGCCCTGAACATTATTATTATTATTATTATTATTATTATGCCAGTACACTCATGGAGATTTTTAGGACATTTAAGTTTACTTATATATTTTGCTTACTGAAAATACACTTGGAGAACAGTAACCCAGCTGAAAAATCAGGTAACTTTCAATCCTGAAAAAAGAAAGTAGTAATTTGCTTTCCAACCTGTTTCTAGGCTCGATTACCAGCCTCTGTTTCGGGGAAGGTTCAAACGTCGAACTTTACATGTGCCGAACCTAGTACCCATTTGAGTTACCCATTTGACTTAAATAACTAAGTTCGACAGTTGCCTGTTCAGACGTCGAACCTAATGGCATCGAACTTTATTTTCGGGTAATTCACACAAAACCTTTGAGGTCGGCGGTTCTTGTTTGCAGTCTTGACGGAATCAATATGGCAGGAAACGAACACTCTGTAAATTCTGAGCTTGTTATGCTCGCTAACGCCATCCGTGAAAATAGAAGAAGGCGCTTAAACATGCAAATGGAATTTACATCACCGTAGAGAGAAAGTTTCAAATGTTTCTTTCGTTCTTTTATTATTGATTTAATCCCAACGAGATACTATTATGACTGTTCCTCAATCCTATGGGCCGTGTTCTAAACGAGTAAGGGCCGAGAACGAGAACGAGGGAACGAGGTTTTAAAATTTATCGATTGGAAAAAAATCTTTCCACTGCATGAAAGAGCATCTCAAAAATGGTCACCTAAACAACTTTGACGCTGTTCAGTTGAATTGGAACTGAAAAAAAATGCGTTTGAAAATTGTGAAAATTAGAGACTTTGCATGATTTGGAGGGACACACTTTCCGAAATAGAGACATTTGTATGTGACTTTTAAAGTCTTAAATGCAAGTTATCTGGCGGCTTTTCAACCAAACATACTCAAACTTGCTGAAACTGCTTATTTTGAGATACCCTTTCATGTGAGAATCGATTTTGTTCAATTTCATTGATTTTCAGTGGAGTCTGGATTCGTTCCCAGGCCCTGACTCGTTTAGAACATGGGCCATTGTCGGTTAGTCAGAAACACACATGTTGATGTAAGAACAAGCTCAAACAAGCATGGAGAACAAGCTCTCTCCTATTTTCCCTCCATTCTCGACCCCAGAGCTCTTCCCTTTTGCGCATGTCTAACGGGCGTGACGCCCGTTGGACATGCGTAAAAGGGAAGAGCTCTGGGGTCGAGAATGTGGTTGCGTAAAGTTGCCCAGAGCTCTTTCCGCCGTCACGCCTGTTAGACATGCGCAAAAGGGAAGAGCTCTGGGGTCGAGAATGATTTCCCCATCAGCCAGACCTGATAAACTTATGCGCGAAGGGCGCGGTTTTCTTCAATGAGTTTGTTGTGGTTATCGATGACAAGGGACAATAGGGAGCTTAAGCAACGAGGACGACGACGACAACGAGAACGTCTCAAAACAATAGGATTGATGAGCAAAAAAAAATCGCTCTGCACGTGCGTTTTACATTTTGGTACATTTCTTTGCCGTCCTCTGCAAAACAACAACGTGAAATGACCAAATTTTATGTTTTCTAGAGAACGTGAACGCATGACGTTTTGAGTTTTTCTTTCTATTTCCTAACTTTGACGTCGTTCATAGCAATTTAGTTCCTGGACAGTTCGCCAGCATTTTTTAAGTTCAGCAATTTGGAATAATCGCGAAAAAACAAAAAAACGAGAAGTTATATTTCGAGAAGAACGAGAAGTTATATTTCGAAATAACGTGTTAGTTGCCGTTGTCGTCGTCTTTGCGTAAGTTCCCTAATGACAAGACGTCAAAAGGAGGAATTCTATTGGACCCGGTCAATTAGATTTGAAATTAATGCGTCAGTCAATTCCAGCAGTGCCCATCCCCCCCCCCCCCCGGGCTGACCCCCTGGCATTAGCATTTTTTTAAAAAAATGGGCAAATTCCCCGGGGTGGGGACACATAAGCTGTCTTAATGCCCCGGGGTGGGGACGAAGAAAGAGGGCAAATGCCCCACCCCCGGGATCGTCGACTTCCAACACCTCTGCAGTTTTTTTTATTAATCAGTGAATAAAATGTTCAACTGTTCAGTAGTTTAATGCAACGGTATTAAAGACTTCAAGGACAACAGTACGTGTTAGTTGATTCTGATTATATTTATTTCTTTATATTTTGTTTTTAACAGTTTGCTAGAGGAAAGCGTGTCATTAAATATTTTCTTGTACAAAAGCCATTCGTTTTGAATATTTCGACTAGTATAACGACAATCCCGTTAACAATGTTTAGAAAAAAACGATTATTTTTGTTTAAGAAATCTCACAACTTTAATATTTTCTTTCAATACTTGATGTTTAACTGTTCGTTGAATCAATAACCAGAAAATTTAAAGTAATGAAGAAATATCTAAAATTGAGAAAACATACCTTTAAAAACATCGAAGTTTTTCTAGTCCATGACGGACAAGGCAGTCTTTGACAAACGTCTCGTCCTTCCCGATAAATTCATCCATCTTTCGAAAACACGCGTGTCAAATCCCCGGGGGTCGCCCCGGGGTACGCTAATGCCCAGCCCCCGGGCCGCGATAAAATTGCGAATGCCCCACCCCCGGGACTGACAACGAGCAAATGCCCCACGGTTGCCCGGGGGGGAATGGGCACCGCTGGAATTGACTGATGCATAACACCAAAAAATCATTCAGCCGTGCCAAAACCCAACCTCCCTGGCTTTGTCGGTCCCTCCTTTGTCAAAGCTGTTTTCTTTGTTTACTATGTGGCAGCATTTGTCACCGCTGCGGTAAATAACACTGGAAGGCCGGCCGAATGTGAAGGATTTTTCTGACGCTGGAGGGCTTCATGTGGATGACACGACTGAAGTAACAGAAGGAGAATACGACAGACGACAAAATGACGGTGAAAGAGAAAGACGAGCTTCCAAGAGGTATAGTGATGATCAGTTTAATTACTAAAGACCGTGGGCAAAATTATTCACCGCTCCAAATCACTAAACTCGTTCGCGATTTCCCTGCTCATTCAAAGTCTTATCTCGTAATTCAGCTTGAAAAGTGGTTGAAAGATACTGAAAAAGATTAATTGAAAATGCCGTCTTTTCTCTTTGAGAGGGCGTTATACTTGAAGGATTTCTTTTCTTGTCAACTTGATTTGTTGACAGCAAATTATGTTTTCCACCATCCTCTTGGCTACGCGCACTTCGGATGGGCAAAATTCAATGCTTTGAAGCACTTCCTAGACTTTATTTCATTTTTATTTTCTGAGTGTAAATTTGTCAGTTTCAAAAATGTTTGCGAAACAGT
>JAEMWC010000639.1:397500-432500 GCA_016490735.1 Pachyseris speciosa
TTTCCCAGGAAACTTACCTTTTTATAAAAGTATTTACACGGTTTACGTTAACCCTCACTGTATTTCGTTGTTTTTGACCTCAACTTATTCTTTGATTGTCGTTGCTATTTTCTTTTGGAAATAACCTTTAACCGAGTTTATTATTGCCGAATTTATGCAAGTTGTAACCCATGTTAAAAGATCAGCAGACCAAAGGCTTCCTATCTGAAGATGTCTGCCCCGGTAAGTATCTTTTAGTACAAGAGCATGTACCACTCTCTATATAATTACGAGGGTATTATTTTGCAATAGGAATTGTTGTGTACTCTCTTTATCGAGGGGCACCGAGACTCTTAATAGCTCTCTATTCTTTATTCGGTGGCTTTGTCTCTTGGATCTCAGATAACACTAATTTCGTCATCTAAATTCACCAAGGTTTACTGTCTGGTACTAAACTGTGCTGTAAACATGATTGCGAACCTATTCCATCTTGGAACAGCTGATTCTTTCCATAACTATAAGAGACCGTACCAAAAGCCCAAACCCACTAACAACTGAGAAGAAATGACTTATGTGAATGATCATCGCTGTTATGAACACTACTTAAGCAGTAGTGAAAATAAAGCCTGAAAAAATTCAGGCTTGTACGGAGTTTGAACCTATGACCTCTGCGATATCGGTGCAGTGCTCTACCAACTGAGCTAACAAGGTCGTTTTGTTGGTTCGTAATATACCCGTGAATGATGAATATGTGCGAATAAATATATGAAAATCATATATTTGAATTGCGGATTAAAGAATGATTATGTGAACGATCATCGCGGCAGTTATGAACACTACGCAAGCATTAGTGAAAATAAGGCTTGGAAAAAAAAAATATTCCTGCTTGTACGAAGTTTGAACCCATGACTTCTGCGATACCAGTGCAGTGCTCTACCAGCTGATCTAACAAGCCAACTGGGCTCTGGTAGTTTTGTTGATTCGTAATAAACCTGTGAGTGATGAATATGTGAGAATTAATATATGAAAATCATATATTTGAACTGCGGATTAAAGAATATATTCACGGTCACGGGTATATTACGAACCAACAAAACGACCAGCTCCCAGCTGGCTTGTTAGCTCAGTTGGTAGAGCGCTGCACCGGCATCGCAGAGGTCGTGGGTTCAAACCTCGTACAAGCCTGAATTTTTCTCAGGCTTTATTTTCACTACTGAGTGTTCATCTGATAACTGCGATGATCATTCACATATTCATTCTTTAATCAGAAGTTCAAATATATATAAACGAACAGCTCTCAGCTAGCTAGTTAGCTTAGTTGGTAGAGCACTGCACCGGTATCGCAGAGGTAAAGGGGTTCAAACCTCGTACAAGCCTGAATTTTTTTTCAGGCTTTATTTTCACTACTGCTTAAGTAAAGTAGGGTTCATAACTGCGAATCCGCAGTTCAAATATATGATTTTCATATATTCATTCTTACAAAGAGAAAAAAAAAAGGAAACAAAAATATGCCAAGCAGCAGATAACGGATAGCCAGTAAGGGTAATGTGTGTTTTTCTTCAGACCTAGTTTTAACCTTCGAGAAAGCCCTGGCAAAAATTAACGAAGTGGGAAACCTGCTCAGAGCAGTAACACTGCCGGAAAAGTAAATAAAACGCCAGAAAGAGGCTGACGTTGAATTGATCACAGAAAGTCTACCAAAATTTATTGAAACTAATTTAAGTGACAGCTAACTCAACATTTTAACATAAAATTCACAACGGAATACACGAAGAAGACAGTGGTGATCTTGGGACCAGTTCCGTTTTCGGTAGGAACGGAATAATATTTCATCCATGCTGCTCCAGGCAGCAGAAAGAACAGAAAGAACAGAACACAATCTACTCGGGATACACAGAGCATGCATTCTTTTCAGAGAATTTTGGCGCGAACATCGTGCGCGGCCCGCCAGCCCAGTGACGTGGCACCGAAGGTCAGGCTCAGACACTCGGTCCAGACTATTCTGCGTGGTGGTGTTAAGTCACCCATTACAAGGAGATTCCGCTTTTATTCATCCCTAAACTAGAATAAAATAACAAGAATATTTCTAAAACAACACTTCCTAAGATTTCGGCTAAATATGCAAGCACGTTCTATCATACACTTGTTGCGAGGCTGTTTTGGGATGACTGTGTTGTTTTCAGGTTGCGCAGTAAAGTACATGTCTTGGTGGTGTTCACAACGGTTTATTCTGCCTGGTTGCTGCGAACCTTACTATTTGTGGGCTAGCTTCAAGTGCCTTGTTGCAATTAAAACAGACGAAAAACCATCAGTGGACGGAATCAATAAAGTTGTATTGTATTGACTGTATTGATTGTACACTAACATCAGGACACCTAAGCCCAAGCGACGCGCTGGGATTCTCTGAGGAATGCATTCTTTTCTTGGATGATACTAGTTTCTAAGGCGACAACGGCATCTTTTTATCCAACATTAGCCACTTACCTTTTTCCAAGAAACCTTGATCAAATCAGGCCCGAAACTTGAAGGCTAATTCGAAACTTATTTCCAACAGAAGGCAATTCGACCTAAGGTTTTTCGCCAAGCATTGCTATCGCTGGAGTAAGTGCGCCGCAACTTGTATTGAACGTGATCTGTTTTACAAAAAACTTCGTAAATTAGCGCTATTCATGGCATAATCATGCTAGTATCAGTGGAGAGCCTAAAAGTAATCTCTGGATGTAAAAATGGGGGCAAGTGCGGAAAGCCAAATTAAGTTTTGGTCTGTAATGTGAAAAATTGATGCAAAACATCCTGTATTTCTGTGAACCTTATTAAATATGCAAAGGCACGATTGACTGCATTTGAATGTTTAGACGTTTTCCCGTGGGAGGGCTGGGGAAGTTTAGTTGGTCCGGAGCCTTGACTGTAGAATAAAAGCAAGGGACAAGAAATAGTACCCTTTCCTTATGCGGGTTGTGCGGATATCTGAGGTAAGTGAACAAGATCCCCAACAAGCTACTAGGATAGATCAATTTCAAAGCTTTACATCGGCTAACAAGTAGAATATCGTGTATTATAGCCGCTTGGAGCGTTAAACAAAAAGTTAATCCAAGCATGACTTACTGATGGTTGATCTTAAAATGTGATTTACTTTTGTGCGTCCTATTGCATCCATTTGTTAATTGTTAAAATCTAAGCCATTCGACGCTTCAACGCTTCATAGTTTGCTGTCTTGAGATGTTTCCGCGGACTTTGTGAAGAGATATCTCCGGCCCGTTAATTTAATCTCGTTTTTCCGTTTAGCAGTCGTGTAAATTTGTGCACAAAAGAAAGAAAGAAAGGAGAGAAAAGAAAGTCGCTCTGTCACAATGATTTTTGGAACCAAGGACTAATTTTACCCGTTAATCTAGATCATTCTTAAACGCGAACCTTTTCTCCTAGCAAGCTCAAAACGCATCTCTGGTTTCCTCATTTATTTCCTTTAGCTAGACCAGGTCTGCTGCTAGAAGCACATATTTTAAGCAAATAGCTAAGTGGCCTTAGTTAATATTCCTGATTCTCACTAGGCGTTTGAACAGTGTAATACATGCAAATACGTGAAAAAAGCTTCCTTGACCACGAAGAAGAAAGAAAATGCCAAATACCACTAAAACATCTAATGACCCAAAATTAAATATTCGAGTAGACACGACGTTTCTTAACACAGTTAAGTACTTGCAAATAAACCATGGTGAATACAGCTTTTTCGTGTGTCGTATTACTAAAAAAAGTATTGTCTTACAGAAAAGACTTTTCCACTCCCAACCAGATAATTTTGAATTATGGAATGAAAATTTGAATTTGGCCTTATAACAAAGTATTCCCCAATTTTTAGAGCGAAATCTACATTGTTTGTGAAACTGTTAAAAAATGCGGTTCATACGCCTTCTTTAAATGCCTTTTCACATTCTTTTATACAACGTTGTTTTGTAGCTAGAGAATGCCATGGAACAGCGTAATTCCCTTCCAAAAGCAGTCTTTTCTGTTTGAGCCAGGTAGTTCTAGAGATGGAAGGCAGTCACTTTAGGATATACGTGTTTGCTCTACAATGGCTTTGTGCTGTTTTAAAGCTGAATAAATGGATGTGAAGTGGTCTGTATCCAGCTGCAGATGTTTCATTCATTTTCAAAAACATACTAAGCAGTGAGACAGGGCGTGGAGCATGACAACTAACACATTGCTTTCGATTCCCCAGCATTGTTCAGAAAGAAAAGTCGGGATACAGACTAAATATGAAGAAATTAAATTTTAGCCAGTGTCTCATATAAGGACCGAACGTCCTGCTCATTTGTTCGTGTATTTTTTAGTCTTCTCCGCAGCCGTTTTCTGCCTGGGCTGCGGGGAGCGTTGCGTGATCTCTAAAAACGGCTGCCAAGGAGACTATAGCAGCAACCATTAGGTAAAAGTACGAGGACATATTGATGCCATATCTTTTATTTCTAATTCTCGCATGTAGGTCGCACAGGTATTTGCGATAACAACAAGAACAAGAACAAGAACAACAACAACAACAATATTAAAGGTTGAAAATATTGCGCGCCAGAAAAATAGACGAGTATCCTACTTTTGGCTCGATTACCAGCCGCTGTGTCGGAAAATGAGCTCGCACTCACCCCCGGGGAGGATACTCGGGACCCGAGCATGCCCGCACTCACCCCTGGGGGAGGATACTCTTGACCCGAGTGAGCGGCGGGAATCGAGCCTAATCCGATTACTTCTTAAGCAATCATTGCTGCTGAAAATCATGTGATCAAGATCTTTTCATGAAGAACGTGGACCAAATTCAGGCATTTGTATTGTTATTGTCTGATATGTATAAGATTAATTTCAGTTAGCCAGTTGTTAAAGGGAAATTGTGAAGGAAATTATCCCGTCTTTTTGTCTAAGAACGTTCGAAATTTATGTATTTAAAAATACTATTGTCCCTCTTATAATTACTTTTACTTCTAGATAGTCAGTTCAAAAACATACATTACTAATTTACGTGTACTGGCATGCCTAGCATAAAAAAATATCAGTAGGTTATTTTTCGGCTCTCACATGGAAAGAAGTCTTTTACATTTTAAAATTTCTGTAAAAAATACCGCAATTTTTCAACCGCTCCACTGAAATAAGAGACTACGAAGAGGACGAAGTTTTGTAGAAGATCACTAATATTACGCAGGTCTTCATTTAAACTATAGAAACTACGATAAAACAAGGAAGTAAATGCTAATCAAAAGGCAAAATACTGTGGCTAGTTGCAAATAGCAAAGTGCTAAAATGAAGCAGAGAGGATAGCAGGAGTGAAAGAAGAAACAAGTGTTAAATCATTCAATAACTTGCTTAAGCCGTTTATTCAGCGTGGATCTCAGTCTCCCATTAAATGTGGAGGGCCTTTAGTTAGTCTTAAGTTGTAAGGGGAATAAGGATTTCCATTGTTGTGGGAATCTCTTCATCGAGGCTGCTTCCCATGTTCCCATGGGTAAGATCGGACGTAAATTGGCCGTCGTAGATGAGTCGAAAGCTGTCGATGGAATCCATGTTTTAACGTTTTCGGTGAGGAGTGTTAAATGTCGTGTGCCACTTTTTCTCAAGAAGACACTTTGAGAACAAAATTTAAGAAACCTCTGAAAAACTTTCATCTTTCACCTAGTAAGACTTTGGCAAGATTTCCGCACTGCTCCAAACGTTACTTATGCATGCATCCCGTCGCGATCCCTCAAAAGAAGAGAATAGAGAGCTCCCGGATAGTTCGCCAGCATTTTACAAGTTAAAAAAGCTGGAATAATCGCGAAAGAGTTACAATAACGAGAAGTTACATTTTGAAATGACGTTTTCGTTGCCGTTGCCGTCGTCGTTGCTTAAGCTCTCTAATACCGATAACACGGTACTCCACTTAATTACGCAGAAATACGGGCTAGTCAAAACGTTCAACAATTAAAATAAAGGCCCAAAGAGGAACTGTTTACATACTCAATTGCAAATCTAGTATATCGTGTCCTTATAAGGTGAGAGCTTAAGATTCGGAAACGGGGCTGGTCATTAGTCCGCGACACCAGAAGGAACAGTTGATATTCGATATAACATGATGAAACCCGAATTATGGAAATCCTAGTGTGTGGCCAAAGAATCGTCGCAATACTGTAGCTTATTCATGTGGTCTTAAACGAATAATTTTGTGCATGAAAGCCAGCTATTCCCAAGAAAGAAATGAGGCAGTCCTTTTTTGGCGTTTATTCTGGAGAGGGCAGCAGTAGCTACCGAAATTCAGTCATATATCCATCCGTTTCTAGAATAGTTTTAGTTGGCCTTTTACAAAAGAAGTCAAAAGAAAAATTTGTTTTCATGAATAGTAAATACAAAAATTATTACAGGGGTTTTAATCGTCAAATCGTCAAAAATCGGAAACAAACTGTTACGACGAATAGAAAGTAGAAAATGTGAAGAAAAGTCAGCCGACGTTGTTGCCTTGTTCGAGTAGATCTGAAAACACAGACAAAACGCCCTTGATCATAAAACCGCTGATCAAAAATGCGCAACAGTGTTGCTTGTCAGATTTGGATGGAGCCCAGGAATTCTCGTCTTTTGAATACTTTGTCCCGTTCCCTGACGTAACCTCTATGAAGACCCAGGGACATAAATGAATAGATTACTCATTGGTTTACTGAAAGAGAAATGCAACCGCGAGTTATTGGTTGTTAGGAATTGTCACAAGGAGGCAAAATGGAGGTGAATTGCTCGCTGACGGTAGTGTTATTCCATTTTGGTAAGGAAAATCCCCATTGCTGTACGCGGAAATAAAAACAGCATGCAAGTAAGTGAGGATAGGTTTTAGTTCAATGCCATGCCAATTTGTCGCATTTTTTGTGTATTTTCGGCTTAAATAATTTGTTCAAAGTTATTGCTAGTTTATCTTAAAACTTTTTATAAAGAAGAAGCGAAACAGTTTTCGAAAAGAATAATGGTCATAAAGATTAATTTCGACGCTGTTTAATTTTGAATAGATTTTTTTGTTTTGGTTTTAAGCCATGTGGTGGGAGGTAAATCATAGCACGCATTTTTTCATCATATTTCGTTTTATTGGAGGACGTGCTTCCATCTCTCAGAACAACTAAAGAAAAAAAAAACTTGGCATTCATTACAATATCTTTCGCATTTCCTGAAGGGCCGTTAGTGATTTAACATAAGAATTGTTAGTTGACTTTGTTTGAAATTTGTTTTGTAAACTTTTCGTTAGTTAAGCAGGTTATCCGGTGGTTGTTATTAAATGATCCAACACGTTAATGGTCGAATATGTGGACCTACCATGCCATTGGAATATGTAAACGTACTGCACACTTAAGAGTTAAAGTTATATCTCTGAGCCAAAATCCTTGGACACTTGTTAAATTTAGACTGATAATTAAACCTGGCACATTAAACCCCACTTTAAAAAAGGAATGCGGACAACAGTTTGTCAATTACTATTACAATATGTCAATTACTATATTTTCGCGTTAGATTTGCCTCAAGATTTTAACATCATTCGACGGGATTATAATCTCGCTTAAGGGAATATTCAATATCCATGCGACCACGATTTTGTTGCATTTGCCGTAAACGTGATCATAAAAAGACACATTTAGGATCACGTTTACGACAAACGGGGAACGCCAGTTTGCCAATAGGTTTTAACAAGCATATGAAAACCATGAAAAAGTCTTGCGTGTTGCGGTTAACACGCAACTGCTCATCTACACAGAAGGAAAGCAAACAGGAACTTCAAATGCAAGAAAATCGTGGTCATGTAGTTAGCTTTGCCGTTTGCCTAAACGAGACACCAAATCTTTCTATTACTAGCTCACATACCTTGTGTTTGGAATTGACCGTGTGTGGCTGATACATCCGCGTTCATATGCGTCAGTGTATCTATCCAGATACAATATACGGACTCCTTAGGTCACGTTTGTTATCTTATGAAATGAAACATCGTTAAATTCACAAAAGCTGTGCCGCATTTACGCTGAAATATCCGCTTTTATTTTTAAAGCGACTCATAGGCAAAGCGAAAAGAACAATTAACGAATACTTTAGTTCCACAAATGGAACCACAAAACCGTGGTTGTGCATCTATACTGACCAGATGCAATGAAAGCCAATATTCTGGATAGGGGACAGCAAATCCTCTTTGGAGAATAACAGTGACTGGAACACTTTAAGTCTTCTCTTTAGTAAAGATGTGATGATCAAATTGAACAAGAAGGGTGTCTACAGTGAATCGGTGATGCAGTATTAACGTAAAGTACTTTAAATTTTCAATTGCGTGCGGAGCAATTCTTCCAGCTCGAATGTATTTTGGGTAACTTTTTGCTATTTTTACAATCTATATTGCAGTTACGTGCTTTTCTCAAGTTGAACTAGTGTTGACAATCCCCTAATTTCCCGCCCCTGCTTTGGTTGCTGTAAGGAAATCGTACAAAAATTCCACCCTCGGAAACAAAGTAACTGGCTATTTAGTTAGCGGATTTTCCAAATATGCGACAATTTAAAGTCATCAAATATAGTTATTCGTTCTCTACAAAGTAAAATTAATTTTTGCGCAGATTAATTTGTTAAACAGTGCAAAGGTTACGTGCACTTGAAAAGGCGTGTGGATGCAAAACTACAACAACAGCACAGACAGATTGAAATAAGCGTTGCTTGGTTTCTTCCCAATTAATTCAATGGCTGATAGTCTCACTCAGGCTGGGAAGACGTTTACAATGTTTCATCCATTTTACACCGAGAGCGCTGTGGCAAAGTGGAGTTATGGACACCGTCTACACGAACGCGTTTTTCAATGCCAGAGTTCCTTTGAAAACGCACCCGGCATCACCGAAGGCAATTAGTTTATACTGAAACGCGAACGTAACAATAGCTTTACTTTAGCTTTACTGGGTACATCTCACATTCTGATGAGGGTGTTTAGTGCAAAGCTACCCTAGCCCTGTGATGCCTCATAGTTTGGTCTCGGCCCTACGAGAGACTTAGCAAACACTTTTCAGGACATGGTATCCGTGTGGCTAGCAGTGCAAAATAATTAGTAACTTGCGATCTCTGCCATCAGGCCATTTTGTATTTAAACTGTGAGGATAAAAAAGAGGGAAAGAGCAGAATGAAGAGGCCAGGAAAAAAAAGGACTAATACGTTTACTTAACGAGCTGACAATCGCCCCACGCTGGTAAAATAAACTACGCCACTTTGTCAAGGGCGACGTTGTTTTATTGCTTTATCGCTTTCTTTTGTCTTTCCAAAGAAATCTAGGTTAAGGTAATATTTTATCTTTCTGATGCTAGAAACCTGTTGTTTCCTCGTATATTTTAAAAGACTTACGACGATCACCAAAAATGGTTTCGTTTCGTCCGCATCATTTCCGTGAAGGATCTCCAACACCTTTGAGTTGGAATCACTTGGTAGATCAAATTCTCCTAACTGCCGGTGCATCTTTCCGCAGACAAATTCAGCGGCTAAAAAAGATTCTTCTTGTTCCCTCTTCAAAGATTTATACGGGAAATTCTTGAACTATTGGGATAACGCCAAAAGCCACTGTTCGTTCTCACAGCGCTTTACATTTGCTTGTATGAAAGCTGAAAAAATTAATAGCCAATCATAACTAAGCTGTACTGTTTTTCGACACAAAATGCCAGAATTTGGCTTTTTTTATACAAGATCTGGTAAGTAAATGTGTCAGGCCTTTCTTTTTTCTTTTCCGGGTAGGGGGGAGCGCCTCATATCAGTTTGATGTTTGAAGTACAAGCTGCAAGCTTATAGTCTTATATTTTGATGTTTAAAAGAAAATCAAACATCACAACCGACGTCCAAAAACGAAGTTTGCGCAATAAAAAAATGGATAACAATTTGTGAATTGATGGGCTCGTGAATTGATGGGCTTTCACTTGCTAAGCGATGGGAATGCAGTTCAGGAATTTTTCAAGAAATAGACAGACCTCTTCTTGTTTTGGTCAAAATAATGTGTTTAAGCAGTAACAGAATCATTTTGTACACCTCCTGTCTTGTAAGAATTCAGAGAGCTGTCTTTCAGAACGCGAGTTAACAATATTCATGAAAGACCGACATTTTGCGTGGCCTACGTAAAACACTAAAGTACAGGCAATGAGGCGTAGCGATATATTGAAAAAGCGCTATTTGCAAATATATTTTCACGTTACAAGAAATATGGCATTATTCCGGGTTGCATTACAGGCAAGCTAAAGATTTGGTGACTGATTTGGGCGCTTTTTCCCACAGATCAAACGGCCATTTGACGCCATGTGACTCTGATGAGCAATCCAAGTCACCAGAGGAAGAAATATGGCGAAAAACGAGTACGAAAAACTCAAGCCAGAAGATGATGCGAAGGAAAGCGTCAACCCTGTTTTGAATGCCAACATTTTCTCGAAGCTCACAATATGGTGGATGAATAAAATTTTTGTGACGGGAAACAAAAAGCCCTTAGAGGAAGACGATCTCTTCCCACTTCTAGAGGAGGACAAATCCGCGGTGCTAACGGCGAAATTACAAAGAGAATGGCACAAAGAGTTGGACAAGAGACACCAGGGAAAAAGGCCTCGGTTTTGGAAGGCACTGATGCGTGTCTGTCCGTGGTACGAGTATATGACGATAGTCGCCTTGGTATTGACTGATATGGCAAATAGAATGTCTCTGCCAGTTCTACTGGGCTTTTTAATCTCATATCTAATGGGAATCCGACAGTTGGATGTTAGTTTCAAGTATATTTTACCCACTTTTATATGCATCACATCTCTTGGAAGGAATCTCGCTCAGCATCATTACCAAAACAGATCGGCTCTGCTAGGAATGAGGTTCAGGGCTGCAGCAACAGGACTGCTATACAAGAAGGTAAGGGAAATATTTCCACTTTAAACATTGACATAGCAATCGAGTTTGGACAGAGCCGTTTAAACCTTAATTAATGCAAAGGGAAATTAATATCTTAAATAACTTTTGATGAGTTTAATTTTTACCGCGTCCCGATATTGGAAAAAAAAATTATGCAAGTGCCACAAGGAAATAGTTATTTTATTTTCGAAAACTAAATATATTGTACGTGATTAAAAAATCTTTTTAATCCGTTACCCATCGCAAATGGCCTTTTGTCTTCATTGCATGCAACTAAATGATGCTAAACTGTTTGAAGCTGCAGTATTAATCTTTAGGCAAATTTAGGTTTGGCTAAATATATCAAAATAATTTATGACGGCAAAAGTGAAAACTCTTCTGAACTTCATCTTGGTGGCTTTTGGGTTTAATCGGTACGTTTTCCTAAAGTCTGACGTAAGAAATGAACGTGTTGCTAAACAGCGACCTTTAACTCAAATATTTTTTTTATTTTTCGCCAGAATAGCGTAGATAATTACAACTCTGCCTTTCTTGGTCCTGGGGCTTAAAACGCTTGCTAATTCACACACCTTCGATATCAGGATAAAGAAGTATACACATACAGTTGCTCTGAATTGTCGAGAGACAACCTGCCTTACACAAAAGTACTTTTTTTTTGGTACGCTGACAAATTAAACAGTATCAGATCGAACGGCAATTTAATATGATTTCTGCATTATTTATGAAAGTATACTAAAAATTTGCTCATCAGCTTTGTCAACACTCCTCCAAAATACATATTGAACTGTGTTATGACAGGTAGATTAGCATAAAAGTACTCGAGGTACACGTCATTAGCCACCACACAGGTAACAAATTTGACTTTAAAATTATTAGTGGTTTTCTTTCGTCTGTTTTGATTGGTCCAAGTAAAGTGCATAATATAGCGGGACAGGATTTAAGTTCTGTTAAATGTCAATGAAATGAACAGCCTTCAATTTTTTCACCAAAACTTATTGCGATATTGAACATTGAACTGGCCGCGTTTGTTCAAACAGTGCACAACATTAGTTAGGTTTGATAAGTCTTTATCGAGCCGATAAATTATGCACAGACAGCTCTTTAGCTTACTGGTGAAGTCAACACGCAAGGGTTTTACAGGCTAAAAGCTTTAACAAATGCCTTTATTTCATCCGTTTTCTTAAGTCCCTGAGATCGAGTTTCTAAATTTCAAACTGAAATTGCCGTTGCAGAGAAAACGACTAATCCATACTTTGTTTTATAGCAAGCAATCTTTTTCAAGAGTGCGTATTTTGACGGCGTCCAATTAACTCAAACTTTTTATTTTGATCAGAGACGCGTGAAGAAAATATCTCTATAATCCTTGCTTAATGTACTTATTTGTGTAAAAACTTGAAAATCCTATACAACTGTGATTGGATTTCATGCTCATAAAAATACAGCGTCCCTTTAAAATTCTAGAAGAATACCTTTTTGTTTTTTGCTAAGGAAGCGTCAGAAAAGTCTTTCGCAGCTTAGAAATTCGAAGTACGTTCGTTTATAACTTTCCAAGACATTTCAGAAAAGAATTTGAACAAATCAAACTGTCCTAGGTTAAATAAAAAGATCTGCGAAAGCAGGAAGCAATATTTTCATTGTTTTGTTTCCAGTGGGATTCCAGGCTGCTTTTGTTCAAAGATTGTAAACGCTTGATAAGTCTTTACGATGCGATTAACTATGCACAATTAGAGGTGGGGGTAAAAGGAGGAATGGCATGTGGCATGACTTGCGGAATGGCATAATTATGCGGAATGTAATGTATGCAGAATGGCGCAAAAAAATTAATTCAACTGAAGGAGTTAATTATTCAACAGCCAAACGCAAGCTATGTAGCTGCCGATCTCGGTCACAACTACTCTCCAGCGGGCTTGCTTTTGTATCAACATTACACTTATGAACTCTTGAGGTGATTAAATTTGCCTTGAGTTTTGCTTTCATAGGATTAGCCTGTTCGCGAATGATATTTGCAGCATATTTGTGAAGCTATGCACGAAAGAACTGTTCGGCTGCGAGACAAGCGAGCTTTTGCAATCTTGTCAATTTCACAGTGGAGGTCAAACTCTTTTGGCAGTTTCGATTGCAAGCGATTTAGGAACGGAGTCTCACAGAGGCTTATCAGTTATGGTTTTCAGAGTTTTAGAAGAATGTCAAATTGGTCGAGCTGCTTTTGTTGTTATGATATGAACAACTGAACTCTCGAAGATCGAGCGACAACCGAGGAAAATATTATAATCAGTTGCTACCAAGTCCATGGGTGCTTCTGCATGTACCGGAGCATATAGGCACCGGTGCACATTGTTGTTACTATTGTTTTGGGGGTTTTGTGATAGGCGTTTATATGGAGCTCCGGTACATGCAGAAGCTACCAAGTCTATTGTTATTGTATTGTTTTCTTCCATTGTGTTTGGTTTATTGTATCGTTCTTTGTATTGTTTCTCCATTGTACTGTGCTTTGTGATGTCACCCGTGATGGCTCATTAACTTGGTCATGGTGCATCAGCCCTATAAACGCAAACTCAAGACAAATCACTTCAAGCGGGTTCATTTGTAAAATATTTATATCAAGTCTATCAAAGCACAACTCCCCTCTACACTGAAAAATTTCTCGGTCAAATCCAATTTGTTTTCAACATTTTGTTGTCACCGAGATCAGCAACTAGCTTACGATTATTATAGTGTTAGGCTGGCAGACGCGATTAATAATCGCGAGCAGAGCTCCGATACGCAAGATCAAGATTATTAACCATAAAATTATTATCTAGAGAAGGGGCTAGTTGTTGATCTCGATAACAACAACTTGCTGAAAACAAATTGGATTTGACCGAGAAATTTTATAACATCTGGTACCTAGGGTACTCGACCTTCGATGAGGCGACTCTTGAAGGCGAGCACTGAGTTTAGTTATTCATATCATAACAACAAATTAGCAACGCGACCGATGTGAGACTCTTATAAAACTCTGAAAACTATAACTTAAATCTCTTACAATCGACCCCGGAAAAATAAAATTTTATTTCATCCATTTCAAAACTGTCAAAGAGTTTGACCTACACTGTGAAATTGACAAGATGGCAAAAGCTCGCTTGTCTCTCAGCCGCGAACGATTCGCACAAATGCACTGCAAATATCATTCCCGAACAGACTAATCCTATGAAAGCAAAACTCAAAGTAAAATTTAATCACCTCAAGAGTTCATAAGAAAGCAAACCCGGTGAAGAGTAACGAAAATTTGGTTTATCAACGGAGTTGATAATGTAAATTGACCACCGTACAGGGATTCGATTAGCTGACGTTTCGAGCGTTAGCCCTTCGTCGGAGCGATTCGCTCCGACGAAGGGCTAACGCTCGAAACGTCAGCTAATCGAATCCCTGTACGGTGGTCAATTTACATTATCAACTCCGTTGATAAACCAAATTTTCGTGTCTCACTTCCCCACCGACGCAGCACCACAGTTTCTTTAGAAACTAATCCCCTCTATTCATTTCCGGTGAAGAGTAGTTGTGACCGAGATCGACAGCTAGCTTGCGATTTATTCTCTGTGTTAGGCTGTAGAATAATTAACTCTTTCAGCTGAATAAGTTTCTTCGCGCCATTTTGCATATATTACATTCCGCATAATTATGCGATTCCGCAAGCCATGCCACATGCCATTCCGCAAACTCATTCCGTCTTTTACCCTCACCGCACAATTAGGCCGTCAGTCAAAGTACAGCGGAGTTAGTAGGGATGCAGCTTTTAAACGGTTAAGTTTCTTTTAACTATCTTCTGAAAGGGTTGATTTTTAAAATCAAATCTAATTTTGATGACTGAAAGACAGCAAGAATATACATTTTGTTTCGTGTAAACAAACTTTTCCATCGGTGCGTATCCGGAAGCAGCGTCCTTTAAATTACTCCTGACCAGAGACGCGTAGAGCAGACAGTCTCATTAGCTTTGCTTCGCTTACCTTTTTGTTTAAAAACACAAAAAAATTCTCTGATCGTTAGCAAATGCAACAACAACAACAGAAATAACAGCACCAAACATACGTACAACCAAACAAACAGTTTTTAAGGTCCTATGGCAAAGCGTGAGGGTTTACTATAACGTAAAAAATTTAAATGTGGTTCAGTGTGTTTACCAGACTCTATGTTTATCTGGGCTGAGTTGCTCGAAGATCGGTGCGTATCCGGAAGCAGCGTCCCTTAAATTACTCCTGACCAGAGACGCGTAGAGCAGACAGTCTCATTAGCTTTGCTTCGCTTACCTTTTTGTTTAAAAACACAAAAAAATTCTCTGATCGTTAGCAAATGCAGGTAAATAGCATTCTTTCACATGAAAGACTATGAACACTGAATTACATCAAGGAAATTAGGAAATTGACAAAAAGTAGCAGAGTACCACACATGTTACAGAGTTTAAATTTCTTTCTTATGCGAGAAAGTGACTTTCGTGATTCTTGTTACGCGTTCGATTTTGAGACTCATAGGTTAACTGCCCTTGAAATTTATGCCAACTAGAAACGAAAACAGGTGGCCATGAAATTGTCTTTTTGCCGTTGTCGTGAAATGCAAACCGTTTTAGGTAACATTCATACACAGTTTGTGATGACATTTTGCATGAAATGTAAAGAAAAAATCCCATGAAAATGGCATTTTAGCCAGGGTTTGCCAGTTGGACTTTGACCATGAAAGTGCACTATCTGTACAGGTTTTGCCTTTCTTATGCAAAGTGAGACACATTTAGCGCTGTTGTCATTGGCGCTGGTTTTGATATAATGTTGACTGCTTCAAAGTGTTAAAGATTCTGTCCACAATAAACAACAACAACCGAAATAACAGCAACAAACATTCGTACAACCAAACAAACAGTTTTTAAGGTCCTATGGCAAAGCGTGAGGGTTTACTATAACGTAAAAAATTTAAATGTGGTTCAGTGTGTTTACCAGACTCTATGTTTATCTGGGCTGAGTTGCTCGAAGCATGGTTAGCGTTAACACCTTAACGTGTATTAAAACCTATAGGTTGTCATGGTAGCGCTAACCATGCTTCGAGCAACTGGGCCCTGCTGTTTAACAGAAACCTCGTTCCCAGAGGACCCTGGGAACGAGATTGAATTATCCGTACGACCGAGGCGCCAAAAATGCCAAACATTTCCCTGGCCGGTATCGTGACCAAAACACCACACTAGCTAATACTACGAATAACATATGTGTGACATTCGGTTCGATAAAAATCTCTACAAATTTTCGCAAAAGAACCTGAACATACGGTCCATATACAATGACTATCACAAATGGTAAGTACCGTTTTGACTAGATTTTCTTTGTATTTCTGCCAGTTGTATTTTGTTTCAATCTTCACAGAGTGAATTAAAAATAGTTGAAACTGAGCTGCCATTGGATTGTTTGCCAGAGTGTTGTTTTATAAGAAAGCGACACACAACACCACTGCGCGTGCGTAGTATTCCGTACCGCTGACTTATCGACATCGTGGTCTGGAGTGCAATCCCGGTTACTTCTTATGTGGATCGTTCGAGTTTAAGAAATCATTAGAGGCATGAACTCCAGAATTAATCTTGTTTCCTCAAAATTCAATCTTTTTTTGTTTTGCTGCAACTTGCCA
This sequence comes from Pachyseris speciosa, assembly GCA_016490735.1. NCBI lineage: Eukaryota > Metazoa > Cnidaria > Anthozoa > Scleractinia > Pachyseridae > Pachyseris > Pachyseris speciosa. Next base: position 414,004 of record JAEMWC010000639.1, read on the forward strand.
AAAAAAAAAATTGTCACTATTAAGTCGCTAGATCACTTGAGATAAAGGCTCTTCATACTCTGTTTAGACTTCGACGACACATAGATTTTAGAAGTTTGAAACCGTATTTTGCCTGAAAAAGTTTGCAAGATAGTAATGTTTTATGGTCATGCAAACAAAGTTTGTTGTTAATTTATACATTAACGAGTCATAACCTTCTTCCTTTCCAATTATATTCTTTATAAAAAAATTACGCCAAAGTTTGCCTTGTTTTTCTTTACTGCCTTAGGTTCTGCGCATGAGTCAATCCAAACTCGCAAAGATAACTTCCGGTCATGTGATCAACTTGGTATCTAATGATATCCAACGACTTGACTTGGCAACTCAGAATCTCTTCGCCTCATTACGTTCCCCGTTTGACCTCGTGATACTGGGAATTCTTCTTTGGGTTTTGATTGGCTGGCAAGCTGTCACCGGTTTGGCATTCGCACTCATTCTCATTCCCTACGAAGCCGAGATGACAGGTTGGGTTGCTAAGCTGAGAATGCAGGCGGCGAGGGTTACAGACAAAAGGTTAGCAGTAATGAACGAGATTGTGTCCGGGATACGAGCAGTGAAGATGTACGCTTGGGAATGGCCGTATAGAGATGCTGTGCGCATGATCAGAAAGTAAGTCAGAGAAATTTCTTTCCTTAGAGCCCTCGATCTTTTGGCAAGCAATAATGATAGAGACCTGGTGCGAGATATGGCGGCAGTTCTGCTTCTAACTGTTTAATGGTCTTATGTTTTGTTCACAGTTCAAACGCTTGGTCATTATAGTGATTAATTTTCTGCTGACGAAATTGCAAGACAACCAAAACAATGCAAGTGAATTTTAATATAAAACGTATTTGATATAAGTATTTGTTTTTCAGCTTACTCCTGACTCAGAAATCAAGAAATTGATTTGATTTCCTTTGAGATTGAGTAGTTGCTAAATTCTTGCCAGAATTTCGTGTTTTCAACTTTTACACAACCAGAACAAACAACGAACAAACACACGAATACAACCTCAAAAGGAAGCTCGCTTGTTTATTTATTTATTTAACTCTGCCAGCCAAGCTGACAGAGTGCCACAACAGCTTGCGCCAATAACTGTGGCCCCTTGACAATATAAACTAATGTTAAAATGCAAATACAATAATTAAATATAAACTAAATTATAAACTAGAAACAGCAAGTGATAAGCGGCTATGTTGCACGAGGGGCAGATGGAACGCCATGTCCGTGGATTTTCCGGGTCAAAAAACAAGAGAGCCTGGAGAAAGTTTAAACTTGCACTTGAAAGCACTGAGATCAACAGTGTTGAGCCCCTAAGGTCCTCTTCAACTCCCTTGATAACATTCTTCAGGAGAACCCCAAGCAATTCTGGTCTCTCTTCAAATTAAAGAACAAATCTGCTAGCGTCCCAGTGCATATGAAGTTGGGAGTCTCCTCCGATACTGACGTCTCGAACGAGGGAACCATGGCCGCCGACACACCGAATGAAATTGCAGAACTGTTCAATCTGCATTTAACCTCTGTGTTTAGCGAAATCGTTAGTGACGATGTGTATACACCTAATTGCAATAACGTTGTCATCGAAAAAAGCAAAAAGCAAAAAGCCAAATAGGAATTAATTAGGGAAATTTAAATTTCCATTGTTCTCAAATACTGTTCATGAATGAAAAACTATAATGTAAATGAATGACATGATTAAAAAATGTACTTTTCATTCATGTACAGTACCTAGGAACAATGGAAATTTAAATTTCCCTAATTAATTCCTATTTGGCTTTTTGCCGGCTTTTTGCTTTTTTCTGTGACAACGTTATTGCAATTAGGTGTACATATGCAAATGTAAACGCAAAGAAATCGCTAATCTCGTATCATGACATGTAACTTATTTATGGGCCCACTGATTTCTTGATATCTTGTTCTACAGGACTGAAATTTCTATCCTACGCAAAATCTACAACATTCTTTCATCCTTCGCCTCCTTGCAGCACACATATGACAGCGTTATCTGCCTTATCGCCTTCATAACACTTATCTTCACTGGAATACGTTTGACGCCATTCAACGTGTTTACAATGGTGGGGCTCTTGTCTGAAAACAGACGGTCACTTGTTTATGGGCTCACTGATGGCATGCAGCTCATAGCTGACTGTTTTGCGTCGCTTGAGAGAATCGAATCATTTTTGCTGATAGAAGAATTAAATGGGAACGGAAAGGAAGAGAGTAAAGACGGTGGAGATGAAAAGAAGCCGGCTGAGGGAGAAAATACCGTAGGATCCTTCCTAAAGGTGTGATTGTGTTTTGTGAACGGGCATTTTAGAATCTCTGCATATAATAGGGCATTTCGATCTACGTAGATTCCAGTTGAGTAGCGAATTAACAAAACTATCAAAAACGTAAAGGTTTCTTTGTTAGGAAATAATCATTGAAGAAATTGGTCTTTACTAGGACAACAAAGAAACTGAAACTTCCTCAGAGCTTTCAAACTCATCTGGGTTCCTTTTACTTACAGTCTCGTTTTTTTATTGTAGAGAATGTAAGATAACTTTGTAGGCTGGTATCCCTGATCACAGTTCATGGCGAGATAGTGCAGTTAGATGTAGATGGGCTGCCTGCTGGCCTTTACACTAGCTCAATCAATGGGGTACACAGGCCCTTCGTGGTTTCAAAAAGTATAGGTACTAGTTAATGGAAAGTTAATTAGTATTATTTACTTGTCTAAGACAAAACCCGAGAGACTCGGTTAACGACTGTGTGTACTCCTTGAAGAGGCATTTGCCAGTAAGAGACAACAATCATGCGGGAATAAGTACATAATTTAAATTTGTTAATTTTTTTTTCAGGCGTCCAACATAACTTGTCACTGGAATGGTACGAACGAAGCTCCAGTTCTTAGCGACGTAAGCATGGAAGTCAAAGAGAAGAAACTACTGCTAGTGACGGGTCCTGTTGGTTGTGGCAAGTCGTCTCTACTTCTCGCATTTCTCGACGAGCTTCCTCCAAGCAAAGGAAAGATAACACACAATGGTAAAATCGTATACGTCCCTCAGACAGCCTGGGTTTACAGCGGGACGCTTCGAGAGAACATTCTCTTCAACCAAGAATTTGATCAGGAAAAATACGATCGCACAATAGAAGCTTGCGATCTGAAGAAAGACATCGCCATGTTACCTGAGGGTGACAAAACCATTCTCGGTGAACGCGGTGCTACCTTAAGCGGCGGTCAGCGGGCGCGCGTCAATCTAGCACGCGCAGTGTATAGCGATGCTGATATCTATCTGCTTGATGATCCACTCAGTGCCGTGGATGCCAAGGTTGGAAAGCACATCTTTGAGAATTGCATCAACGGGGTGCTAAGCAACAAGGTGCGTGTTCTTGTGACGCATCAGCTTCAGTACATGAAGAGCGCAGACTATATCGTGATCTTGGACAAAGGGAATGTGGTGAAGGAGGGCCAGTATGACCAAATGAAGGAAGCGGGGCTGGATATAGAGTCACTGGAGAAAGAATTCCATCTTGGACAAGAGAAGTATCATGAAGTGGAAGGGGGCAAAATGACCGTCACAACCGACCAGGTATAGATGGCGTCCTTATCTGAGTTTAGTGGCAAATACATCAAACGCACAGAGGAAAGACAAATCCTAAGCGTTTTGGATGGTGCATTAACGACAACGCTTGCAATGTCCTGCGTTATAAATTTCCCTTCCGTTTTAAGCCAACTTTTGCAAACAAAACTTCCACCTGCAGCCTAACAACCACAGGCTTATCATAAAAGTTAAATCGTCGATTTCAGTTTATATATTTACTTATTTGCAACGATAATAAAAATACGAGATAAAAACCTTGCAATTGCAACTATGTTTTCCCAGGTCGTTGATTCATGACTGATATTTTTTGTTTCCCTTCCCAGGAAAACGCAAAACGAAAAGAGCGTCGAGAAAGCGATTGCTCCGAAGGTTTTGCGGGGAAGGGCCTGGCCACTTCCCAGGAGGATCGTATGGTAGGAACCATATCAGCAGGTCTCTACTGGCAGTACTTCACATCGGGCCTTCATGGGATGCTCTTACTGTTCCTGTTACTTCTTTTCTTAATCGCACAAGGTAATGACGGTTTACTCAAACGTAAACCTCTATGGAATTAGAAAATGTGATTTTTTTTTTGTCTAGGGAGAGCAAGTAAAAATTCCAGAGTTTAAAATTTAAGGAGGATCGCAGAATTTTTTGACTTTGGGGTGTACCTGTTGAAATCAACATTTCCTAGTGCAAAAGTTTGAAGAAAAGAGGGAGTGAACGGAAGTGAACAAAAACCGCCTTTAAAAGTTTGTTTGCAATTTACTTGAAAATCCTCTTACAGATTATTACCGTAAAAGCTCTATTAAGCCCCCGGGGGCTTATTTAATTTCAGGGCCTTGTTAACGGGGGGCTTATTGGAGAGGGTGGCTTAATAGAGAGGGGGGGGGGGGCTTATTTCAAATCTTTGTACACGCCGTTTTCGTGTTAAATAGTTTCTGTACAAATCTCAAAGAACTGCAGTAAAAGTAAGTAAGTTTGAAGAAAAGAGGGAGTGAACGGAAGTGAACAAAAACCGCCTTTAAAAGTTTGTTTGCAATTTACTTGAAAATCCTATTACAGATTATTACCGTAAAAGCTCTATTAAGCCCCCGGGGGGCTTATTTAATTTCAGGGCCTTGTTAACGGGGGGCTTATTGGAGAGGGTGGCTTAATAGAGAGGGGGGGGGGGGGCTTATTTCAAATCTTTGTACACGCCGTTTTCGTGTTAAATAGTTTCTGTACAAATCTCAAAGAACTGCAGTAAAACTTTATTATTTAATACCGAGCAGGGAAAAGTATTGTGTGTTTCATTGTATATTTGTTTAAAAACAAACCAACTGGGCCGCATAAAATGTATTTCGTAAGAGGGAATACGAGGGAATAATTACAAACTCTCTTGTCCCAAAAGGAAGGGGGGGGGGGGCGCTTATTAGAGAGGAGGGTGCTTATTGCAAAAACCGATTCCCAAACGGGGGGCTTATAAGAGAGGGGGGGCTTAAAAGAGAGAGAGAGAGAGAGAGAGAGAGAGAGAGGGGGGGGGGGGCTTAATAGAGCTTTTACGGTGTATAATTTAGCCGACAAGCTGTGGGACTGTTGAGTAGTTTACGCTCATTAGTTTTGTCATGTCTGACCGTGAATTTCAAGTTAACTGACCTTTTTCAAAATGGGCGGCCATGCGTTACCGTCGCTATAGTTACAGCTGTTCTTGGAAACCAATGGGAGAATTAACTTTGGTCATATGTCGAAAAGATAGTGTTATGTCATGGACTGATTGAAGTTTGTCTTCTATAGGAAATTTTGATTTTTTTGACAGGTATACCCCAAAGCCAACAAAACTGATGCGAGCCTCCCTAAGTTAGGGAAGGTTCTCAATAATGTTTCAAGCCTTTCCATTTTTTACAGTCCTTCCCTTAAACCGAAGATATGAAGAAAGTTATTGTCCTCCCGTTAACAAATCTCGGATTAGATGTTTGAATCTGTATGCCACTGAAATGTGCTACATGTACTACTTGTAGGTCACTATTTTTATGCTGCATTAAGAGGTTGACTTTCCCGAGTTACTAGGTGAAATCCTTGGAGTAAATTGAAGCTGTGAAAATGCACTTCCCTTTTATGCTGTTTCACTGTCGTGGAAAGTGATTTTAACATTAAAACTGAAGAAAATCCTAAAGCGTGCCCATGAAAATGAAAGCTGATGAACAGTTCTTCGTCCTCTTGTTATTTTGAATTTTTGTCTTTGCAGTTAACGTGAAATTCCAAAGTATGACCCGTCTAATGAAATACATAGACTAGCACTGCTCCATAATAACATCATAGGGTTGTTCTATAGTCTTGGTCTGTAGACGAAATCTGAAAGCTGTTGATCAGTACTTTTCTTTGTCACTGATACCTTTTTTAATTGTTGGAAATTCAGAAAACTTGCCATAGTAAACTTAAGGTAAAATTTTTATGTATTTTTATTCGTCCACAGCCTCTATTATTTCTCCCAATCTGTGGTTGGTGCATTTGACACGAATGAAGTGGCTGGAACAAAAGCACAAGTTGAACCTGATCATCTACGGCAGCTTGGTGGGTGGTGCTCTCTGTCTTGCTGTCCTTCGAGGCCTTCTTTATTACTGCACCACTCTCAGGTGCTCAGAAAACTTGCACGACAGGATGGTAATTTCCATGCTGCAGTCTCCCGTGTTCTTCTTTGACACCAATCCCTCGGGAAGAATACTCAACAGGTTTTCAAAGGACATTGGGATCGTGGACGAGTTTCTGCCGCCGACCTCACTGCTTGCTATCCAGTACATATTGCAGACGCTGGCGTCTGTATGCGTCACGTGTTCAACCAACTACTGGGCTCTAATTGGTGTTGTTCCCATGGTAACTGGTTTCTTTGCAATTAACAGGTAAATTTATTTAACAAAAGGTTGGGATGTACAACTCTAATGGCTATTTTGTTAGATGCCGATGTGGCAAATTCGACTTTCGTTGGAAATCGTGTAGCGGTATGCAAAAAAGTTACCGTCATTTTCCCGTTCGCTCTCCTTTCTACTCCTCCTGTTTGTACACGTTGTGCCCATGACATGAGGATTTGGCTATAATATCCAAAATATATTATTTCGCAATTACGCGTTGATATGGAACCTGCTAAGCTGTCAAACGTCAGTCAAAGTAACTTGCTCTACATTAAAAGATCCCGCTAGTGTCGCTTAAAACTGAGGGCATGGAAACGGTATTGTCACTGTCACTGTCACTGCTTCTATCTGAAGGTCTCGCCTTGGGCAGATTAATCGAGTGAAACATGCTTTCGAAATAAGATCCTTTAAACTATTATTAACACGCTGGTTTTTAGTAAGTTATATTACTGTTCAAGCGTCTGGGCTGATACCTCAAAGAATAACATCCAAAAGTTGCAAGCTGTCCAAAATAGAAAAAATGATCACATCACGCCTGTCTCAAAAGAACTGAAATGACCCTGAAATGGTTACCTGTCATCAGTGAGCTATATTATCGTAACGCTATCATGGCGTGTAAGTACAGACGGACCGTGCCCCAGACTATCTTTCTTTGCAATTTATCAAACGCAATAAGTAATCGCAGAACTCGTAACTCAAACCGATTACATATTCCCCTTTTTATAAAAGCCAGTGGACAAAGAACTTTTTATTATAGAACTGTATATTTTTTACATATTTTCTTAGATCTTCTTACTGTTATTTATAATACATATTATTAATTGAAACCATCAGATTTTATATTGCAAGAATTAGCTTTTGTCATTTATTGTTTTTTTTTTACGTTTTTTTAATATCTCTATTGTCTTTGAGAAGCCCTTTTTGGGAAAGATAATAAAGTATGTATGTTACGTGTATTATTCACTCAAACGGATGAGACCATGCATACCATTCATTTTCTATTCTCTTGTGTTTTAGGTACTACCTGAAGACTTCTCGCGAAATCAAAAGAATGGAAGCAATAAGTCAGAGCCCGGTGCTGGCGCACCTGTCAGACACACTGGAAGGAATCATTATCATCCGGACATACCACATGGAGGAGGAGTTTAACAAAGCATTTGACGAGTAAGAATAAACCTAACTTTCCATTACGTTTTCCGCTTCATAGTCAAAGCTAAACGCTGATTACAATTCCCCACTACTGCAGATCCTAATAGGAGACTGCAACGAGTGAGGAATTTCGGGATCATTTTGGTAGATGGAAATGACAAACTACTGCATATCTCGCTAAAAGGCCTTATGCACTAGTCATTTGAAACCCCCTCCACCCCCCATTCGAGCTTGAGCGGGGCATTCTCATTTTATGCAAGTGAAAGCTAGTGAAGTCCCTGGTCCTCGGGGACAAAAGTTAGTGGTGCATTCTCCCGCCCCCACTGTTCGACACACACACACACACACACACACACACACACACACACACACACACACACACACACACACACACACACACACACACACACACACACACACGGCGGCCAGCACATAACTTGCAAAGGACCCTCAATGCACAATGAATAATTCAAAATATCTTTATTGTAAAACTAGCTTCGTTTATGATACTTCTGTATAAATTGACAAAGAAACACAACAGGCAACTACACCTTTTGCTGGTCGTTACCAGAAATAATAAAATACTTTGGGTTAAAAGCACATGCATACCGGAACGATTCTTTCAATATTCTCATTTGGGAACAATGAGTCAAGTGCATACAACGTCATGGAAAATATGCCTACCTTAGTCGATCAAACGTTTTAGATGTTTGGCTACAACAGCCTTCTTTGGTCCATCATGGCGATAACAAACTTTGCAAAGCATTAATCCCGTCAATGTTTCGGACGTACCGGAATCCAGGATCGAGTAAGTCAAGAAAGCGACAATAATGTATGCAAAATGCAGGGGCACCCAACGAGCCAAATCAACCAAAAGCTAGAAAGGCATTTTAAAGTACCTTACGGTGTTTGATGTCTGTTTAATAAAGTGATGTTTTCGTTAGGTAGAATAATTTGATCTGTGAATGATATATGAAATGATCTGTTCGGATTTCTTAGCTGAAAATTCCAGCTGAAATTAACTTTCCACGAACTTTCTAGGGAACTAAGCTTATTTTCTTTCTGAAAATGCTAGGTTACGTTTTTGACTACCAAAAACAGCAAATATGACCCTTCTGAACATGTCATTGCGAATCTTTAAGGCCATGTTTCAGTTACGAAAATCCGAGTGCACTCTTAAATGGACGCCGAAAGCCAAAGGAGAACTACCCTCCATCGAACAGATATCAACCGAAACTTGTCGTTGGGTGCCGCTGAAAATCACTATGAGGCACGAAAATGAAAACCGTTGACCAAGGAGTGACTGCCCCTCTTATTTCCCCAGTAGGGGACTTGAAGACTGTGACTTCCGACGAATTCCCCACCTACCAGGAAACCAAAATGGAGTGTATCTCAAGTAAAAGTCCCGGTAATCCCCCGCTAAGGCCCGAATTGGGGGGGGGGGGGGGGGTTTCAATTGACTGGTGCATTAGTTTCTATAGAAACTGTGGTGCTGCGTCGGTGGGGGAGTGAAACACGAAAATTTGGTTATCAACAGAGTTGATAATGTAAATTAGTCATCGCACAGGCAATCAAAGCTTTTTGAATCTCTTTACGGTGGCCAATTTACATTGTCAGCTCTGCATATTTCGGTATTTTCATGGCCACTAAGCCGTCCCACAATCCTTCACTCGCGATAGTCTCTTCATAGTTTCTGGAGTGAGCATAATTCCAGTCTCTTTTCCTATTAACATAAGCGGAACTGCCGAGCTGTAGAGACGTTTCCCCCCTTGGTGATATTAATTGTCTTATGTGTGTTCAAAGTGCTGGTAAATGAGAGCTAAACGAGTAGCACGGGAGGCTTATGATGGTACAAACTTGTTCAATCTTTATAAGGCGAGCCAATTAGAGGATTTTTTTTACTGATCAGTAAGTTGACGTTTACAGGGTACAGGACAGAAGAAGCCAGATCTGGTTCCTTGTACCTCACAGCGCCCGGTGGATGGGAATTCGTCTTGATTTTGTTTGCACCTTGTTTGTAGCCGTGGCAACTTTCACGGGAGTGTTCACAACAACGGATGCAGGTAACAAAAAAGGGAGAACAAAGGAGGAAAATTTTGATAAAATCCAAACATTTTGACTACTGATCGGGCGTATTTAAGAAAAAAGAAGCCTTCATTTTGGAGAAAAGAAGTCTGGCATACTCGGTATGGGTTTTGTCTAATATTTGTTTTACTATATACCACACCCTGAAACAGACAATTCTGCAGTTATACTGTTTTCCCGATCCTTTCCATAATAAGTAGAGCTCAGAATTGTACTTTTCGCGACAGTTATCGCGCCATTTTGAAATGTTAGTCGATATATTGCGCCACCCTACAAGCGGGACCGTAAAAGCAATCGAATCTCTCTTTTTCAGGAACCCTGGGCCTCTCTCTTGTGTACGCTATCAGTACTGTTGGTCAGCTGCAGTTTGCCATGCGCCAGACGGCCGATGTTGAAAACATGATGACCGCGGTGGAGCGAGTCATAACCTACACAGAGCTCCCTAAGGAGCCCACATACGACATCACAAACAAGCCCCCAGAAGACTGGCCCCAAGAAGGAGGACTACGATTTGAGGACCTCTCGCTCACTTATTATGAGGGTGGGCCACAAGTGCTAAAGAACATTTCTATAACAATTAATCCAAGGGAGAAGATCGGAGTGGCTGGTAGAACCGGAGCTGGGAAATCGTCATTAGTGTCCGCCTTATTTAGAATGCCAGAACCAGCCGGGAATATCTACATTGATGGTTTAGCCCTCGGCTCTCTCAACGTTCAAAGCACAAGGCCTGTGATTTCAGTGATCACTCAAAATCCAACGCTCTTTAGCGGGCCGCTTCGGATCAACTTGGATCCATTCTCGCGCTTTTCAGACACGGACGTCTGGGGCGTTTTAGAGCAAGTACAAATGAAATCCAAAATCCAAGAATTGCCCGGAGAACTTTACTTCGAACTTTCCGAGTCCGGGAACAATTTTGGTGTCGGTGAACGACAGTTGCTGTGTTTAGCGAGATCTTTGTTGAACAAAAACAAGATCATTGTTATGGATGAGGCAACAGCTAACGTGGATTTTAGCACGGATAGAAGAATACAAGAGACTATACGAAGCAAATTTCAAGATTGCACTGTTATCACTATAGCCCATCGATTAAACACTATCATTGACTATGACAAAGTGTTAGTCATGGATAAAGGAACAGTGGTAGAATTTGATAAACCGAGTGTACTTCTACAAGACAAAGATGGTGTATTAACAGAGTTATTTCGAAATCAACAAGTAGCTTTATCTTAGATCATTGCCTATAGTTATGAGCTTTACGATTTAATATTTTGTTGATCTTAAGATTTCACTCAACATTTTCCAACTAATCTATCTTGGTGTCTTTTTGTCCCACGCCCGCTATTTTTCCATTATTAAGATAGTTAGAAATTGCACCATTTAAATCTGGCACACGGAAAATGAAGGAAATAAGTTGATCCCTATGCTCACATTTTCACAGGATTGTCATGACTTCTATGCGTGTCTCACAAATGAAAATCACGTTAAAAGGACTTCAGTTAAAACGATTACTTGTTTGGTTGCTTGCTGTTAAAAAAATATAAGCTGGTACTTGTAACCCCCTTCTGGTGAAGGCGAGCTCTTTGTTTCGGCATGTCACTAAAAAACCTTGAGCTGTTCCCAGTTCTTCTGCGTGCCTTGTCGATTATCGCATTTTAAGCGTTTAAAAGTTTGTGAAATCTAAACCGCGTGAAAACTAAAGGCACAAAGATACTTTTACGTTTGAACTATTAATCGACGCTTGGGTTCTAGAAGCGTTCTGTGTGTTAGAAAAAAATGAAATAAAAAATTTTCAGGAATGGAATGAAAAAATTACCATAGTACCTTACCACTCGATATTTAAAAAATAAATTGAAAACGTTACAATTAGAATGACATTCCGAATTGGCCAGTCAAAAATAACACGACTGGTAAAAGTCTTTGGGCAAAATCATGCCTAATTTCTTGAAGCTGCTCATCGAAAGCAATGGTTTCAATTCATTTTAACCGTATAGTAACTTTTGCCGTTTGCTCAACAGAATTTCGATATGTCTATTTTCTCCTAAGTCATATAGTTTCTTTAATATTAACCAAATACTTGGAAAATGCAACTTCTTTTCTGTGTAAAAGTAACTCCCTAAAATGGCCTCAAATACGGAAGCCAGAAATAGTTCTCTTAGTTTAGGCTAACCTTCTTTGCAAGAAACGGAATGAGAGGGAGTGGAACGGACCCAGAAAGATGGAAAAGGATATGGAGAGAGAGTCCAGTGTCGCCAGGCCTCTCTCGTTCTTTTAAAGAAAAACGGCGTCAAGTTTAACTTCCAATACTTAGGTTAAATAAAGAAGTGTCTAGACTAGCCAAATTAGATATTGAAAATGACAATTCGTTGGTGGAAAAAGTATGTTTTCATCATATGAATAGCATGCAATTATTTGGCATCTCTATTCATTCAGTTTTAACTTGAGTTATTGAGTTATTGAACTATAGGAGTAAAGTAAATAGAATAAAGGGTATTAATATGTTAAAAGATTTCACGGTCTTAATCAATAAAAGTTTGGCGTTAGTCAGTTGCTTACAATACAATACAATACTTTATTTTCACATTTCCTTCGTTTGGAAGTGGTGTACTCCGTGACGACACTCGACAGGCTTTCACACAAGGCGAAACCACAAAGCATACATGACAAAACGGCTGGGATTCGCTGGCGCTTCAAGTTCACCAAGGGTTAGGAAGTTCGCGATGTTTGTTTTTGCGCATCCTTACTGCGAACGCAAACAATGAGCGCGCGCCCTGTCGACGAAGGAGTTAATCCCCACCCCAAAAGCTAAGAAAAGACTACCGCGAATGAGGAATGGTGGGATAGTTTGGGTAGACAGGGAACTGTCACTCATAAATGGAAGCAGTGTGCTGTGTAGGAAAAGTTGTGATGCTTGAAGCAGATTAAACAGGAGCTAAAGTAGTGACCCAGTCGTTTCCAGAATGTCTCACTCGTTTCAGCTTTCTCATAATTTTTGGAATCCATTTTTGATAGGTCACTTTCGAGACCGATTTCCTGCACTTTACGAAAAGCGAGTTAAGTTTTTTTGCTAGAAATTTAAACATTTTTGCTTTGCTACCCATAGGTTATCGAAATTCGACTAAATACAGTGTGGCTGCACGGGATTTGAGAATGCCCTTTTTTATTAGATTTTCCATTTTTATCGAAGAAGAATGCCGGTTATCTGTTGAAAGCACTGGTTTATTCTATAATTAAAATCAAGTAGGAAAGTTGATCCAGAGTGATTAGTTTCCAATATTTCAACCTTGAGTAACAGCCAATTGCAAAGAAGCCATATCGAGTAACGAGGACTTATTTAGTGTTAGTGGTCTTCTAGTGCTGAGGCTTGTGTGGAATGCTTTTAGGTCCGTGGGTCATTCGTCCATTCAATTTTCAATTCAAATTAAAAATTGAAAATCGATGTCAATTTTTCATTTTCATTTTTTTTCTAGGGAAATCAATAAAAGCGTAGTTGTAAACATTTAACCGTTTTCACGCTTATAAGGAACAAAAATAACACTTAGACTTTTATTCTTGTGCAGTTACCATTGAATAGAAAATCAAACAAGCTATGGCATTTATTTATCAGCAGGAAAACCATTGTCGTAATCTCGTTTCGTGTACGATTTCATGAAGTTAGAAGAGAGTCCAAAATTGAAAATTGCAATCAATTTTTAATTTTTGTTTTTATGCGAAGAATTGATCAATCGTGCGCACTCAGAGTGACAAAAGTATTCAAGAAGGGGGTGGGGGAGGGAATGCTTTGCCGCCATCTTGAATGCTGGAAAGACCCTAAGAGAACTAGCTTTAGGAACGGAATTAGGAAATTTAAACAGCTTTAAGCAGTCTTCACCACTACCTCCGGCTTAATATGGACGACGTAAGTGTCAAGTACTATGTATTTATTGACTGAGGCAGGTCGGTACGGAAAGAAAAATATTTGGCTCGAGGTCATGGCTTACGGACCAAGCGTAGTAAATATTTTATCATATGGCCTCCTTAGACTCTCTGTGAAGGGCGTAGAAGATGAAGCGAAACATTTGCACAGAAAATTGATGTAATGTGTTTTTTGTATTTGCTTTCTGGTTGTTAAATAAACTGGTTAAACGGGACGAAATCCTCTAAAATCGTATCCCTCGGGACCGTACGTGTTCCTAACAGAGCCGTACAGCATTTTTCGGCCCTGGCGTGCGTTTCTCACTACCCCAGAGAACATTTCGGGCCCGGGAAGTATTTTTCAAGTGCGTTGTCAGTCGATTGGTACTAGCTTCTTGGGCCACCTTTATATAGGGTGCTTTCTTAAAAGATTATTAAAAATATTAGAAATTGAATTTTTGGCAACTCACCTAATGGAGTTTTCGGGAGTTTTGAGAAACGCGCGCCTGCTTGCGATAAAATGCACGGCTCTCAGGCGGGAATTTTCCCAATAGTTTTGAATGAAAAGTGCGCGGGGCCGTACTGCTCCTATGACAAGTAAAGGTCTCTCTGTGACTCAGCGGAAAAAATATTCTGAACTATGTGTGTTGCTAAGAGAAGCAAGGTATTTTATGGAAATATAAATACAAACCTGACAAACTGATGCAAATATCATGGGATACATCATAAATTATTAAATACATTTTTACGTATTATTACCCGATTTTCTTGCTTGAAACGCTCGAGAAAAAGAAAACCGACGGAGAATCTTAGACTTCACATCACTGCGTCTGACTTATCGGTATCGAGACTTTCTTGAGTGTTTCCTAATCCCTCATCAAAAAAGGAGCAAGTCGAGAAGTTGGATGCATCTAAGATATGCACAAATGATGAAGATATCAGAATTTTATTATTATTATTATTATTATTATTATTATTATTATTATCATTTACAACCAACACTAACAGCTCAAGCGCACCAACTCAAGCAACAACTTCCTTGCGTTCTTCATTTGACAGGTGATTTTGCACATGTATCCCAAACTTAAAACAAAACTTTTTAACTGACCTCAAACTAAAGCGAGCGTGTTTTCCGCTGAGTCACAACAAAGATCTTTAAGTACTCGACGCTTACTTAGTCCATATTTAGCCAGAGATAGTGGTGAAGACTGCTCAAAGCGGTTTAAATTTCCCAATTCCCTTCCTAAAGCTAGTTCTCTTAGGGTCTTTCCAACATCCAAGATGGCGGCAAAGCATTCCCTCCCCCAGCCCCTCTTGAATACTTTTGTCACTCTTAGTGCGCACGATTGATCAATTCTTCACACAAAAACAAAAATTGAAACTTGATCGAAATTTTCAATTTTGGACTTTCTTCTAAATTCATGTAATCGTAGATCAAACGAGATTACGACAACGGTTTTCCTGCTGATGAATAAATGCCATAACCTGTTTAACCCATTGGTACCCGTGCCGATCAAAACCTGCCGTAAAAAACTCCCATGCTTCAAAACATTGCAACCCTCTCAATCGCATGAATATTGCCTTAACTGTTAGTTGTGAGCGCGAAATGGAATGCCCTTTAAATTTGGATATCCAATAAATGCAAGAAACGCAGCGATTTTTACCAAATATGGCCTTTTGAGTTTGGACAAGAACGAAACTGACCGTTTTTAACGTCAAAGAGAAACACAAAAATGCCCCTTTTTGCCTTCATGTTTTTAAAGGAAATCATCGCCGAAAAACCAAACTTCAACCATCATAACGAAATTTAGTCCTTTTTCTAGCTTAGAAATGACTTTTTTTGTTCATATTCTTCTCCCGAGCGTAGATACAGCCTTTTGTTCCAGTGCATTCGGGCCTTTCCGCCATTTTCAACATCTAGACCACATTGCATGCTGGGAAATAACGAGAATTTTTGACAGCACCCGTTCCTTCTCCCAATTCTTTCACATATAAACAAAGTCTACAGCCACTCTGACCTACTGCCAAAAATTCCTGCTTGTGGTCATCTTCAGCACTCAGAAATTCCAAAATATGTGGCGGTAGGTCGAGAAATTCATCAATAGTCGAGTCCCAAAGGTACTAAGTGTTCGACCGGCCAAATTCCCAGTTCGTCGAGTAACAAGCCAAATTCAACAACAAAGTACATCACCTTGCTCGATTCTTTGAGAAAGTGGACTCTTAACTACCGTCACGCTTAATGATGCTCATCAGGCAGCTGCTAAAGATGAGAAATGGCTGTACATTTAGCAGAAATCGCAAGCAAACCGAACTTGGGCCATTGTTGACCCTTCACGGATAAAAAATAGCTACGTCAAAATGACGTTTTCAGAAACCTTGAGCCTCCAGTGGCTTAGGACAGCACCACTTTTCCTTGGTAGTTCAAATAGAGAGTCACGAATTGCTATTCATCGTTTATAGGTGGAAAATCACTCCGAAAATGTAAAAACAGCTGGTAGTCAATGGGTTAATTTTCTATTCAATACTGACTTACAAAAAAAAGAAGTCTAAGTGCTATTTTTGTTCCTTATAAACGTGAAAACGGTTAAATGTTTACAACTACACTTTTACTGATTTCGCGAGAAAAAAATAAATGAAAATGAAAAATTGATATCGATTTTCAATTTTTAATTTGAATTGAAAATTGAATGGACGAATGACTGACGGAGCCTTTTATACGCGATACTCCTTCCTCGGTTTACCACTTGTTCCTTGAAAATACTAGAAGAAAATAAATGCACATAGACTCCGATTCACAAAAATGTCAGCTATATTACATGCACCAGCTGAAGATAAGTGAAAGCTGCATTCCGCAGATTCAGGCACCCTCTGTTCGTTTCATACCTCACGATTCGGCGTTCCGTCGAGTGGTTGGTCCGTGTAGCGCGCGAACAAATACATTGGAATGGAGGGAACGGATGTAGGGAAAACTGACTTAAGTTGCCTCGTGCAAGCTGGCCTAGGTTGCCAGTTACAATTATCATTTTTTATTTTTGTTTGCGAAATACACTTTATTAATTCTCGGCATCACACATATTTTAAGTTATTGAAATAAAGTGAGATATTAATTCTCGGCATCACACAACGTATAGTGAAAAGCTACACTTACACATACATACCCATCTAGCATACAAAGTTACAATTTAAGCTTCTATAAGAAAAAAAACTTATTTTTATATCTTGACGTCAAATTAATCTTTATTTGCATAAGTAGCTGACTGAATCATCATGATTGTTGCCTAAATCTTTCTTATACCTTACGAAACGATATAATCAATAAGACCTCTAACATCAACTACTTTGTCATCAGTTTCTAGTCCGAGGATAATTTCTTACTTAAGAATGTTTAAGCCTGATTTTTATACATGCAAATCTTACTAAGCGAAAACCAATCCGGAGCCAAAGAAAGCGCACATCTTAAAAACAAAGCACTTCCAGTATATGACAAGCCTGGGACACGAACACCACTTGCAGCCGCAAACAAAACGGAACCAAGGAAAGCAGAGTCTGATGGGAAACCAACAGGATAACTTAGCAAAAAATGCCATGAAGACTTGAAAAGCGTGAGATCGACAGCTTGAAGAAGAACAACTCCATATCTGGTAGTAGGCTCTCCAGACAAATGGACTGTCACACCTGCAGGGATTACCAATAAGCTGGCACCACCAAGGACCCCTGCCGTGATGAATAATACACCTGGGGATTTAAAAGAAACGTACATTGCGTTTTCTTATGTTGACGCAGAACCTGCATTTGAACTTTAAACGATGGTTTAAACTGTCGAAAGAAACCAGGGATTTGCTTAATTTTCTTTTATTAAAGTTGTGAAATTTTGCATCAAAAAACATGACTGTTTTATTATTATTATTATTTTTATTAGTCATTCATTCATTTACATAGTGATATAGACTAGACGCTGTAAGGGCATATTGTCAAGGTCCCCCCAACTCGTTGTGAATTAGTATGGCTTTTTCGGCTGTACGAGTCTAGGTACGATTTTGAGTACCATCTACCGCATTCTTATTAATTTTCGCTATTTCAGAATCAGAAATAGAATGCGCGAAAAATAAAAAAAGTGAATTTAATACTACAGCTGTGCATTGTGGTAACAAAACAATAGAAATTTTATGAATGCTGTTAAGTGCCAAAACAGTTTCTTGTAAAAGACTCATACTGCTATTGTACCATAAGATTTTTCGTGAGACTTGGTATCGCAGTGATTTTAAAGTGGTTTCTCTCAGTGTTTCTGTTACCAGGCTGCCAGAAAAGTTCATAAAAACGTCTTTTTTGCGCGATTAAAGAAATGGAGAAATACGCTTCTAATTCTTTCCTCCCCAAATCGTAAAATTAGTACGCACTGAAATACGCCATCGGATTTTTCGCGAAATAAATTACGCGCCAAAATCAGTAAGATTGATTGAAAGAAATAGTAAGAATGATTGAAAAATAAATACAGCCCCGGGAGCCCCACGTGATAGTCCCATTCACAACTTGAATCACCTGTGTTGCCACAATCTTGGACAAAACTGTTGAGAAAATTGAGCTTAGAAGCCTTTGTACGTGCAAACAGTGATCAACTGAGTTTCAAAGCCCTCCTAACCGTTTCCCTGACAATAATGGCTTCCCAACTTCAACATTGAAAAGGGGGAGGGGGGGAAGGGAAGTTACTTTAGGGATATTGTTGACTCAAACACATTGGAGAAGGATTTGTGGGCGCTAGAAGACCTATTTTCTCAAGTAGTTTCGTCCGAGATTGCAGTATAGTTGTCCTGGCAGTGTAGTGGTGATCACACCCGACTAGCTTCTGGGGAACATGGGTTTAATTCCCGCTCAGGGCATGATAATTTTTCTTTCAATTAAATTG
>JAEMWC010000639.1:437500-445000 GCA_016490735.1 Pachyseris speciosa
TATTATCCTCTGTTTCCAAAAAAGACAATGCAATCAGAGAATTGGAAGAAAAATGTTTGACCTTTGAGAGCCGCGTTTTGTCATTAGAACAAGAGAATGATTCCCTTAGGCTTGCATTAACCATCATTATGCAAGAAAAGAGTCAAGTTGAAAGCAATCAACCAAGGTCAAGCGAATGTTGGGTCCATGTGGATAACTCGCGAGGCAAAATGGAGATGCCAAACGTAGCCAGAAGCCAGAGCACACTAATATCACCGAAACCCGAAACAGTTTTGAGCCCCTTCGAATTAACGAACAAGTGGAAGTGAGAAATGTAGTCAATCAAAAGGTAAACAGTGGTGACGATGGCCAAGGTACATCTTCGTCTTCCTCGGAGGTTAGAACGGGGAAAACTATCGAGACCGTTTCAACCGAATTGTCAGACGATCACGACCGACTACAGCCCGACCGCCGGAAGAAGGTTATCATAGCAGGAGATTCTACACTTAAATATCTTCGAGGCCACAAAATGTCCAGAAACTCCCAAGTCAAGATAGCCACATTCCCGGGATGCACAACACGAGACATGAAGGATCACATTAAGCCACTTTTACGCAGAAACCCGGACGAGATAATTATCCATGTTGGAACCAATAATTTAAGATCTACCAACTCCCCTCGTGAATGTGCTCAAGATTTGATTGACCTAGCCGAATCAGTTAGTTCGGAATCTTCAGCCATGATTACAATATCCAGTCTCATCAGTAGATCAGACGATGAATCTTTGGCCGGTAAAGTTCCTGATGTGAATAAAGTTCTTAAGCAGTTTTGTAAGCAAAGGTCCTGGGGTTATATTGATCACTCAAACATTTCTGCGACTGACCACCTTAATCGGAGTGGTCTCCACTTAAACAAGGGTGGAACCTCGCGTCTCGCTCAGAATTTTATTAATCATTTACGTGTAGATTAGGACAGTGCCGTCTGGGAATCCGATCCAGCTGATGCCTGCAATTGTAACGACCGCGGTAAGTCAAACCATTCTAGTATCTTTGGTCGAGGGTTAGTCTGTGCGTCTCTAAACATAAATAGTCTACTGTCCCACATTGACGATCTTAGAGTTTTTATGTCCTCTTCTAGAGTAGATATTTTAGTAATCAACGAGTCTAAATTAGACTCTACAGTGCATAGTTACGAAGTCTACTTGCCTGGCTTTGAACTGGTTAGGAAAGATCGTAAAGTTAACGGAAGGAATGGAGGTGGTGTTTGTATCTATTTGCGCACGAATTTAAACTACCGAATACGTGACGATTTAAATAACGACGAGTTGGAGTGTCTATTTGTCGAAATCAGTAAGCCACGGAGTACACCATTCCTAGTCGGTACCTGGTATCGACCCCCAAGCTCTTCACCTAATCTTTTTAATGAGTTCGAAAAAGTAATCGCTTAAATTGACGCCGAAAACAAAGAATTGTATATACTTGGTGATGTCAACTGCAATTTGTTGCCTGAAGCAAATGCATATATTTCTTCCTTTCTGATTAATATTTTTGACATATATGGCCTCACTCAGTTAATAAGGGAACCAACACGTGTCACTTCAGTTTCTAATACTCTAATTGATTTATGCATAACAAACTCCCCAGAAAAGGTTTCAAAATCGGGTGTCATCCACCTTGGTGTAAGTGATCATTCTCTTGTTTTCTTGACACGTAAGGCCCACTATGACCGTAATGGTCCTCGTATGATCGAGACAAGGCAATTTAAGCACTTTGACAGTTATAGTTCTTAAGTGATCTCAATCAAATGCCATGGGGCAATGTCGATTTGTATTCTGATCCAAATGACATGTGGCGTGAATGGAAAAAAATGTTTCTCACCTGTGTTGACAAACACGCACCAGTGAAATTGAAAAGAGTCCGTAACAAGCGACGTCCATGGATTACTGGTGATGTCCTGAGCAAAACCAGTAGAAGGGATTTCCTAAAAAGAAGGCAATCTCTTCCAATAATTCAGCCTCATGGAATCAATACAAGCATGCTAGAAACCGGGCAAATAACGCTATTAAGCTTGCAAAGAAACTCTATGTTGCTGACAACCTGGAAGCTAATAAAGGAAATTTGCGAAAAACATGGAACATAATTAACGAGATAACCTCCCGTAACAGTGGTAAGATGTCCAATATCTTGGAAATCAAAGCTGATAATACAGTAGTTAGTAATCCGGAAGACATTGCCGAAACTATTAACGAACACTTTACTAATATTGCGCAAGTATTAGCAGAAGATATTCCTCCCGTAGAAGTAAATCCTGAATTCTATCTGGAAACTACTGATAAATCTTTTTCTTTGCAAATTCCTAGTATTGATATTGTATTAAGTCTTTTAAAGAAAATTGATGACAAAAAAGCCACTGGTTTTGACAAGATTCCGAGCAAGCTGTTGAAGATGGCTGCTGGTATTATCGCACCTTCGCTTACCGCTATCTTTTCTAGTTCTATTCTCACTGGGATATATCCAAACGAATGGAAATCGGCCAAAGTAACTCCAATTTTTAAAAAGGGTCTTAAATCGGATCCTAATAATTATAGGCCTATTTCTGTTCTTCCGATAGTTTCTAAAGTTTTTGAACAAATTGTTTACAACCAACTCTACCATTATTTAAATAATAACAAATTACTATCAAGTTGCCAATCAGGGTTCCGCTCCCTTCATAGTACTCTTACGGCTTTGCTTGAGGCGACAAATGATTGGTCAGTTGACATCGACAATGGGCTACTAAATGGCGTCGTTTTCATCGACCTTACTAAGGCATTCGACACCATTGATCACGAGATTATCTTGCGTAAAATGTCATACATGGGTGTTGACCAGGCAGCTATTAGGTGGTTCTTGTCGTATTTAAGTGGCCGAACCCAAAGATGTAATGTCAACGGCAAACTATCAACTGCTCGCGATCTCAAGTGCGGCGTTCCACAGGGCAGTATATTGGGTCCTTTGCTTTTCCTAATTTATATTAATGATCTCCCCAACTGCCTGCCGGCCGCTGCGCCAAGGATGTTTGCTGATGACACAAACATTACACTATCGGCTAAAACGTTAACGGATCTCAAACAAGCCTTAACCCCTGAACTAAGTAACCTAAGCTGCTGGCTTAAAGCCAACAAGCTTAGTTTAAACGTTGCCAAAACAGAGTTAATGTTAATTGGGTCAAGGCAGAGATTATCTGTCCAAAATGAAGACTTCGAAATAAGAATTGACGATCAAATCATCAAGAGGGTTGGACATACCAAATCCCTGGGTGTTACCATCGATGCTCATCTTACTTGGCGCAAACACGTTGAAGAAATAAGCAAGAAAGTATCCTCTGCTATAGGTGCCCTCAAACGGGTGCGACCCTTTATTCCGAAGGAAACTGCCATTCAAATTTATAACGCGCTAATTTTGCCAAACTTTGATTACTGCAGCCCGGTTTGGGACTGTCATAGTGGCTACTTGAGTGATAAGCTCCAAAAATTGCAGAATCGAGCAGCTAGAATAATTACAAAATTGCCCTTTGATACGAACTCAGACCACCTCCTATCCACCCTTAACTGGGAGAGGCTATCAATAAGACGAAAGAAACAGAAAGCCTTAATGATGTATAAAACAATGAATGGTCTTACCCCGGAATATCTCCAACGTCTTTTTGCTCAGAGCTACTCTAATTACAACCTGAGAAACTCTGAGGGAAAACTGGCATTGCCGAAACCAAGAACCAATTATTTAAAACGTAGCTTCTCCTATAGCGGGGCCAAGTTATGGAATAACTTGCCCGATAGCTTAAAAAATGTCGGATCTGTTGATCAATTTAAGCGAAATCTGAGGAAGGTATCCAACATATCGGATTCCCACACGGCAATCATGTAAAGCAGTTAGTTGTAAATAGTCTTAGTTTTTAACTTGTAATACTTAACTGATGATTTTCCGTGTTTAAATAAAGTCTTACATACATACATACATACATACATACATACAATCGTTCGATTAAGTTCGAATAGGTTCGTAAAGTTTGATTAGATTCGATTAAGTTCGATTACCGAACCGTTCGATTAGAAACATCCTGAGATATGACGCAAAGAAAACAGTGCCAGCAGGAATTAGCTGCGCGCTTCTAGCCAATCACAATTGAGATAGTGTATCTTTTACTTGTGCAAGAGAAGCCTCCCACGCAGTGGTTTTTTGGGGAGCGGAGGAGGTGAAATACGACTCCCCCAAAACGACTACGTGGGAGGGTAGTGCTGGTAAGGAAAGAGGTTTTTGTACCCCCTTAGTTTTGATCATTCCCCTCCACGCCCAGTCTGTCATAGCGGAGCTCAGGAGCACCATTGGTAAGAAAATATGGTAACCCATATCTGGGCCCAGTTGCTCGAAGCATGGTTAGCGCTAACTAGGGTTAAATACCATGACAACCTATAGGTTTTAATACATCTTAACCAATAGACCCTTTTCATATTGGCGCCCGAAAAATTATTCTTTTATTCTTATGATAATGAGCCCTACTAGCCTCGTCAGCATGTGCAAAATTCAATAGAATTTTTTCATTAAAGTGAGGTTAGTAGGGCTAATTAACACATATACAAAAGAATAATTAAAATCGTCCGCCATTATGAAAAAGGTCTATGGTTAGCGCTAACCATGCTACGAGCAACTCAGCCCTGTTCGAGAAATTTTGGTTTTTCTATGCGCTGTGAAATGTCCTATAATAATAATAATAATAATAATAATAATAATAATAATAATAATAATAATAATAATAATAATAATACAACATGGCAGCCATACTCCAGTTGACCACCTAGTTTATAGCATACATCTTTAATATTAAACATCCTCGGACATCCACATTATGGTCAATTGACACCTGTCAAAACAAGGCATCCTCTGACAGTATCACATGACCATATCGCGGGCTCAAGTTTGAAGCTAATCGAGGTCAGCTGTTTTTTTGAAGTTGGCTGCTGACCAGGTAATTTTTCGCACGCTTTCTGCGGCTCGAAATTTTAAATTCAGTTGCTTTCTTCATTTTGAGCAAAACAACTTCATCTTCTTTCGAATTTCTTCGCGCAAAAGGCATAAAAATCAGAAACTAGTTTAAAGATACTCCGGAAGGTGAATTTCCAAGTGATAAAACTGAAGAGCAAAAGATTTTTCTTACAAAAAGCTTAAAACTTGGATCCACTTGCATGGCGCTCGGATTGTGTGGTTGAAAAAGAAAATGATTCAACGCTTCGAGGGCTTTCACTTTGCCGCGGCATCTTGCAGCTCACCAAGAAATGTCACTTAACAGTTAACCAGCATCAATGGGAGGAGCGAGTAGCTCAAACTTAGCGGAAGAAGTTCTTCCTTTGGACAAACTGCTTGCTATTGTTAGATATTCGTGTTTTTACTAAAGTGGATACGTACTTTCAAGAACCTCTCCATCACAGGTGAATTGAATAAATTGAAGCTTAACATTTGGTTTCATCGTTGTTACTTTTCTTGGATCCGGAACGGAATTTGTATTTTTCCTTCGACTGGACATAAATAACCATCATCTCTACTCGTTTTGGAAGCAAAGAAGTAGTTGAGTGAATTATTTGTTTGTTTTGCTGTTTTTGCTTGCAAACGATCGCGAACGAGTGTTTTGAGACTTTTTACTCCGCTTGGCTGACTGTCGGGTTTTACTAAAACGAGTAACAGAGTAACGAGTAACGAGTAACGAGTAACAGAGTAACGAGAAAACGAGTAACGGGAAAAAATCTCGAGGGGTTAATTTTTTTGGATATCTCTAAAGACATACAGAAAACAAATAACCAGTCAATATTTGTAAACTGATATCTATATATTTTGTCTCTTTTTTAATCTTCCTTGCATTCGCGCCATTTTTATCACGTGGCCGAGGTTCTCTATTAGTCACGTGATCTTTCCGCACAGCACTGCGTGAAAATGGCGGGATGTTACACATGAGGTGAGCTTTTCGTATCTAATCAGGGGCTGTTTACATGAGAAAACTCGCACCGACGCGAGTTTCATACCGGGGTGAGGTTCATACCGGGGCGACTTTTGCCCCGGCGCGAGTTCATTCCGGTTCCCTCTCGCAGCTCTGTATTCGTTTACACGATACCACCGAAAAATGTTATGTCGCACCGGCGCGAGTTCACCCCGGTTCCTGCACCGGAGCGGGAATTTTCGTTCCGATGCAAAATCTTGCGACGGTATCATGTAAACGAATACAGAGCTGTAAGAGAGAACCGGAGTGAACTCGCGCCGGGGCGAAAGTCGCCCCCGTATCATGTAAACACCCCCTCACTCTTGTTTGCATTTTTGTAGTTTAAACATAGAATCTATCCCCTTATTGACATTTTTTTCCTTGCAGAGTAAATTCAACTGAGAGGATTGTTATTGACCTCACAGAAAAAAAGGTTTGTTGGATTGCTTCTCACTAACATCGCACATTTTGTAATACTCTGCGACAGTAAGCTTAATTTCTGTTCAGCTGATTGACGTGTCTAGATACCCGGCAGCCGGGAACTGATTTTAAAAAAACTAGATACCCGGCAGTCAGAAATTTTGACCAATTTTCTCGAAATAGCTTGTTTGATTCCCCTAAGAACATGAGATATTTGTTTAGAAATCTCAAGCTATTGCAAATATTGCTTTGGGTTAAAAAAAGAAGCGACTGTCGAGCTTGGGCATAGAGTGAAATCTCAATGTTTTCGATACAATGTTTTCGATACTTAGTTCTGACACACTGAGTCAACTCCCGATGAATATCTGCAGAAAGTATCAACGAAACCTCACCAGAGTATTTAGCGTTTGTTCAGAAATGCCAAGCGATTCTAAGTAAAGGTTTAGTATTGTTTTGTACAAATTCTCCGTGCTTGCACAAAGCGTATTCTTTGGAATCTTCACTCACGGGCAAGGCTTTCAAAATACTAGATGCCCGGCAGCCGGACATTCTCACTGTACTTTCACGAAAATCTTTCTCGGCATCTGCCGAGCCTACTCGATTTCTATGAAAAATTATAGAGTCTATAGTCTTACCAGATATCCCCTAGAAATGTTCCTCTGAGTTACAAACAACGTAAAAAGTTTGTCGACTCCGCGGAAGAGTGCCCTTCAACTTCCGGTGTAGCACTACAATTGCGTGACTCAAATGCTAGGGACTTTCCGGGACTAGGGTATAGAGACGATCCGGCGATTGCCGTCTATAAATAAAAGTTATGATGATGATGATGATGATGATAGCCTCCAGGGAGGGGTGGGGGCACTCAAGGGATGTTTGGGTAGTGGTGTGCCGCCGGCACCTTAGGGCCTGTTCACATGGAGGTGGGAACCCCAGGCAGGTGAGGTCCCCCACCTAGGTGGGTTACCAATCTCTCCATACAATCTCTCTTTTTTTCTTGATAGCGTTCACATGTGAGGTGGGGTACCTCACCAAGGCTGGTTACCCGGTCAGCCAGGGCGGGTAACCCGCTTAGCTGGAGTGAGTTTTCTCCATGTG
>JAEMWC010000639.1:450000-519190 GCA_016490735.1 Pachyseris speciosa
CTTCAACCGTATTTCAATGGAAAGTATACATATCTGACATTAGAAAATATACCAACAAATGTCACAAACAGGGGATCTGGCGGTCTTATGTTGTAGTTATAAATCTCCGTTTGATCGTAATTTAAAGCGTATAAGGTTAGAAACAATGCAGGACTGTAGATTGTCCAAAGCGTTCTTAGCCGACTTCTCCTGATCGCAGATGATGAAAAACCACAGAAATTGAAAATATAGATCTCGTGAAATGAAGCAGCAGCTGTAGGAAGAATATGAACCGTAAAATACCGAATGTCGTGTAACTCTGCAAGCCGTTCTCCTTCCGAGAGACAAACAATAAAAACTATCCACGCGATAGCATTTATGATGGGAAAATACATGTCGCATATTACTCCACAAACAATGTCTGCACAAGCAACATAGCTCAGCAAAAAGGAAAAGTAGAACAACATTTGAAAAATGGAAAACCAGGAACACAGATATTTCATGTTCTGTATGACAGATTGTGTTTGAAAAACCAGTTGGCAAAGTACACAAAGCAACACAGCAATGTACAGACAGCTCCATATTATAAACGCGAATTCCAGTTTTCGACAGTGAGGTGAGTCAGACGCAGATATATTCCGCTTCCTTTGAAGTTGCTTTGATGGTTTTGGGAGAAGTCCCGCAATTCCCACGCATGTCAGAGCAGCAAACATATAAAACGTGTTAAGGTAGACCAGTTCAGACGCTGCCAACATGATCGCAAAGCAAACTACTCCACTCACTGCGTGTCCGACCGCATCACGGTATGCCTCCTCCTCACCTAGTTCGCATTTACATAGCGAAACATTAACCTCACCATAATCAGTAGCTTTCAAAGGGTCGTAAAAATTTGGCTTCGAGTCACTCTCTCCATGCCTCTAAGCCTGAAAATTTATTCACAGCCTTCTTACTGCCGACCGGTGAGCTCAGTTGGTAGAGCACCGGACTACCGTGCGGGAGGTCGCGGGTTCAAACCCCGGCCGGACCAACACTTAGGGTCTTTAAATAATTTAGGAGCAAGTGCTACCTTTGTAATTACATCTGCAAACGGTTAGACTTTCTAGTATTATCCGATAAGGACGATAAACCGAAGGTCCCGTCTCACAACACTTGTACCTAATAATCTGTGGGACGTTAAAGAACTCACACACTGTTCGAAAGAGTAGGGGACGTAGTTCCCAGTGTGGTGGTCTATCTCTATCTTTCATCTGTCTCTGACACTCATATGTGGGCTGGCTGGCCATAGGTGGGGGGGGGGGGGGTGGGGGTGGGTGGGTGGGTGAGATCAAATGTGGACTGATAGGGGCTGCCAGAGGCGCCTTTACAGGCTGACGTCCGATCTCACCCTAGAGAGGCATTGTAAACCGCCATCAAACTATGTGATATGTGCGGTGGGTGGGTGAGATCAAATGTGGACTGATAGGGGCTGCCAGAGGCGCCTTTACAGGCTGACGTCCGATCTCACCCTAGAGAGGCATTGTAAACCGCCATCAAACTATGTGATATGTGCGGTATATAAAGCCATTACATTACTATTACGTTCATCAGTAAACTGACCAGTTACGCTTCAATGCCATACAACGCACAAGTACTGGCGTACGTACATATTCAAACGTCACTCAAACTCAATTTCGGGCCAAATTCGATTTCGGGCATGTCCCATTGCTTCCGTCCTCATTTTTTCCGGTTTGCTGGCGTCTTAGGCCGTCCTCAAAGTTTAAGCAACAGCCAGTCAGTTTGACAAGAAATAAGGGTGTGCGGGGAGGCTGCATTTTTCTCGCATTTTGCAAAAGAAATTCCTGGGCCCGGTTGTTCGAAAGCCGATTAACTTATTCCAGGATTAGCGTAAACTTTGGTTGCGGTTTTTAACGTTTGGATGAAAGTTTCTTGTGCTGCTATTCGCTTTTCAGGATTGACATCATCTAATCTAAACTTTTGCAGAATATCAACACTGAACAACGTTTGTGGATAGAGAAATAAACCCCTTGGTTAATTTTTAATCTTGGATTAGGGTTAATCGGCTTTCGAACAACCGGGCCCTGGATTACTTCGGTCTCACTTAGGCATGATTTGAAAGACATCTTCCCCCTGCACCTTTGGGACCCCTTGGTGGTTAAAGCTGATGACATCACAAATGGCACAAAAAGTCTGCTCCCTCGTGGGAGACTGGGGACAGTACAACTGTCAAATTATAAAATGCCAACAAATACTTCGGCTCTACCTCGGTGTATTTGAACCTGTGATACTCACGAACGACGTAACACAAAGAAAACAATATAGCGTACAGGAAAACAATAGCTTATAAGACAAAGGAACCTCCGTCAGGTTCTTACACAAAGCTTAACTCAATACTTCTCTCAAAGAAGTTATAATTTAGAGCCATTTGAGTACACATGAATGTTTTCCAGTAACCTATCTGGTTTGAGGGAATACAAACTAACAGTACTCAATCACTTGACCAACCCAAGGTAACTCAATTTTCTTGCCAGGCGGTAATACATCGTTGTTAGTTTGTTGGGTCTTAATATGGAAATCTTCAGTCTTGTTAAATCTCAATTTTCCTTGATATAGGTGGTTTGCAGCCAATCTCTAGAGACGCAGATAATAATGGTGAAACGAACAAATGCTGGTGGACGAACAGGTGTGTTATGAAGGAAGGACAGGCCCTTTTAATATGGAACATTTTGTGTAAAGGCAATGTGGAACCTGTATTAAACGGTCATCCCCAAGGAATGGGCAAGTGGCCACAGAATACAGGTCAAACACAAAAGCGCCATTTTAGATCACATTTGATCACTTCATGTACAGCTCATGAGCCAAAACGCTCACAAAATAAGTTAATCGGTTTAAAAAAACTGCAACAATAAAATGGTTCGACAATGGAGAACACATAAAAACGGACTTATGAAACAGTAACGCCAAGATGCTACAGTCAGTATTGTAGGTCGTAAGAAAAAGACATACATATAGTCGTTAGGGTAAAGTGACAAAGAAGTCAAGACTATAGAAACATCTCGCTGGGACTTGATAAAAGAGTGACCGCGACCGCAGAGGTGACCGCTTAATAGAGGTAAAAATAACAGTAATTAAGGGAAGACATTTTGAAACTTTTTAAACATTTTTAATACTCTATGGTTAAAGAACATTGCAAGGAGTCCAAAAATTATTTTCCAGATGATATATTTAACGAGGCAAAGGAGAGAAATACGAACGAAAAAACACCAACTGGCAATTTGGTTTGGGAACTAGCTAACTTAAGGATCTTTCCCCAAGCTACATCTCATATACATATCTACAGCTTTACTGAAACGTGGCGAGAAATTTTCTCAGTCCATGAAACTGACTGACACTTTTCAAACAAGTTAATTTCTTAACTGAATTACAATCCGTAAGTTCTGACATTCAAATCGCTAACTCTTAGGAGAAAAGTCCAGATTTGTTTCTTCATAAATAACAGGAAATAAAATACCTCTTCTATAAATGTTTCGCATTTTTTCTTCAAATTAATTTATAGCACCTTCTGTTAGCTTTGCTTGTAGCATCAGTATTCAACATTTATCAACATGATAACAAACGAGATATACATAGCAACACACATTACTACAAAGTCCGTTTTACAAGCGATAGGGCCCTAAAAAATTTCAATCTAATAACAAACTCGAAGAACTAACGGCCTTGATATTCCAACCACCGGCTATTTCATTTCTCATAATTTTTCAGTTAAATAACAAGTTTTCGTTTTTTTTTTTTGGGATATCCTCCTTTCCTTTTTCGAGCCATGTAAAGTGGTTCTAGATTTTAAGTCTGTCAATAAAATCTGTTAGTGTGTTTTAAGTTTTATATTTATTATTATTATTATTATTATTATTATTATTATTACAAGTGAAACCGGAAATAACAATATATAATTATATATCCCATAAAAAGGTAGATATAAGGCAAAGAAACAAAATGATGGTCGAAAAGGGTAACTTTTAATGCCATATATTACGGCGAGACATGACTAACCTTCTTCAGGGGCAACACTGAAGCAAAGTAAAAATAGAGAAAACGGTTACAATACAGAAATAGAAATAATAGACGTGTACTGAAGCGGCTACCAAAAAAGTGGCATTCCCAAGGTGGTAAGAACAATGATAAGTTGTGATGAATTTGCAATTTTGTTAGACTCTGCAACAAAGTTAAGACATAAGTAGATACTGCTACGTAAGGGGTAGAACCAGAAGGAAAAAGTACAATCCGTTGAAGGTTCAGAACCCCTGCCACACCCATTCATGCACTACTGACTTATTATTTAGACCTTGTAGACATTGTTTCTCTCACTTAACTTCTCATGGTTTTGAAAGATATTTGTTGCTGAGCCAGCAAGCCAGAGGTTACTAATAAATGTAAAAAAAAAAATGGTTGTATCGAAATTTGGGGTTAAATGTTGTACAGACGGAAGATTGTATTCATATTTTTGTGGATATTTATTATGAGTGGGCTTGGATCGAGGCAAGTGTATTTGTACTTCTTTGGGAAAATAGTTGACAATTTTTTTTATTGTTATTACCTTTTTTAGTTTGTGCATATTAATTCATTCATACCAGAAATCACAAGTGTTAGTTGAGAGAGAGAGAGAGAGAGAGAGAGAGAGAGAGAGAGAGAGAGAGAGAGAGAGAGAGAGAGAGAGAGAGAGAGAGAGAGAGAGAGAGAGAGAGAGTTCATGATAAACCAAAAATTAAATGTTTTGCAATTTTTTTCTTTGGTTAAATTACGAATGAAGACATTGCCCGCTATGTTTGTCATCGAATCGTAAATTTTCCACACCTCGCGATTCACACGTCATTTTGTTTAACCAATCACAGAAAGTGAATCGACCTTCTGAAACGACGGTTTGCTTGCGACAGCGCTGTAGCTGTGGTGAAAGTGGCATTTGCGGTCAAGTTTAACAAAGTAATGGGAAATTTCTAGTCCGAAGCTTAACTACAATCAAAACGGTGAAATGATTTTGAAATTTGGTTCATCCTGTCTCATAAAACCTTAGACCAAGTCAGTGGATTAACGAGCACATGAACGCTGTGCGATACCTCGTTCGACTCTCTCGTTCCGCCACTTCGACTAGGTCACCTGAAGATGTGTTAGACTGTGAAAATATTTTTAACTGGCCACTCTGGGAAGAATTATATCAAGGCTTGATGGACGGCTTTTTGGATGTATCTAAAGCGTTGTGAAAGGGATTGTATTCGCGCCGCAACTGCATTCGACAACACATAAATTTTCCCGCTGTGCTTTGAGCATGGCTAAAGACGAAGGATGTGCGATTTACGCAGTGGCCCGATGTAGCCTTTTCGACGATTGGAGAAGGTATTTACCGTTGCCCTTTTATTTAGTCGTTTTCGTCAAAAAACTTACGGTCAACCGATAAGCCAGATAAGCGTTGTCTTTGTTTATGTGCCCAACTTTTGTATGGCTCGGCAAGAAGTTAAGCCTACTCTCAAATTTGGTTTTCAAGTTTATCGTCAGTTTGTTTGTGAAGAAGGTTTTCAGGATTTCTGTGTTGGACCCATTCTTATAGCAAATTACATTTTAATTTCCCCTCAATTTAAAAAATAGATTCAAATGAAATTTACCGTAAGCTTAAGCTTATAATTTAAACATTGTTGTAAAAAGGTTTTTCCTCAGACTACCATTGTAAATAGGTGCCACAAACCAGAAGCGTAACACTTTGTAAAACTGCCAAATCTATTAAAACAATTATTTGCTAATCTTTCTTTGTTTTTTTTCGACTGGTTCTTGGTCGGTTTTGACATAAACTTAAGTACTTGACGTCTTCAGAGTTATTAAGCTTAGGTACTTTCCGCGTTTAGCGCGCACGTACACGAACTCGCACAAACAGCCGTGATTTTAAAACTTTTCTCTGTTTCTGCTGAATCTTTGACATTCAATTTTTAGCTTTATAAAATTGAATTAAATTATGTGAGCCCCCATGCATTACAACCTCTGTGAAAACGTTTTTTGTAGTACAGTAATTTTTCAGATACAACAAAATGTTTCGCCACTCAAATTAAACTTATGTGTCGGAATCGTGTAATTCATTAGGGTAATCCATTTGAAAGCACGAACTGTTCCAGTATTTGTTTATACGCAACTATTTTTCTTAGGCCAATACTTTGAATAATGGCTTTATTGTACACTTTGTTATAATTGTAATAGGGAATTTAGTTCATGGACAGTATAAAATAAAGTTTTGATGTCTGTGCGAATGAAGGTAACGTTTTAAGTTCCGATTGAAAATAAAGTAATCATTTATTCCGTCACTGTTTAAGATACGTTTTTAACCTTCAAATATCGTATTTAGTAAAATTACTGAGCTTGCATCGGTTGCCTTAAGCAACTTAAATTGTTTCATTTAATGTTAGCATTAATTTGATTTCATTCGCATTGCTGCAACTTCTAGTTTAAGTTTTATAATTTCAAGAATTAAACAACACTTTTTAGGTGAGAAGTGCATTTAAGTGTACCACAAACGCGCTTTTTTATTTGTTTTGTTTTTTAACAAACAGCAACAACTATCTGTATCAACTTACCTTCTCAAGTATACATTGTCCCTGAGCAGACAGCAGCCATAAAAAAAAATAATTAAAAAAGTCGTCAAAAGTTCCGTTTAAAGAAAATGCAAGTCCAGTCCGTTGTCCAGTCCTTGGAATTTTTTTTTTCTAGCTAACCTTTTGTGGCGCGGCGTCGCAGTGAACAAAAAGCGCGCGAAAGTATAGCCTCGTTTTCGTTCTTTCCTCCAGGCCCTCTCCTCTGAAAAAATCTTAAACATCGATCCTCGCCAAAAGCAATTGAAATTAGAAGAAACTGACAACGCCATCATAAAGAGCATACTCTCAAGCCTTAGGCAAAATTTTCTTTTATTCCTACCTCAAATGGTCGTTGAGCAGGAAGCTGGCAAACTTTTCAGTTAGATTTTCTACTGCCGCACTTTTTTAGTAAAAAGTAATCATGGCCATTTTTTAAAACGCTATTTATTAAACTACAACTTCGCCTAAAAATATTCTTGGAGAAAGGTTCTAGTAAACTTTTAGAGCGAATATTAAACTTCGGTCCGTTCTGGTCACGTGACCGATGACGTCACAGCATTAAAAATGACAAAAATGTATATTTCATAAAAATATCTACTAATATCCAAATTTTTGTTTCCTCGCGTTTAATGCAACGCGAGATAGCACTTGTACCCAGACTCCCACTTTTTGAAAATTGTATATACCTCCCTTAATATTTATATTTTGTTCGGTACTCGGGCAGTCCGAAATGGCTCACACCATTGTGCTTCAAACCACGTTGACTGCTTTTTCAATAACAAAATAACTTCGTCACAGTGAGTAAAAACGCACTTGTGAGCAAAGTCACGTGACCAATGACGTCATCGCCCTTAGTCTTGTACAATAATTAGTTTATGGTAAGACTTATTTCTAGACAACGTGGGAGTCTTGCTGCCCTCAAACTGACCAAGTTATTGGGATTGACGATTTTCCTGCTGCAAAGGATTCTGGGAAGGTTCTTATTATAATTATATATTGTTATTTAATTATGATAAGATTCTAAGGTTTGAGTTTGTGCATTAAATCCATGAGTGACCAAGACAAACAAAGCTACTGACCGGTGCTTATCTGTGGCGCTGTTAAACGCTGTCCGAGGTACTTTTGTCGGTGTACAAAGTAGTTTTATGTCTGTGTACGAAATCCTAAAGTGTGACAGTTTATTATGCTGTACAACTAGTGAATCTGTGGGTGAAATTTTAAGTCTGACAACTCATACGAAAGCTACTGAGCAGTACTTTCTCGTGTGGTAAGGTTTCTTATTCTCTACATGGCTATGTGAGTAGGTGAAGATTTAACTAACTACTGATGCTCCTTAAGAGCTTCTCTCTTCATGGCGTTCACGTTGGCGACAATTTTCAGAGCAGGGCCGAGCTTCATGTGCATGGCGACCACCATGTGTTCCTCTCTGAGAAGCATCAGCGCTTGTCCGTCAATTTCCTGCGACACGAATGAGTCTGCGTACTCGGAGCAACCGTTCAGGGATCTGGAAATACAAACGCAGCTCATTTTACTAACCAATCCTTGAACACCATACAAACGGCACAGGACAAGATAAAACAAGACGCCTGTTGGCGTTTACGTGGTATGCACTATTTGATGGAAAGATTAGTTTCTGCTGTTCGGATAGCTATCCGTTGAAATCTGACTCTTAGCGTGAGCGGTCATGTCACGAACTGAGATGATCACATTAACTGCTCCAGCTGCCCTTTGATTGTAGTATTGATACACGAATTATACTTATAGTTTTCAATCAACACGATGAATTTTTGGGTATAAGGTATCCCCCGGGAATACACAGTCGCGTCTTTGACCGGTTCGCAACATATTTGAATGCACTGTAAATTTTTCACATGAACTTCCATGCGTTTTTAAGGGCTAAAACGCAAGATACACTTGACTGGTTGTGATTTACTGGAACGCACTCAAGCAAAGCTGATTTGATACGCACTCGGTATGCAAATTTGACCTGAATAGTTGATTCACTGCTTTTCTCTATAACCGAAAAGAAGCTTGAAATTCCCATATTTTGCGGTGAAACGGCATTCTTAAATAACCATTGAAGCCATGCTTTTGGATATTCAAAATTAAAACTTACTGAAGTAATGGCAAGAGTCAGAGTGGTGCGTGGAAAATCTTTTGGTTTCGAACTGACTGTGCCTACATTGTAGCAGCTAAGGCCAATGCAAAGCATTTCAAAAATTAAAAAAATTAAAAAAAAGTGTCGATTTGTAGAGAAAACGAACCGAATTTATAACGTGGTCTGCCAGTCAGGCATACCACGTAATAAAGTTAATAACTATAGTTTGCCCACAGAGTAACATATTGCTGTCTACAATGTGTATGTTTTGTGAAGTACACAAAGTTTTCCCGCGATGTTTTTCCGTCACGTTCCCGAACAGCCAAAATCAGAGGCGTAGAACTTGGCGGTATGCACAACTATATTTCCCGCCGTTTTCAAATATAAGTGAAAGGAGCTTTGAATCGATCATTTGACAAACCAAAATTGATTTTATCTAAAGTGTTGGCATTTGATTTATAGTGGTGAGTTTGGAAAGCGAACATAACTAGCGGTCACAGAGCCGCATATTGAAAGCTATTCTATGCATGCAGCTGGTAAGGTCTGGGCGAAGGTAGACAAGTTCGTTTTACCTTAGCTTACATCTTTGCAATTTGTGATTAACAGTTACTGAAAGTAAAAACAAAAAGGCAGGTGAGTTACTCACTTCACGAAGGCAGCAACCTCCTGTACATTCCATTTAGCGGCTTTGACGTGTTCATACAGCCACAGTGGTTCCACTTCACTGCGCGTCCAGTCAAAGTTGAGTGGGTGGACTGTGTCTGAATAAATATAACAAGCAGAGTATTCAACATTGAATGTTGCTGTTCCGACTGCCAACGACTGACTCCCAATCAATACGGTGTTCAAACGCAGCGAACGACTTTTACCACGGCCTTAAGGGCGCTGTCACGCTATTTCAGCATCCCTTCAACAAACTAGAACGTCTCCGCATCGAAGAAAACCAACATTAATAGTCCAGTTGTGTTGCCAAAGAGCTGAAGCTACTTAAGTTTTCTCTGTTAATTGTGACTGACGACAAGGGTGCAAATGGATTGAAACTTGAAAACATTTTTTCAAGTTCTGTAGACAAGGGGTTAGCAAAACACCTCCCCGCAATAGTTCATTTGGTAACTTACTCTTAGTTTTGCAGGAGTATGTCATGTTCAAGTTTTATTTTCATATTGACCTAAAAACGGGAAAGCCCCTGTGTAAATGTCCCTTTAACCAACCAATATTAAAACATGTAGGGCCGATTATTTAAAGCCTAACTTAGGCCGTAGCTTAAGGCAATCAGTTGGCCTCCAAATGTGTTTATAAGTGGTTTATTTCAAGTAAATAAATTAATACTTTTCTAGTCTGGGATGCAAGCCCTCTATTTACAGTCATCAGCACAAAATGCTTAGATATGATTGTTGGCTAAACTGAAAATGGTTTTTTTTAATTAAACATACTGATGAATTTGCATGTTCGCCCCAAGAGCTAAATAAGCTCATCCCGGGGGGACTTACACCTAAACTTTAAATTACAACATAGGATTAACACGAACACGGACACCTGACAATGCGGGGATGCCTGCTAGCCCTTTACTAGTAAAGCCCCCAAGGTCAGTGGTTTCCTGTTTAACTTGTGTAATAAAGATTGAAAATCCTGCGCAGCGTACTTACTTAATGTTAATTCGAAAATTGTAAAACCATCTTATTTTAGGTATATTAAACCGACGTTTCGGCAATACTGCCTTCTTCAGGGTGCATCGGTTTAATATACCTAAAATAACAGCGTCTGGTTTCCTGTTCAACCCCTTGTCTACAGGACCAAAGTGAGCCTATTCGCAGGCCAGCAATTAAGGTCCACTGTCCTTCTACAAATTGGACACTTAGTGGGTGAATAAAGATGACCATAATCTTTGAGAGCAACAACCTAGCCTACAGACCCTTTTCAGGACGGCACCTGACAAATTATTTTTTCATTTCTATGATAATTAGCCTTACTAGCCTCGTTAGCATGTACAAAATTCAATAGAATTTTTGCGTCAAAGCGAGGTTAGTAAGACTAATTACCATACATACAAAAGAATAATCAAAATCGTTCGCCACTTGATGAAAAAGGCCTATGCATGAGAAAAACAATTATTTTAATACAAATTAAGCGCGTTTCTCAATGCGGAAGGTAACTTTATACGTATTTCTTTAGAGCGACCAGATTTGATCTTACTTGACGCTCCATTTTACTCCTTCAAACATGTTATTCCACAGCGTGCTTAACCCGCGTGAAAAAAAACTAACAACAGGAAAATAATCCCATAGCAAGCAGGCAAATATTGCATAACCAGGTCATATATTCATCGGAAGTTCTTCGAAGGATTTCAAAATAAAAGAGAAAAGAGCTTTCTGACTTTTAAAGGAGGTTTTATGGGAGAAAACGGTATGCCCTTACGTAACTCTCGTGAGATAAATTTGCCTTCACTGAGGGCTATTTCCTTTGTTTCTTAGTAAAGGATCTAAGACAACGAAACTGAAATACACCAAACCAGCTTGTGAAATGATCAGCAGAGCTGTTTTGTTCTAGTCGTTTTAAACAATAATTTTCATTTTCATGAAAAAAAAAAAAAAAAAAAACAAACAAACAAACAAACAAAAATAATCGAAGAGCTAAAAATTTGCATAATGGTGCAATGAAAGCTTGAGTCAAAAATTTGCAAGTCAAGGTTCGGTTATCCGAGTTTTTAGTGTTTCCAGAAAAAAAAATGAGGAATGGCCAAATAAAGGAAAAAGCTCGTGGAAATGGTTTTACAATCATTTTTTTAAACGAAGGAAGCCGCCTTGATAACAAGATTTCCTAAAAAACCTCGTAACACGGGGAAGAGAAATTATACAGTCGGAAAAAATTCTCTTTAATGCCTATTTATGTTCCTGTTCTTAGAGGCTATGTTGATGACAAGGATTGCTTGTAATTTACACCTAATCAGGCACGTTCATGAATAAATGCCAACTCCTAATTGAGAGTGAAATTCAACTACAACTGCTTCGTAGGAAATCGTGTAGCGGTACGTAAAAAATTTACCGTCATTTTCCCGTTCGCTCTCCTTTCTACTCCTCCTGTTTGTACACAATGTGCCCATGTCATGCGGATTTGGCTATATTATCCAAAATATATTATTTCTCAATTACGCGTTGATATGGAACCTGCTAAGCTGTCAAACATCAGTCAAAGTAACTTGCTCTACATTAAAAGATCCCGCTAGTGTCGTTTAAAACTGAGGGCATGGAAACGGTATTGTCACTGTCACTGTCATTGCTTCCATCTGAAGGTCTCGCCTTGGGCAGATTAATCGAGTGAAACATGCTTTCGAAATAAGATCTTTTAACTATTATTAACACTCTGGTTTTTAGTAAGTTATATTACTGTTCCATCGTTTGGGCTAATACCTCAAAGAATAACATCCAAAAGTTGCAAGCTGTCCAAAATTATGTTGGCCGTATTGTAAGTGGAGCTAGAAAAAATGATCACATCACGCCTGTCTCAAAAGAACTGAAATGGTTACCTGTCACCAGTGAGCTATATTATCATAACGCTATCATGGCGTTTAAGTACAGACTGACTTTATCAAACGCAATAAGTAATCGCAGAACTCGTAACTCAAACCGATTACATATTCCCCTTTTTATAAAAGCCAGCGGACAAAGAACTTTTTGTTCTAGAACTGTAAGTTTGTAGAATTCTCTCGATTGCAAATATATTTTACATATTTTCTTAGATCTTCTTACTGTTATTTATAATACATATTATTAATTGAAACTATCAGATTTTATATTGTAAGAATTAGCTTTTGTCATGTATTGTTTTTTTGTTTTCGTTTTTTTTTTCGTGGCTACTGCCTCGAAGAGGCGAAGCCACTTAGTAATCGGGTTGTAAGTCCGTCCGTAACACATCACGCGATGTCCCTTGGGAGTAAGGAAATTAATCACACATCCTTAGCCACGAAAATTTGGTTTATCAACGGAGTTGATAATGTAAATTGACCACCGTACAGGGATTCGATTAGCTGACGTTTCGAGCGTTAGCCCTTCGTCGGAGCGAATCGAGGAATCGATTCGCTCCGACGAAGGGCTAACGCTCGAAACGTCAGCTAATCGAATCCCTGTACGGTGGTCAATTTACATTATCAACTCCGTTGATAAACCAAATTTTCGTGTCTCACTTCCCCACCGACGCAGCACCACAGTTTCTTTAGAAACTAATCCCCTTCACACATCCTTAGGCCCGTTTCAAACGTCGAACTTCTCATGTGCCGAATCTATGCAAATGACAAAAATCTATTGTTTCGCTCATTTGCATTAGATTCGGCACATGAGAAGTTCGACGTTTGAAACAGGTCTTACTCTTGAATCAACACGCATTTTGTCAGCCGAAGTTCTTCGAAATTTTGCTCTAAGTGCAGCAGCTCAGAACAAAGACGAAATAAATGAGCTATATTTTTCGGAGATTGTTGAAGATCCAAAACCTTTTGATCTTGTAAATCATCGGAGGTGCATTTCACAGGAGATGATTTAGTATTATTCTTCGATAATTTGGACGCGCATTCGGACATTCTGACATTCGGACATTCGCGCTTTCGCATTCGGACGCGCATTCGAGCATTCGGACGCGTCAAAACTTAAATTGTTGGCGAATGAAAAGGAAGACTTTTACACAGCAACCATGAAGAGTGCATGGGAATATTGGAAGTGCTATAGAGGCTGTCTAGCTCTACCCTGCG
Source organism: Pachyseris speciosa (assembly GCA_016490735.1). Taxonomy (NCBI): domain Eukaryota; kingdom Metazoa; phylum Cnidaria; class Anthozoa; order Scleractinia; family Pachyseridae; genus Pachyseris; species Pachyseris speciosa. The sequence continues at coordinate 463,421 of JAEMWC010000639.1, forward strand.
AGCAAAGGCCCTTCGATCTTCCTAGATAAGTCGAGAAGAGGAAGGGACCTCTGCCAGCCGCCTCGACTTTCTTTGATGTGCCGTTCATCCACCGTAGTGGATGAGTTAGTCCATGAGCCCATGGGCTCCTGGTTAGTCCGGTTTCAGACCAGTCAGACCGGTTTCGGCCCACAACGCATGCGTCGTGCCAGAAATTACTGACTAAACAGATGCCCGCGGTTCATTGTTTACACTCGTTTATTGACGTGACGAAATGGCCTTTCTTTGTCCAAATCCGTAAAATCTAACTAGTCATCTTTACAGGCAGACGATAACAGCGATGAACGACCCGAGCAGATTTTCTTGTGGGCTTTGGGCGATGGGCTTGATTTTGTGAGTCGCTTTACACTGATCGTCTTGCGACAAGGACAAAGAGCTCGAGTATTTTGAACGGAGCTCCCTTCAGTAATTTAGCAATTCAATTAATTTGAATGGTCAGACTGTTCCTTTTATCCAACGATTCCGTTTGCCGGCCGCATGGGCTGCAGACACCACATGACTGAACAGTGAAGTCAAAATTTTCCTCTAAAATGCTCTGTAACTTACCCGGGGGGGGGGGGGAAGAGGGGACTCGCATATGAAAGGGGCGGGGATGCTCGTCGTCTCGCTTAGGGGTGTAAATTTCAGATTTTGGTCTCACTTAGGGTGCTCTGGGCAAAACGCCATTATATTCAGCCGTGAAGGTCTCGTTTAGGGTTGTACGCCAAGAAATATATTGTATATATATATATATATATATATATATGTATATTTTTAATTAATTTTTAATTTTTAATTTGTAATCAAAGTTTTTTATGACATCAATACCTAAACATGGTCTCTTTTAGGGGTTCAAAAAAAAAAAAAAAAAACTTGGGCCACCCCCAGATCGGTCTCATTTAGGGGTTTAATTCAAAATTTCCGACGAGCATCCACGCCCCTTTCATATGCGAGTCCCCCCCCACCCGCCCCGGGGTAATTTATCGCGAAGGCTAGCGTGATGTTCCACTTCATCGTTCCGCGCCGACATACCGCACAACAAACACACCAAATCTTTTGTTGCAGTTTATGTTTTCTCGTCACCTTTTTCACAGGCGTCTTAGCAGAATCAAAAATACGAGACGATTTCATAATAGAATCGCCTGGATTAAAACTGGAAATACTTTGCTTTTTTCCAACGAGTCCTTGAGACTATATTGCCGTGCAAGAACCTCGCGGGGAAACAGTACTGTTAATATTAATAGTTAATTGCTAATGAAAGCGAGGGTGAATGAGGACCGGTTTGAATTTAACGCATGCTCAACAGGGAAAGTCGAGGCGGCTGGCAGAGGTCCCTTCCTCTTCCCGACTTATCTAGGAAGATCGAAGGGCCTCTGCTCGCAGGGTAGTCTAGCTCTTTCTCACACACCCTCTCAACGCTCGAGAATAGGCTAGATAGATATGGATAGATATAACTTTATTTAGCGAGGGTAAAGACATTGATTACTGGTCACCCAGTAGTTTTCATAATGGCCCTCCTACAATTAAAGTAATAAAACGTATCGATTAATTAATTAACTACCTATATAATCTACCAATTAAATTTACATTATGAACTACTAGTAATACAATATTGATTTATCAGCGTTTCGCATCAATCTATGCACACTCGCCTTTTGATACTAGACTAAAGGTGATCGAAAGCTTTTTGAATATCAGAGAAAAAAACTTTTTAGTTCCAACGGGTGAGATTTTTTTGGGGATACATTTAGTCGCCTGCCGCCTTTCGGTTGTTTTACCCGGTAACAGCGATGTTATCTTGTGTCATACGATAAATGTCAGTCAATCAGATTTTACCGGGAATCCTTTATTTTATCCGAGAAAAGCGATCAAAGGTGTGGGAAAAAACTTTGCTTCTGCAGCAGCAAGCTTTGAGCAATCAATTTTTTGCCTTAAATAGTAATAAAATCAGTCTGTATTAAAAATTCACAAAATACTCACAGTGTCTTTTTGTATCTCTTGATAATCATCTGAACGAGTTTCATGCAATTTTAATGAATTTCATTTGACATTCACCCACCATACATAGCTACCTGTGTTCACACTTCCAGTGTGCAACCATATATTTCTTTACACCCAGCAAATAAAAGATTAGATCATAGCAGTAGACACACGCGCTATTTAAGCGCCTATTTTTTAATATTTCTATCGTCTTTGAGAGGCCCTTATTGGGAAAGATAATAAAGTATGTAAGTCACGTGCATTATTCACTCAAACGGATGAGACCATGCATACCATTCATTTTCCATTCTCTTGTGCTTTAGGTACTACCTGAAGACTTCTCGCGAAATCAAAAGAATGGAAGCAATAAGTCAGAGCCCGGTGCTGGCGCACCTGTCAGACACACTGGAAGGAATCATTATCATCCGGACATACCACGTGGAGGAGGAGTTTAACAAAGCATTTGACGAGTAAGAATAAACCTAACTTTCCATTACGTTTTCCGCTTCATAGTCAAAGCTAAACGCTGATTACAATTCCCTACTGCAGATCCTACTAGGAGACTGCAACGAGTGAGGAATTTCGGGATCATTTTGGTAGATGGAAATGACAAACTGCTCCATATTTCAATAAAGGGCGTTAGTTTCTAAAGAAACTGTGGTGCTGCGTAGGTGGGGGAGTGAAACACGAAAATATGGTTTATCAACGAAGTTGATAATGTAAATTGGTCATCGCAAAGACAATAAAGGCTTTTTGAATCTCTTTACGTTGGCCAATTTACATCGTAGCTCCGTTGGTAAACCAAATTTTCGTGTTTTGTGGAGGTATTTTGCTGCATATTTCGGTGTTTTCATGGCCACTAAGCCATCCCACAATCCTTCACTCGCGATAGTCTCTTCATAGTTTCTGGAGTGAGCATAATTCCAGTCCCTTTTTGATATATGATTTATTTCATATATCATTGACATAAACGGAAGTGCCGAGCTGTAGAGCAGTTTTCCCCTTGGCGATATTATCCTGTGTGTGTTCAAAGTGCTGGTAAATGAAACTTGTTCAATCTTCATGAGGCAGGCATATTAGACTTTGCAGGATTTTTTTACTGATCAGTAAGTTGATGTTTACAGGGTACAGGACAGAAGAAGCCAGATCTGGTTCCTTGTACCTCACAGCGCCCGGTGGATGGGAATTCGTCTTGATTTTGTTTGCACGTTGTTTGTAGCCGTGGCAACTTTCACGGTAGTGTTCACAATAACGGATGCAGGTAACAAAAAACAGGTACGCAGTGCGTAAGTGGTCGGATATGTGATACATGCATATTTACTTCTGAAGAATGAGAAATTTTGTAGCGATCCTTCATCATTTTATTTCAAATATGAAGAATGCATATATAAACATAAAACGAACTACTAAAACGAATTTATTCAAAGACAGTTTAGACGGAGAGCTTTTTGTTTGGCAGTTTCATCCCTCAATTTTTGTTTTCTGTGAGGAGACAGTTTCTTTAGACGTTCAACTTTTTCTTCTGTAGTTTTGTTCTTTTTCTTTTCTTTTCTTTTCTATAGTCACACTTTTTTTCTGATCTCTTGGTTTTCCTTTCTCTTGTTTCATCAACTAGTTTCTTGCTGTTGTCTGGTTCAAATCTATTCAGTTGTTCATTGTAACTTGACTCTGTGAGGTTCATGCATATTATCTGGTGCACTTATGTGACATGGTTCTCCGATCAAGTTGTTCTGCATTGTAGCAGCTTCTAAGTCCATTGTTAAAACTCTAACACCCCTAATTTCGAATGGTACAACTGATTTATTAGGTAAACTGTTTCAATATATATAACCGTAACTATGCTCTCGATTGATAGAAACGCTAAAAGTACTGCAGTTCCTGACGTATCAAATTTCCTCCAAACATTTCTGCTGTGGGAATCAAAAATTTTAAATTAACTATTACTTGATTTAAAAATAGCCACAGTGCTACATTCAACTGTAAGCAAACATGATTCATAATTCATGCAGGAAAGAATGGATTCCAGGGCCTCCATTAAAGAAACATAAGGTTGTAAACCTTCACCAGCTTGAGTTATGCTATTCATTAAATGACCTTTGACATTCCCTGCCAAACTTTCACTGTAGTGCAAGTTAAAAGTAATGTTGAATACAGACACATTCTCTGGTAATTCACACAGAAGCAAAATAGTTTGCCGAGTGCACTTTGACAACAAACTGTATAAAGAATTCCCTGTGTAAGATCTGAGCCATATCAGCAACACTGCGAATCAGTCTATGGTGTTGATAAACAATGGAAATTAAAGAGTTTGCTACGCGCTGTTTCCCTCGGTTTTCACCAAAAAGAATACTAGACTAAGGAGCACAAATAGTTTTACTGGCATCAAAGTCAGTCACAACTGGGCCTGGGTGTGTCTCAACATCGTTAGCAAGTCGAATTAATTCAGGGATATTGAAGCGATACAAAAATATTTGTGTAAGCCAGAGACGATTCATTTTCCTTAGTTCGAAATAGCGAATCACACGTTTCAGTACTGGTAAATAAATCGCTTCTAAGTAAAACAAAAGGAGCATAGAACACCAGAATTTTCCCTTGAAGCATCCTCGATACTCCCTGATCATGACAGCTAAATAAACGCAACGCATGCCAACAACAAGTCTGTATTGTTGTAAACTGTTCCCCATTTCAGCTTTGTTTAGCCCAACTCAAGTTCAGATTTAGGTGGTCAGAACTAATTCCACGTTCCAGTGAAACAATTCTCAAGGAAACTATATTAGATCAAATTGTACTCAGTTTGCTCAGGTTTGCTCAAGAATGCTTCAAAGTTATCTCATAGTCACACAATCGTGTGATCACTAGGAGATACGGGCTCGCGATCAAAGTCAACTATATTTTTCTGACTATCGATCCCTGCTCTCACGCAATGTGTTTGTAGGTGTATACAAATTAAAACAAAGAAGAAATACTGACCTTTTGCTCTGTAAACAACCACATCTCAATTTCACATGTCGCTTGAAACCAACTACGCAACAAAAAATTAGCTGAAATGAACTATCCCAGAGTCTCTCGTTACCCGCTCCGCTGAATAAGGGGAACGTGAAGCTTGTGAGATGTGGCTGGAGTGACAAGGATACTTCACAAATTAATGTGATCAAGTAAGCTGAAGCCACTCAAAAGGCACTAAGGCCACAAGGTAGCGGGCATTACCCCTTAAATCTACCAAAGCAAAGATTGAGCCCAAGCATTAGCAGCTATGGACCGCTGTTTCGGCCTCATCAGCATAGCATAGCTAATGCTCAGGCTCAAGTACCCACATATCAATAAAACAAGCAATGAAAACGTAAAGCTTGTGGGATGTGGCTGGAGTGACAAGGATACTTCACAAATTAATGTGATCAAGTAAGCTGAAGCCACTCAAAAGGCACTAAGGCCACAAGGTAGCGGGCATTACCCCTTAAATCTACCAAAGCAAAGATTGAGCCCAAGCATTAAGAGCCATGGACAGCTGTTTCGGCCTTGTTAGGCCTCATCAGCATGGCATAGCTAATGCTCAGGCTAGAGTACCCACATATCAATAAAACAAGCAATGAAAACGTAAAGCTTGTGGGATGTGGCTGGAGTGACAAGGATACTTCACAAATTAATGTGATAAAGTAAGCTGAAGCCACTCAAAAGGCACTAATTTTGGATCCAGAACGATCAAGATATATCTTTCTCAATCCTGTATAATCTTCTCCTTTAGATATGTTAGTATGTATTTTTTTTGTCTAAAAGCAGCTTGGGTTATTTTTTTTTTCGTCACAATTACCCACCCCACTCCCCTCAGTAGAACAGTTTGCATAGCTTGAATAGCCTGCCAGCCTGCCTGCCTGACCGAGGACCACCTCGCTTCTCAGTTACATAGGTCGGATATTAGCATGTCTTCCCAAAAAGGAGAAAAAGAGAGGAATATTTTGATAGAATCCAAACATTTTTAACTACCGATCGGACGTACTTAAGATAAAAGAAAGCTGTCATTTTGGCAAAAGGAAGTCTGACGTACTCGATCTGCAATGTTCTCATAAACCAGGTATGGGTTTTGTCTAGTATTTTCCTATATAACACACCCTTAAACAGACATTTCTGTAGTTTTACTGTTTCCTCAATCGTTTCCCTGTCGGAGACTTTGTGTTTAGCGCGTGACAGTCACTGTATCATTAAGAGACAATATATCTTTTTAGTTAAGAAATTCTGATTGACATGTGGTCTCAAGATAAATAGGCTTAGATTTGATGATTTCCAGATAATCATCGCTCCATGATTGACACAACCTTGAATAACCTTAAGTGCTCGGCCAATCACAATGTCAGAGAATGCGGTATATTAATCGAAACTTCGCTTAGAGTTTTGAGAGTAGCTCTTTACACACCCGTTGTAACTGAGTGAATACACCAGAAGAATAAAACAGTTATGTTTATTGATTGAGTATCGTTCGTTGAAGTGTTATCCCCAGTAAACGGGGCAGAGTTTACGAAACGTGGCACCTCCGGCAACGCGACAATTCCGAAGAAATACAATTAGGACAAATTTGAGTGAGTATAGTTTACGTCCTGAATTGGCTCGACGAGATGGAGGCGACAGTGGAAAATCTGGATATAAAGGTTACACAGCTTGGCATGGCAATGGCGAAGACGAATATCGTTTTAGAAGCAAGGAAACCAGAGGCAATCGAGAGACAGCTGGCGGCTATGAAGTCCATCACGAAAAAATCGATCGTATACGCGTCGAAGTTGAAGCCAAAAAGCTAGCAGCCAAAGAAGAGATTGCTGAAATTGAAACGTGGAACACCCACCTAGACCAGAAGTTAGAAGAAGCCGATAACGAGATCATGAAAGTACGGAAATGGTTGGACGATCGGCAAAAAGAAGCAGAAGTACTTGCCAGGGAAGAAAAACTAAAATTCGAGGAAAAACTTCACAGAGCCAAGTTGGAATGGCAGAACATTCCAGGCTTCACAGACAAGCCAACACCCCGTTCACCACACCCAGATACCGGGCGGCGATATTCAAGCAAAGTTACCGAAATTGGTCTTAACAAAATTTGACGGTACGTTTATGGACTGGCCGCGATTTTGGGGACAATTCACCGAAACTATCGATAAAACAGGCGTCGCTACGATAACTAAATTCTCCTACCTTCGAGAACTGCTTGATGTCAAAGTGAGAAGAACAATAGAGGCGTTGCCCTTCATGTGAGAAGGATACAATCGTGCCAAAAGCATTCTCCAAGAAAAATACGGTAAAGAGTAGGAAATAATAAAGGCATACACCAAAGAAATCCTGGAGCTTCCCTTAGTATCAAACGCTAATCCAAGGAAGATCAGCGAATTCAGCGAGAAACTGACGTATTGCGTGCAAGCTTTACAGACGCTAAAGAAACTCGAGCAAGTCAATGGGGCGGTGTCCATGACGTTAGACAAATTACCTGCCATCCGTGGAGATTTGGTCTGAACCGATCCAGAGTGGGAGAACTGGGATTTCGCTAAATTTTCTGAAGCAGTTCGGTTATGGGTGAGACGAAACCCAGTGGACGCAATGCGAAATGAGCGCGAACCAGTGCAACCAACAAAAAAGAACACACGGCAAACCAAGATCTACCACGCCCATCGAGAAGATCCCAAACTACGTAGTTGCGTGTTCTGTGGTGAAAACCACAAACCCGTGGAATGCACGAACGTGACAGATCTGACAGAAAGAAAGCAAACACTTCACAGCAAGTGGTTGTGTTTTAACTGCGTGACAGGAAGTCATCGAGCCGCAAATTGCCCTAGAAAATCAAGTTGTCAGCGATGTCACAAACGCCACCACACATCAATCTGCGACTTGTCTCTTAACAATCCCAGTCGTGGAGATAGTCAACAGGCAACCAGTAGAGGAGTCGCGCTGACAACAAACCAAACTGGAGAGGGTCTTTTCCCTGTAATCGTCGTAGAAGTCAATGGCATCAAATGTAGGGCCCTCATCGATTCTGGAGCTGGCAGTTCGTACGTGTCGGCGAAGTTGATTGAGTTACTCCGCGTAAAACCCACAGATGTCCAGACGAAAACAATTGACATGCTGATGACCTCAAAAGTTGCCAGACTTGAAGTCTACGATCTTCAATTACAATCCGTCAACCATCATTTTCCCCTCTCAGTTAAAGCAACCAAAGTGAATAAAACGGAACTGTTGTTCGTTGACAACCCTAATTACCTTGAGTTAATTGAGAAGTACTCACAGAGGGCTGGTACGAGACCATTCTCCCGTGGAAAGCCAACCACAAAGAACTATCCTCAAACAAGGAAGGAAGCTTAAAACGGCTCAAGAGTCTCAACAAGAAACTACAACGCGAAGGACTGACGGCTCAGTATGACGCAATAATCCAAGAACAGCTGGCAGAGGGTGTTATCGAAAAGGCATCACAGTCACAGTCACAGTCACAGTCACAGAAAGAGTTTTACATCCCTCATAAAAGCGTGAAAGTACAAAGATGCGAATCGTGTATGACGCTTCAGCCAGAGCGACACCCGATTCACCGTCACTTAATGATTGCCTGCACCCAGGACCGGCACTGCAAAACAAATTATGGGATGTCTTAATTCAGCTGAGAGGTTACCCAGTAGTGTTAGCGGGAGACATTAAGAAAGCCTTCCTACAAATTCGAATCCACGGAAGTGAAAGAGATTTTCTACGTTTCCACTGGCAGGCTGATTTAGAATCCGAAGTACAGACCTACCGATTCACGAGAGTGCTCTTCGGGCTCGCCCCCTCACCCTTTCTACTAGGAGGTGTTCTTGAATGCCATCTTGATGCCTGGGCTAAGAGATACCCGGAGGAGGCCGAGCGGCTCCGCCGAAGTTTCTATGTGGACGACCTGCTGACAGGGGGTCAAGATTTGCAACAAACAAGGGCACGGAAGAAGTTAGCGCAAGAGATTATGAGCGACGCCACATTTGAGCTTCATAAATGGCACTCAAATCGTACAGAGCTAGAGGACAACACCCAGCCTTCTTCTCACGAAAACAGCGTCCAACTCGCATCAGGTGAAGATCAGTCATACGCCAAACAGCAATTACTAGTAAGGCAAACTGAGTCAAAGCTTTTGGGAGTGAAGTGGAACAAACGTGAAGCCTCCATCGCAGTACAGTTTCCAGCCACAAGTAGCACACCGACAAAACGTGAAGCTCTATCGAAACTTGCTAAGATATACGATCTCCTTGGTTTAGCATCCCCGACCACTCTTCAAGGGAAACAAATCTACTGTGAGGTCTGTGAATGCAAGGTATCGTGGGATTCCGCCATCCCAGAAAACCTCCGCATACGCTGGCAGAAGTGGGAGCAGTCACTTCCGGCAGAAATAACGACACAAAGATCCCTAGCACCGTTTCAGCAACCAGTCATCTCAGTTGAGTTGCATGTGTTTGGGGACGCGTCAACGTACGGCGTAGGAGCAGTGGCTTACTCGGCCGTACGCCAAGAGGATGCAATCATTCAAACCCTCGTCACAGCAAAAGCAAGATTAGCCAAGAGAACACTAACCGTGCCAAGGTTGGAGTTGGTGAGCGCTCACATGGCAACTAATCTAGTCATCAATGTGAAAAACGCTCTGATAGACTTACCCGAGCCTACGATTTACGGTTGGCTAGACAGCACCGTTGCCCTTCACTGGATTGTTGGAAATAGTCAGTACCGGCAATTTGTCGCTAATCGCGTGCAGAAGCTACGAAAACATCCACAGATCCAGTGGAGACATGTTCCCACCGCCGATAACCCAGCAGACTTAGCTAGCCGCGGAGGCAACGTTACCAACGCAGAACTCTGGTGGAATGGCCCGACATGGCTGCGTGATCCTGAAATGTGGCCAGAGAACCCAGTGACAGCGAAAACGGAAGCATCAGAGGAAGAAGCAAGAGTCATCAGAGAAGTTCTAAGCTTAGCAAAGGAGGAATCTAAACAAGAACCGAACGTGTTTGACGAACTCCTCAAGCATTTTGATCTACGACGAGTTCTCCGCATCCAAGCCTGGATAAGACGTTTTACCTTCCACAGAGCACGCAAGGGACCTCTTACCAACGAAGAGATTCAAGAATCAAAGAACTGGTGGGTAAGAAGAGTCCAGGCTGAAGACGTGCAGAAACCCCATTTTGAGCAAACCAAACGTGAACTTAACCTCGTTACAAACGTAGAAGGAGTTTTAGAATGCCACGGGAGAATTCAAGGCAGCGGTTCGTGAACAGTACTGGATCCCTACCCTGAGAACGTTAGTGAAGTCTGTGCGATCTACGTGCTGGGGTTGTAAACGCTTCAGATCTTTACCGCTGACAACACCACCCCCAGGACCACTACCCACAGACCGTACAAATACCGGAACAGCCTTTGAGATCATTGGAACAGATTTTGCTGGACCAATCAAGTACAAACAGTACAAAAAGTGGGAAGGGAAAGCTTACTTGGCTATCTTCACGTGTAGCCTGTCAAGAGCCGTGCACCTGGAACTAATGTCTACCCTAGAGACAAGCCATTTCATTACATGTCTCAAACGTCTCATCGCTCGACGCGGCAGACCACGTGATGTTTACTCAGACAATGGGGGAACCTTTATCAAGACCGAGAAATGGCTACGTCAGTTGCGGGCAGATGAGCGCCTTCATGGTCTCCTGGAAGTCTACGATATCACGTGGAAATTCAACCTTAGCCGAGCCCCTTGGTGGGGAGGCCAATTTGAACGGTTGATTGGAGTCGTCAAATCTGCCATGTACAAAGTCATTGGGGGAGACGTACTGACTTGGACTGAACTAAGCGACGTGCTGCTGGACGTGGAGACCCAAATCAATCGACGCCCATTAAGTTACGTAGAAGATGACATAGAGCTACCAACACTTACGCCATCAACATTTCTCTTCCAGCGAACAAGTCAGTTGCCACAAGAAGAAACTTGGAGAATAGAAGAGCCGGACCTACGCAAACGTGCTAAATTCCTCAGAAACTGTAAGGACAGTCTTTGGAGATGTTGGCAGAGAGAATACTTAACAGCTTTGAGGGAGCGGCACAACCTTACACACAAGGCGACCAAATTTCGACCAAAAGCAGGAGATGCTGTAATTGTGAAGACAGAAAGCAAGAATCGAGGAAATTGGCCGTTGGCGATAGTACATGAAGTCTACCCTGGCAAAGACGGCATCATCCGCGCCGTGCAAGTCAAGACGGCAAATGGCAATCTAGAGAGACCTGTTCAACACCTGTACCCCCTTGAGCTAAGCTGCGACCAGGCCCGTGACATGCGCTTAGAAACGCCCACAGCAGATTTAAATCCAAACGCACTAACGTTCAGGCCAAGACGCGATGCTTCAGTTGCTGCTAGGGCCAGGATCCAGGACCTTTCTGATGATGAACAATGATCGAGTTATTATTCCCTGTTAAGCAGAACCCTGAACTGATCTATAGCGAACTTCAAATTTAGTTTAGAATCGTTTCAGTCTCCTAAATGGATGCACCTTTGCACGCAATGCTGCATGGGGGAGTGTGTCGGAGACTTTGTGTTTAGCGCGTGACAGTCACTGTATCATTAAGAGACAATATATCTTTTTAGTTAAGAAATTCTGATTGACATGTGGTCTCAAGATAAATAGGCATAGATTTGATGATTTCCAGATAATCATCGCTCCATGATTGACACAACTTTGAATAACCTTAAGTGCTCGGCCAATCACAATGTCAGAGAATGCGGTATATTAATCGGAACTTCGCTTAGAGTTTTGAGAGTAGCTCTTTACACACCCGTTGTAACTGAGTGAATACACCAGAAGAATGAAATAGTTAAGCTCGGTCGAGTTTATTGATTGAGTATCGTTCGTTAAAGTGTTATCCCCAGTAAACGGGGCAGAGTTTACGAAATCCCCAATAAGTAGAGCTCAGAATTGTACTTTTCGCGACAGTTATGGCGCCATTTTGAAATGTTAGTCAATATTGCGCCACCCTAAAAGTGGGACCATAAAAGCAATCGAATCTCTCTTTTTCAGGAACCCTGGGCCTCTCTCTTGTGTACGCTATCAGTACTGTTGGTCAGCTGCAGTTTGCCATGCGCCAGACGGCCGATGTTGAAAACATGATGACCGCGGTGGAGCGTGTCATAACCTACACAGAGCTCCCTAAGGAGCCCACATACGACATCACAAACAAGCCCCCAGGAGATTGTCCCAAGGAAGGAGGACTACGATTTTGAGGACCTCTCGCTCACCTATTATGAGGGTGGACCACAACTGCTAAAGAACATTTCTATAACAATTAATCCAAGGGAGAAGATCGGAGTGGCTGGTAGAACTGGAGCTGGGAAATCGTCATTAGTGTCCGCCTTATTTAGAATGCCAGAACCAGCCGGGAATATCTACATTGATGGTTTAGCGCTCAGCTCTCTCAACGTTGAAAGCACAAGGCCTGTGATTTCAGTAATCACTCAAAATCCAACGCTCTTTAGCGGGCCGCTTCGGATCAACTTGGATCCATTCTCGCGCTTTTCAGACACGGAGGTCTGGGACGTCTTAGAGCAAGTACAAATGAAGTCCAAAATCCAAGAATTGCCCGGAGAACTTTATTTCGAGCTTTCCGAGTCCGGGAACAATTTTGGTGTCGGTGAACGACAGTTGCTGTGTTTAGCGAGATCTTTGTTGAACAAAAACAAGATAATTGTTGTGGATGAGGCTACAGCTAACGTGGATTTTAGCACGGATAGAAGAATACAAGAAACTATACGAAGCAAATTTCAAGATTGCACTGTTATCACTATAGCCCATCAATTAAACACTATCACTGACTATGACAAAGTGTTAGTCATGGATAAAAGAACAGTGGTAGAATTTGATAAGCCGAGTGTACTTCTACAAGACAAAGATGGGGTATTAACAGAGTTATTTCGAAATCAACAAGTAGCTTTATCTTAGATCATTGCCTATAGTTATGAGCTTCACGATTTAATATTTTGCTGATCCCAAGATTCACTCAACATTTTCCAACTAATCTACCTTGGTGTCTTTTTGTCGCACGCCCGCTATTTTTCCATTATTTAGATGGAAAATGAAGGAAATAAGTTGATCCCTATGCTCACATTTTCACAGGATTTTCATGACCTCTATGCGTGTCTCACAAATGAAAATCACGTTAAAAGGACTTCAGTTAAAACGATTAGTTGTTTGGTTGCTTGCCATTAAACAAATATAAACTGGTACTAGTAACCCCCTTCTGGTGAAGGCGAGCTCTTTGTCTCGGCATGTCCCTAAAAAAACGTTGAGCTGTTTCCAGTTCTTCTGCGTGCCTTGTCGATTATCACATTTTAAGCGTTTAAAAGTTTGTGAAATCTAAACCGCGTGAAAACAAAAGGCACCAAGATACTTTTACGTTTGAACGATTAATAGACACTTGGGATCTAAAAAAAAAGAAATAAAAAATTTTCAGGAATGAAATGAAAAAATTACTGCAGTACCTTACCACTCGATATTTAAAAAATAAATTGAAAACGTTACCACATTAGAATGACATTTCGAATTGGCCAGTCACAAATAACACGACTGGTAAAAGTCTTTGGGCAAAATCATGCCTAATTTCTTGAAGCTGCTCATCGAAAGCAATGGTTTCAATTCATTTTAACTGTATAGTAACTTTTGCCGTATGCTCAACTGAATTTCGATATGTCTATTTTCTCCTAGGACATAGAGAGACACAAATAACACGACTGGTAAAAGTCTTTGGGCAAAATCATGCCTAATTTCTTGAAGCTGCTCATCGAAAGCAATGGTTTCAATTCATTTTAACTGTATAGTAACTTTTGCCGTATGCTCAACTGAATTTCGATATGTCTATTTTCTCCTAGGACATAGAGAGACACAAATAACACGACTGGTAAAAGTCTTTGGGCAAAATCATGCCTAATTTCTTGAAGCTGCTCATCGAAAGCAATGGTTTCAATTCATTTTAACTGTATAGTAACTTTTGCCGTATGCTCAACTGAATTTCGTTATGTCTATTTTCTCCTAGGACATAGAGAGAGAGAGAGAGAGAGAGAGAGAGAGAGAGAGAGAGAGAGAGAGAGAGAGAGAGAGAGAGAGAGAGAGAGAGAGAGAGAGAGAGAGAGAGAGAGAGAGAGAGAGAGCAGTGTCACCAGGCCTCTCTCGTTCTTTTTAAGAAAAACGTCGACAAGTTTAACTTCCAATACTTAGGTTAAGTAAAGAAGTGTCTAGACTACCCAAATTAGATATTGAAAACGGCAAATTATGAAATTATGTTTTCATCATATGAACAGCATGCAATTACATCGCATCTGGATTGATTTTTTACTTTGACGAGTTATTGAACTATAGGACTAAAGTAAATAGAATAAAGGGTAATAATATGTTAAAAGATTTCACGGTCTTAATCAATAAAATTTTGGCGTTAGTCAGTTGTTTACAATACAATACAATACAATACAATGCAATGCAATGCAATGCAATGCAATGCAATACAATGCAATGCAATACAATACAATACTTTATTTTCACATTTCCTTCGTTTGAAAGTGGTGTACTCCGTGACGACACTCGATAGGCTTTCACACAAGGCGAAACTCGTCTGATGTACCCACAAAGCATACACGACAAAACTGCTGGAATTCGCTGGCGCTTCAAGTTCACCAAGGTTTAGGAAGTTCGCGATGATTGTTTTTGCGCATCCTTACTGCGAACGCAAACAATGAGCCCGCGCCCTCCCGACGAAGGAGTAAATCTCCACCCTAAAAAATATTTACGGGTGTACAATATTTATATGTTATTTTAATATCTTTATGTAAGGCGCAGTTGAATATTTTTATAAAAACTGCGCGGTATAAATTATTAATTAATTAATTCGTATTAAAAGAGGTTTCTTAAAACATAAAACTGTAAAAACGAACGATAAAATCCGACGTTTCGAAGTAGTCATGACTCCATTATCAAGGAAAATATAAACGAGATCATGCAAATTACAGCATTTAAAGCGATTTTGGCGCGAAAAAATTAACATAACGGGGTGCGAAGATTATAAAAATACTTTCGCACGAATGGAGTCTGATTGCACGTTGAGATTTGGCTTTAAAGCTCTTATAAAAAGCATTTCGTACACTAAGCAGTCAAAGTTAGTTTTGCATTTCTTAAGCACTTGGAAACGCTTTTTTTTAATTAATTAATTAATTAATTAAAAAACTAAGAAAAGACTAGCGCGAATGAGGAATGGTGGAATAGTTTGGGTAGAAAGGGAACTCAGTGTCACTCATAAATGGAAGCAGTGTGCTGTGTAGGAAAAGTTATTATGCTTGAAGCAGATTAAGCAGGAGCTAAATTAGTGACCCAGTCTCACTCGTTTCAGCTTTCTCATAATTTTTGGAAACCATTTTTGATAGGTCACTTTCGTGACCGATATCCTGCACTTTACGAAAAGCGAGTTAAGTTTTGTTTTGTTACAAATTTTAACATTTATGCTTTGCTACCCATAGGTTATCGAAATTCGACTAAATACAGTGTGGCTGCACGGGATTTGAGAATGCCCTTTTTCAATAGATTACTCCATTTTTATCGAAGAAGAATGCCGCTTATCTGTTGAAATCACTGGTTTTATACTATAGTTAAAAACAAGTACGGAAAGTTGATCCAGAGTGATTAGTTTCCAATATTTCAACCTTGAGTAACAGCCAATTGCAAAGAAGCCATATCGACTAACGAGGACTTATTTAGTGTTAGTAGTCTTCTAGTGCTGAGGCTTGTGTGAAATGCTTTTATACGCGATAATCCTTCCTCGGTTTATCGCTTGTTCCTTGAAAATGCTGGAAGAAAATAAATGCACATAGACCCCGATTCACACAACTGTCAGCTATATTACATGCACCAGCTCAAGATAAGTGAAAACTGCATTCCGCAGCGATTCAGGTACACTCTCTATTCGTTTCACACCTCACGATTCGGCGTTCCGTCGAGTGGTTGGTCCATGTACCGCGCGAACAAATACACTGGAATGAAGGGAACGGATGCAGGGAAAACTGACTTAAGTTGCCTCGTGCAAGCTGGCCTAGGTTACCAGTTACAATTATTATTTGTTTTTTTGTTTGTTTGCGGAATACACTTTATTAATTCTCGACATCACACAACGTACAGTGAAAAGCTACACTTACACATACATACCTATCTAGCGTACAAAGTTACAATTTAAGCTGCTATAAGTAAAAAAAAAGTAGTTTTATATCTTGATGTCAAATTAATCTTTATTTGCACAAGTAGCGGACTGAATCATGATTGTTGCCTAAATCTTTCTTATACCTTACAAAACGATATAATCAATAAGACTTCTAACATCAACTAGTTTGTCATCAGTTTCTAGTCCGAGGATAATTTCTTACTTAAGAATGTTTAAGCCTGATCTTTATACATGCAAGTCTTACTAAGCGAACACCAATCCGGATTTAAAGAAAGCGCACATCTTAAAAACAAAGCACTGCCAGTATATGACGAGCCTCGGACACGAACACCACTTGCAGCCACACACAAAACGGAACCAAGGAAAGCAGAGCCTGATGCGAAACCAACAGGATAACCTTCGATACAATGCACTGAAGACTTGAAGAGCGTGCCATCGACAGTTCCAAGACGAGCAACTCCTTATCTGGTTGAAGGCTCTCCAGATAAATGGACTGTCACACTTGCAGGGATTACCAAAGGGCTGGCACCACCGAAGAGTTCCATGATGATAAATACACCTAGGGAATGAAAAGAAACGCACGCTGCGTTTTCTTTTGTTTGCACTGTATTATGTTAAAGTAGAACCTGCATTTGAACTTTTAAACGATGGTTTAAACTGTCGAAAGAATCCAGGGATTCGCTTAATTTTCTTTTATTAAAGTTGTCAAATTTTGCATCAAAAAACGTTATATTATTATTATTATTATTATTATCTGATTATTATTATTAGTATTAGTATTAGTCATTCATTCATTTATATTCTTGGTTTGCAACCACGTGACAGGGCGGCCATGTTGGAGCTCAAAACAATAAAAATTTTTTCGAAGAATTTACATAAAAATAGAATTTAGTTCCCAGCGGAGAGAAAGGCCATTGTTCTTGAGCTCCAACATGGCTGCCGTGACGTCACTTGCAAACCAGCAATAGTGATATAGAGTAGACGCTGTAAGGGCATATTGTCAAGGTCACCCCAAATCGCTGTGAATTAGTATGGCGCACACAGGGCTTTTTCGGCTGTATGAGTCTAGATACGATTTTGAGTACTAACTACCCTATTCTTATAAATTTTCGCTATTTCAGAATCAGAAATAGAATGCGCGAAAAATAAAAAAGTGAATTTAATACTACAGCTGTAGATAGACTGGAACAACTTGCACTATCTAATTGTTGGGCTATTTTAAAATTAGTTTAATATTGTAATATTGTAACAATTTTGTAATTTTGTAATATTGTAATATTAATTTTTTTAGGTAAAGGAAATTTATCGCCACGATAAATGAATTTATGCTGTTTGATTCGCATAGCTCAATCTCAGCTCCCGGCCGAGGGATTTCCGGTTATCCGGGACATTCGGGTTTACGGTACTTAACGACATGAAGCGCTTACAAAGGCCTCTTTTGCTCCAAGCGCACAACGAGAGAACAGCAGAATCACCGAAGTCGCGAGATTTGACCCTCCTCCGACCCCTACCAGCCACCGTGTCTAGGTCTTGTCCTTCTTGTTCCTTTTGCGGGTAATCCCTCATCTTTGCTGGGAACTGATTATTTGGTTACATTCAAGCTTCTCGTCTTGTTAGTAAAAACGATAAGAAAATAAACGGCCACACCACGAGCTCGGCCAAATTATTGCCAACCCGGTAGCTGTCTTTTTTCACTGCATACAGTACCCAGCAAACCGAGCTCAGCCAATACTGCGCGCTAACATGGAAAATAGCCAACTAAAAGAATCGGAGAGCATAATTTTATTTTATTTTATTTTATATATATTATTATTTGCAGGGCCCCACTGAAAACCGCCAAGGCGAGTGGGCTCCCTGGATAAATATTATTATTATTATTATTCTTATTATTATTATAAACAATAGAAATTTTATAAATGCTGTAAAGTCCCAAAACAGTTACTCGTAAAAGAGTCATACTGCTATTGTATAATAAGATTTTTCGTGAGACTTGGTATTGCAGTGATTTTAAAGTGCTTTCTCTCAGTGTTTCTGTTACCAGGCTGCCAGAACAGTTCATAAAAACGTCTTTTTTTGCGCGATCAAAGAAATGGCGAAATACGCTTCTAATTCTTTCCTCCCTAAATCGTGAAATTAGTACTTGCGCGCTGAAATACGCCATCGGATTTTTCGCGAAATAAATTACGCGGCAAAATTAGTAAGATTGATTGAAAGAATTAGTAAGAATGAATGAACGAAAAAATAACAGCCCCGGGAATCCCACGTGATAGTCCCATTCACTACTTGAAACACCTGTACGCGTGTTGCCAGCATGGCTGTCCTGGCAGTGTAGTGGTGATCACACCCGATTAGCTTCTGGGGGACGTGGGTTTAAATTCTGCTCAGGGCATAAGAATTTTTCTTTCAATTAAATTGTCATTTAAAAGTTGTCTGTCTTTTGTCTACTTTGAAATTTCTATTAATATTTCACCAAAGCTTGGACTGTAAATCCCTTGTTGATCCAGTGATTTACTATTACTAATACAGCAAATTGTGGTTTTGAGTGCCACATACTGTTCTGTGTCATTTACTCACCTGTCATGCTCCATACACGCATCATCCAATTCGTCTACGGATGGGAGGCAGTCACGGCAGGCACGGTTCACATAGGTTTTAGTTATTTTGCATTTATCCCAGCAACTTGAGTCGGTTCTGTAACCACCCTTTTTATATCCACACCAGTTCCCGTACCACCACCAGCCCAAAAACTCGTCCCACCTTCCAATCCCTCGGCGGCGACGACGGGAGGTCAGCGGACGTTGTTGAGCCAGACTGTCATTTGTAAGAGACGTCGTTTCGTTTAGGAGCTGCGACAAGTTGGAAGATACTGCCTGAAGATTTCTCTCTATCCGTGGATCCGCGGACCCACTGGACTCTTGATCTGAATGAAACAGACACCAATTTACGTTATTTAATTTCTTTAGTTCAGTTTTGTTATTAAAAAAAAAAAAAAAAAAAAAAAAAACCTGCTGAAATATGCATAAAGGTTCATCAGCTGTGCAGTATCGCATAAAACACAGTTCCTTTTTTCTCTCTTTGTTTTAATCTATACTGTGGCAGTACTAGTTCTTGCCCTATTTTACTGAAACTAATTGAGAGAAGACTGTGTGATGGCGTTTTGCTTTCTGGAACAATTAAAATGGCTTCAAGTCGTTATCTCTCAGTCCAGCTCAAAGGGTCTCTTTTGCTGAGACCTTTAGAGTAAGAACGGCGTTATCTTTAAAAGTGCCCAATATGAAGTCTATGTATGCCTTCATTTGTCTGTTTCTTGCATTCGGCAATATACAGTGGAACCTCGATTTAACAAACCTCTATTAACGAAGTCCTCGGTATGACGAACGAATTTCTTCAGCCCAACCTTTTAACTCATTCTTGTCCGCTATTTTGTACGTGTTTTTCTGTAATTTTCGAAGGTTTGAGGTCAAGTCTATCTGGTTATTCCACATAATAACATAACAAGATTTCGCTGTACCACAACATCGAAGGCCCTTTCTTTCATGTCACGCTTGTCACGCTAGCTGTCGTTTATTTCTAAACGATCACTGCAGCTACAATTCGTTACTTGTTTGATTTATAAGTGTGTTTTTCGAGCCATTTTCCACCTCAGAAGCCCCCTGTCTGGCATCATAAAGCTGGGTTGATGGGTAAAGGCAATCATTTGAAAGAAAACAGAGATGAGAAGCAATTTCACACGAAGTGGGCCGCTCAGAGTATTCGAGCGAGTGGTGGCAATTCACGGAGTGAAGTTGTGTCTTTAGTCGTTTTGTGAGTGGATTCCGCGACCTGGCATGGCAATTTTGGCAAGTTTTGACTTGTAAATAATGCAATCGGTGCAATATTTTGTCAGCAGGATCAGGTGGCTCCACACGGTACTAAAAAAATCTGAAATAGAAATTTGCGGACCGCTAGCGGCTATTATCCACGGATATCCCACAATTCCTTTGGTTCACAAACGCGGAAATTACAGACAGTGAGAGGAACTGAAATCAAATAGCGTTATCCACATCGCGCGAAAGAAGTGAGCAGGAAAAAGTGGAACAGATTGCAAGAGACGAGGAGTCGACGTTTGCTGCCAATGTAGACTGTTAGCTTCAAGAGGATTTTTTGTCTTAAAAACTTCCAGACAAAAATTGCATTTTTTTGGTGTTGTCCGAGGGCGTTCGAAGCCAAATTTTTGGTTAACAACAGATTAAACGGTCATATTCCATGAAAATTGGGATTTTGGGGGTGGTGAAGTCTAAACAACTAAGCATTTTGCTACCACATTGACTCTTTTCAACCATAGTCCGGGATTTGTGAAGGTTGCAAGTTTTCAAAGCATGCGTCCCTATGGACGCAAAAATGACAGAGCCGGACAGAAATGAGTTAAAATGCATGAAAAAGGACCTCGATATAACGAACCAATTTCCCCAGTCTCTGGGCACTTCGTCAAATCGGGGTTCCACTGCAGTCTTTTGACGTTGGTTGAATTGTCAGAGACTATGGAACATTAGAACTTTCTCAGTAACTTAAAAATCCCTTTGCATGATAGCATATTCATGAGTATAATTAACGCGTAACGAGTGCCGTAAGATCTTATGTTAAACGTGCAGAGAAGAGCGTTTAACGATAAAAGGATTTCTTAGTTGACTGAGGAAGAAATAGCAGACTCGTGAATGACTTACAAAGTTTCGAGTCATTTGACTGGTAGAAGGCCTCCTCAATTGTGTCGTTCTCTTCAATGTACCTGTAGCAGTTGAGATGTTTGTAATCCGTGAAGTTCATGTCCTTTTCTTTGGAACGCATATGAATGCTACCGTTTGGAAGATGCAAATAAATCTAGGAAGGATAATTTTATGATCACCTGACGAAATGAAGTGATAAGCCAACAATGAATTGAATAAAGACCAATAAATAAATCTATGGACGGAAAAAAAAAAACAAACACGAAATATAATACATCATCCTGAGGAACCGTGTATCGATAATATCTTCATGCTGTGAAAACATGTTCAAGATCTTACCTCATAAATTTTTCCATTATACCCTTTCGCTCGGTAGACGTCCACATCAGTGTCATTATCGACTTGAAATAGAACATGAGTCATGTTCCCCTCGATACTTTCCTGTAAAAAGGAGATTTATTAACACGTTATTACGTGAAATGGCATGGTGTTCGATCTCAGGTGTTATTCCAGTGCAAAACAAATTGAGGACACATGGCGGAATAATCCAAATTAAACAAGTTAAAGCCTCTACTCTTTGATCAAAAAACAATCGTATATTCAATGCCACACTCGGTTATTGGCCTAGCCAGTCTACATTCTAGACCCCAAAATGCTAAAAGTTTGAGTTCTTTTAAATTTATCTTATACTTACCGATTTAAGGGTAGCGTGTTTCAGTAAATGCCTCGGAATCATGTCTCCTTCAAGATCAGTATAAATGCACTTTGTTGTTGAATTTCCATTCTCTGGAACAATTAAGTACTTTCTCTGCTGCAAGGTAAAATATAAGTCCGTTACGGTCAACAGGTATTCCTCTCAATAGATTTTAAATTAACTTTGTTTGTTCACTACATTTCAACTTGTAAAAAAACTTTATATGTAACTCTTGCAACCCGCTAAATATTGCAGTGCAGTCTGAAAGTTTCCAACAACATTTCACTATTATATCTAAGGCCGTTGATCATACTCCTGTATCATATATATCCCGCATGGGAGATTGTATGGTTATCAATTTAGATTTAGATTAGAAGATTTTGCAAAAGGCCACTCTAAAACAATTAAACTTCTGACTGAACTGAGCACTGTTTTGGTAAAAAAGAATAACTGAAAAGTTTCAACAAAACAAACGTGCTTCTCATGTCTGTGAAACTATTGTCTACAAAGTGACGTCACTTCTACATTAATACTACTGTTTGTAGGTATGCAGGACGTTACTAATCGAACGATTGGGTTCGATTAACTTCGGTAATTGAACAAAATCGAACTGTCACAAAAAACATTGAGGAATCGAACGCAATCGAACGTTCGATTGAGTTCGATTTGAGGCTGGATGGCATGGCGATTGAAAAACAACAGTCGACTTTGGATTCACGGCCGGATTACAACGGAAAAGTCGCGAGGGGAATGGGAAGAGACGAGTCTTCGCAGTAAGCTCGACGCCTACTCTCCAACAAAAATCACCAGGTACGCAGGCTACTCGGGTTATTTCCTATTATTTAAGACTCCGTAGGTTGATAAAAACAAATCATTAAGTGGAATCAGCGGTCGGAATTACAGTGAAGTACGGATTAACTTTATATTGTCCGTTGAACTTTAATTATCAGGATTTTTCAATCTTACAGTCGGTTTATTCTTTCATTTGTAAAATCATGTATTTTCCATGCTCAAAGGTTACTTCAATAAAGATATTGGTAGTTCATTATTAATTTGTAGCTGTTACAAAGAAGACATTTGGTGTTTTTTTTGGGAGGGTTTCAGATTTTTCGATTTTGTTCGATTGAGTTCGATTGGGTTCGATTAGTTTGGTAACCAAACGGCCGCAATCGAACTCTCACACAAATTTTTGGGTTCGATTTTGTTCGATTTCCGAACTAATCGAACCCAATCGTTCGATTAAGTTCGTTTAGGTTTGATAAAGTTCAATTACTGAACCATTCGATTAGTAACTTCCTGAGGTATGACGTAAAGAAAACAGTGCCAGCAGGAATTAGCTGCGTGCTTCTAGCCAATCACAATTGAGATAGTGTATCTTTTACTTGTGCAAGAGAAGCCTTCCACGCAGTGGTTTTTAGGGGAGCGGAGGAGGTGAAATACGATGCCCCCAAAAACGACTACGTGGGAGGGCAGTGCTGGTAAGAAAGAGGTTTTTGTATACCCCCTTAATTTTGACCATTCCCTTTCTGTCATATACGAGTGTATTAAAACAATTATTGCATGGAATTGGAACTCACCGTATTGTAGTCCTGTATGACGATTTTTGTTGCATTGATTCTCGTCCCGTTTGCTGTTTTGTTTTCTTCGAAGGACATGAGTCTCCTTCCAAATGACTGTGGCGATGCTGCCAGATTATTCCAAGACGTTAGTTGGATAAGTTTTCTCTTATAATCGATCATAACATGGAAAACGTCTTCCTTGCCGTCATCAGCTGTAAATGTAGCTTCTCCTTCCATAATTTCCGGTAAATCTGGGTTGGAATCAAACACGCCAGCCGCATAAGCCGACATAATAGCAACGGCTGCCAGAGCGATGCCAACTAAAATTGCTGCGGTCCTGACAGCCCGTGTAGAAAGACACTTCTTTCGCTTGAATTCAACTGTTTACAGTAACAAAATTATAGAGAATATTAACTTAATATAGATGGGGGGGGGGGGGGGGGGTATTAGTACTAATAAATTCTTGGTGGAGAAACCCCTAACTAAATGCTTAAACTACCCTTATGCTTTTTAAATACTATTTAGAATAAGAAACCAAAGCAAAAAGAAGGAAGGCACTTATCACCAATCACGGTCCACAAATACTTGTAAGTCAGTTTTGCGTTGCGCCCCAAAACGTAAGTTGCACATAGCTGCAAGTTGCGTGTTATCTAATACTCCATGTTGCTAATGATCATTCCCTGGTGAATTGTGGGTAGATCCAGTCCTTTGTGGGGGCAAACGGTCACAATTACAATTTCAAATTACGTCATAAAATAGCCGTTTGCCCCCACAAAGGACTGGATCTACCCACAATTCACCAGGAACTGATCATTAGCAAAATGGTGTATTCAATTGGAATGCAATGCGTTGAGATGAAGCTATATGCGCAACATCATGCACAGAAAGCACCAGGCTACTTTAAGTTTAAATGTACTTATACACAGTATCCAGTACTTTTTTTTTTTACTCTTTATTTATTCCGTTTCACTTATCACTTACATTACTACGAAAAGACTAGATACTTTTACATAAATTCTACTACAATGTTCACATGCAGTATCCAGTACTTTAGCAGTATGAAATACAATGGTAAGTTAGGCCATCACAGCTACAACAAGAGAAAACATATTTCTAATCTACAATACCTTGATGATCTGCACTTTCGCTTCTCGTTCCCCTTTGCGTTGTGTTTTCCATAATGACAGCAGCTTTTGGCGCAGTTAGGCTTAAGTGAATGACGAAACAATGTCAAGGGAACTTTAAACAAATAGAAGCGAAACGGGAGGATCAATTCAAACAGCTTAAAAACTGATAGCCTATATAATTACTAGCCATAAGAAAATCCATATTACCAGAACATGAATTTTCTATTGTTATGTGGTACAATTCAGCCTTAATAGCAGGTATTGCAGATATTACTCGTTTTCTATCACGTTTTTGCTGTGTCTCAAGGGCTTCACATGATTGGTTCTCTCTGATATTGGAGAGGTAATCCAAGTCATGTAATTCTCTCACTCTCGCAGTCCAGTAAACTGGCGTTTTTTTCAACCTATGCTGACTTAAGTTAGAATATGTTAGAAGATCAGGAAGGTTCAGCATCGACAGAAGCATCTTGCGTTGCGGCAGATTTACCTTCTGAACAGGTTTTTTCTTTTATTAAGAATTATTTGAATTGCCAGCTTGATGCTAAAGGTAAACAATTTAGGAGGCAAATCAAAAACTGAGAAAGAGGCTACACCGAGTTTAACTTTAAAGGCAATCGCAAGTAATTACTTGGCCGACTTCCACGGGAAGGCCGAGTCCAGATCTGGGCTTCGTTCTTCTTTTTATTATTCTTTGTCGTCGAGTTTCATCCACAAAGCTCACTTCCGGCGTTTTTGCGCAAGCGCTAACTAAATATAACAAGAATGCCGTCACGGAAAATATCACGCACATTAAAACGTCGATTCACCTCGTGTTTTTGAGGTTTGAACAACTAATATGTTAAGAGAAATGTGTATATGAATGTTTGCATGTTCAACAACGGAACCACCGACTAAGAAGCCGTACAGACCGCACAGGCTCTGAACAGCCGGTAAATTCAATCATTTCTCCTTGCTTCAAGTCCGAAAGAGCACCGAAACATAGTCCTTACTGAGAAAAACCGCTTCAAATTACTTGACGAGCGCGTGTTGGAATTTGATCTTGATGCTCCCTTGAGACATCAATGTGTTAATTTAATTGGTCAATTCCAGAAAACTTGTCGCAATTAGAAGCTTGAAGTGAAAATATTTTTTAATACAAGCACGAAGCTGAACGAAGCGCGGAATACGACCGAGTGTGATATTTTTTTTTTCACAGCGTGAGGAAAATATACGCACAGGTTTGTAAGCTCTGTAAACAACAAAATGTCTTCCATGTCGGCTTGTTGGCTCTGAGTTTTCCTTCGCCACAGCAGTTCGTCTAAAATCAATGTTTGCTGATATGTTGTCAATAGTCTCCAACTCTTGCAACACATTGCTTGCATTGTATGAGAACCAGAAGTTGGTGTGGGAGCGGACGCATTCTCACGATTAAGAAAAACTCTTCTAAATCAGAGGTCTTATATTAAGAATAAAAGGTTATTTTTCTTAGAACAGAACTGATTGCAAATGCAATTTTACTAAAATTAAGACAATTTTCTGAAATTAAAAAATTAAAATGAGAAACAAAAACTTTGTGTTCTAAAATTAAGAAATCGGGTTTTAGAGTGTGAATAACTCAAGTACGGGATATGACACATCCCTGAGACTTTGACAGGTCTTTAATTCACTATTTTTTATTTATCTCAATTTCTTGACGTTTCTGCAACTATTTGTACATGATCAAAATACGAATGCTATTGAAAATAAAATATTGAAAGGAATTCAGATCTCGTTATGCCAACTTAATAATAATATGATACAACCGTGTTGGTGAATCAGTGAAGTAGCAAAAAGTATTTTCCGATTCCCTCTTGGAAGGCCGAGTGAAGGCCATTATGGCCTCTTGTTTAATTTGAGTTAAATTCGCGCCTGGATCAGATTCTGTCTCAGATAGAGGACGGTGTTGACAACCACCAGCAGATACGGATTGCATTAGTTGCAGATGATAAGGAGCGCATAAGGAAACGTCAAAAGTTAATTAAGTTCGCCGATGGAAGTAAAGATGGATGACGCGTGGTAAAGGAATATCAGTCAGATGACCTCGCCTCCAACTCGGAAGATGAGGAGAGAGTTCGTAAAGCCAAGAATGCAGCCGAGAAGAAGCGTGAAAAGTCGTAAGTCTAGTTTCGGTGGTGTTTCTAAAAGGTCTAAGTTTGGCGGTGACAATCAGCTTTTTCGCGGTAAGACCTTTCTGTGTATACTTTGTTCAATTCTCATTTGTGGTTGGATTGCTTGAGCATTCAATCCATCATTGACTTCGTTGTCATGAATTTACAGCATCAAAAAGAGAAAATAATTTACGTTCGTTTGAGCGCAGCGAATTAGAACTTAAGTTTATAGACGGCAAATCCTTACCTCTCAGTTACTGCTGGAAAGCTGTTATGTCCAATGCTAGAGGCATCTATGACAAATCAGCTAAGCAATACATGTGAAATAGACCCTTTGCATGAGCCTTTCACGTGTCCTTGTCAAAAATATACAATGGTTATAGCACAAAATAAATGCCAGAAATGAAAAATAAAACTGTCAATTTTGAAGCCACTAATCTTTAGGTGACTGAGAGATTTCAGAGAGGTTTGAAAGTTTGAAACATTTAAAAGAATTGTATTTAACAGAATTTTTAAGCATTAAAATCAGAGTAAAATCTCTCACCTAAGCGTCAGTGGCTCTGCAATTGGTAATCTTACTAATTTTATCGCGTTCTTTCAATTTCTGGCATCTATTTTGTACCAGTACCATTGTTTATGATTGACAAGGTCAC
This sequence comes from Pachyseris speciosa, assembly GCA_016490735.1. Lineage (NCBI taxonomy): Eukaryota > Metazoa > Cnidaria > Anthozoa > Scleractinia > Pachyseridae > Pachyseris > Pachyseris speciosa. Next base: position 490,491 of record JAEMWC010000639.1, read on the forward strand.
GTGACACTGTCATGCAAAAGGCCTATTCAAACTGGGTTCCTTGGTTTTGCTGTCAAACGCATTGTTTTAGAAACGAACGCAACTAATTAGCGAAAAACAGTAAAACAAATCTAATTAAAATGGTGTCCTGTATGGAGTATGATTTAGACGGAAACGTTCAAATATTTGATTTTGGCACCAAAGGCGCAATGCTCCAACTCCAGACAATGTACATTTGTCCTGTTCGAGACTAATTGAGTTGGCCCACTTGTTTGGATTACATGCTTTGTCACTCCATTTGGTTGTTGTCATATCTTTAAATACAAATAAATGCAAACTTTATTAAACATCACACACCGGAAACTAGGTATAATTTGGAAGAAAAGAGAAACCAGGGAAATAACGGCTAAATCGGGACATCAAAGTAAATACCTTCATGGCAGATAATAGGGCCATTTATACGGGAGAAAATAAGCCGCGTCTATGTAAGACGCGAACTGATCGTATAAATGGTACAAAATAAGCGTTCGCGTCTTATTTAAGTCGCGTCTTACATAAGACGCGTCTTATCTTAGAACAGGGTTTTCAGCTGTTCTTATTTTGTCCGCGTCTTAATTAAGACGTGAACTTCCTCGTATAAATGGTTAAGACGTGAACTGCAAGTGCGCTTGCATAAAAACAACAGAAACATGAGCTTGTCTTATGATTAGATAGCGTAATTGGATGCAAAGCTTTGCAAAAGATGGCCGGGAAAGCCAAAAGGAATTGAGCACCTTCCTTCTTTAACCTGCCATAAGTCGCACCAATCCGTATATCGCTTTCTTCCGACTCTTCTCGGATTTCTGTTGATTTCTTTGTATGCTACGGCGTGGTCTTCATAAGAAAAAAAATCTCTGAGAAATAACAGGACAGCACGCTTTTGTTTCTTGTTACAGCGTTCCATCTTGGCGGGTAAGCGAGGCTGTATCAAAAATAAGACGCGAACCATTTATACGAGATCTTCACGTCTTATGTAGGACGCGAAGGTATAAACGGTACAGTTCGCGTCCTATTTAAGTCGCGTCTTAGATAAGACACGTCTTATTTCCTCCCGTATAAATGGCCCTAATGTAGCTGTTGCTGATTATATAGAAACAGACTGCGGGAAGTAAATGTAAAAACGTTTGTTCTCTTAGTTTCGATGAAAAAGAGCAAAATTCATAAACGAGAAAAGTAACCGTGTTAGTATTCAATTCGTAAGACCCAAACGGCAAATCGCTTTACCACAAAAACATTGTTGTTTGAAAAATCAGTGGAGCACAAAGAGGGTGTGATGTATGAGACTACTAAGAAAACAGACGCCTCCATAATGTGGTGTTTTTTTGCTCTCGTTTGAAGAAAATAGAATAAAGTACGTTCTATATTCATTTCTTTATTCCTAAACTTATATGACAGGGTTTCAAAAAATCTGAAGAAAAATGATCTCTGGTATCTAACAAGACGATCCTCAACTACGTCGAAGTCTCTCCAACTATAACATATTAATCTCATCAATATAATTTCTTCAACCGTATTTCAATGGAAAGTATACATATCTGACATTAGAAAATATACCAACAAATGTCACAAACAGGGGATCTGGAGGTCTTATGTTGTAGTTATAAATCTCCGTTTGATCGTAATTTAAAGCGTATAAGGTTAGAAACAATGCAGGACTGTAGATTGTCCAAAGCGTTCTTAGCCGACTTCTCCTGATCGCAGATGATGAAAAACCACAGAAATTGAAAATATAGATCTCGTGAAATGAAGCAGCAGCTGTAGGAAGAATATGAACCGTAAAATACCGAATGTCGTGTAACTCTGCAAGCCCTTCTCCTTCCGAGAGACAAACAATAAAAACTATCCACGCGATAGCATTTATGATGGGAAAATACATGTCGCATATTACTCCACAAACAATGTCTGCACAAGCAACATAGCTCAGCAAAAAGGAAAAGTAGAACAACATTTGAAAAATGGAAAACCAGGAACACATATATTTCATGCTCTGTATGCCAGATTGTGTTTGAAAAACCAGTTGGCAAAGTACACAAAGCAACACAGCAATGTACAGAAAGCTCCATATTATAAACGCGAATTCCAGTTTTCGACAGTGAGGTGAGTCAGACGCAGATATATTCCGCTTCCTTTGAAGTTGCTTTGATGGTTTTGGGAGAAGTCCCGCAATTCCCACGCATGTCAGAGCAGCAAACATATAAAACGTGTTAAGGTAGACCAGTTCAGACGCTGCCAACATGATCGCAAAGCAAACTACTCCACTCACGGCGTGTCCGACCGCCTCACGGTATGCCTCCTCTTCACCTAGTTCGCATTTACATGGCGAAACATTAACCTCACCATAATCAGTAGCTTTCAAAGGGTCGTAAAAATTTGGCTTCGAGTCACTCTCTCCATGCCTCTAAGCCTGAAAATTTATTCACAGCCTTCTTACTGCCGACCGGTGAGCTCAGTTGGTAGAGCACCGGACTACCGTGCGGGAGGTCGCGGGTTCAAACCCCGGCCGGACCAACACTTAGGGTCTTTAAATAATTTAGGAGCAAGTGCTACCTTTGTAATTACATCTGCAAACGGTTAGACTTTCTAGTATTATCCGATAAGGACGATAAACCGAAGGTCCCGTCTCACAACACTTGTACCTAATAATCTGTGGGACGTTAAAGAACTCACACACTGTTCGAAAGAGTAGGGGACGTAGTTCCCAGTGTGGTGGTCTATCTCTATCTTTCATCTGTCTCTGACACTCATATGTGGGCTGGCTGGCCATAGGTGGGGGGGGGGGGGGGGGGGGGGGGGGGGGGGGGGGGGGGTGGGTGGGGTGGGTGAGATCAAATGTGGACTGATAGGGGCTGCCAGAGGCGCCAGGGGGGGGGGGGGTGGGTGAGATCAAATGTGGACTGATAGGGGCTGCCAGAGGCGCCTTTACAGGCTGACGTCCGATCTCACCCTAGAGAGGCATTGTAAACCGCCATCAAACTATGTGATATGTGCGGTATATAAAGCCATTACATTACTATTACGTTCATCAGTAAACTGACCAGTTACGCTTCAATGCCATACAACGCACAAGTACTGGCGTGAGTACATATTCAAACGTCACTCAAACTCAATTTCGGGCCAAATTCGATTTCGGGCATGTCCCATTGCTTCCGTCCTCATTTTTTCCGGTTTGCTGGCGTCTTAGGCCGTCCTCAAAGTTTAAGCAACAGCCAGTCAGTTTGACAAGAAATAAGGGTGTGCGGGGAGGCTGCATTTTTCTCGCATTTTGCAAAAGAAATTCCTGGGCCCGGTTGTTCGAAAGCCGATTAACTAATTCCAGGATTAGCGTAAACTTCCTGGTTGCGGTTTTTAACGTTTGGATGAAAGTTTCTTGTGCTGCTATTCGCTTTTCAGGATTGACATCATCTAATCTAAACTTTTGCAGAATATCAACACTGAACAACGTTTGTGGATAGAGAAATAAACCCCTTGGTTAATTTTTAATCTTGGATTAGGGTTAATCGGCTTTCGAACAACCGGGCCCTGGATTACTTCGGTCTCCACTTAGGCATGATTTGAAAGACATCTTCCCCCTGCACCTTTGGGACCCCTTGGTGGTTAAAGCTGATGACATCACAAATGGCACAAAAAGTCTGGTCCCTCGTGGGAGACTGGGGACAGTACAACTGTCAAATTATAAAATGCCAACAAATACTTCGGCTCTACCTCGGTGTATTTGAACCTGTGATACTCACGAACGACGTAACACAAAGAAAACAATATAGCGTACAGGAAAACAATAGCTTATAAGACAAAGGAACCTCCGTCAGGTTCTTACACAAAGCTTAACTCAATACTTCTCTCAAAGAAGTTATAATTTAGAGCCATTTGAGTACACATGAATGTTTTCCAGTAGCCTATCTGGTTTGAGGGAATACAAACTAACAGTACTCAATCACTTGACCAACCCAAGGTAACTCAATTTTCTTGCCAGGCGGTAATACATCGTTGTTAGTTTGTTGGGTCTTAATATGGAAATCTTCAGTCTTGTTAAATCTCAATTTTCCTTGATATAGGTGGTTTGCAGCCAATCTCTAGAGACGCAGATAATAATGGTGAAACGAACAAATGCTGGTGGACGAACAGGTGTGTTATGAAGGAAGGACAGGCCCTTTTAATATGGAACATTTTGTGTAAAGGCAATGTAGAACCTGTATTAAACGGTCATCCCCAAGGAATGGGCAAGTGGCCACAGAATACAGGTCAAACACAAAAGCGCCATTTTAGATCACATTTGATCACTTCATGTACAGCTCATGAGCCAAAACGCTCACAAAATAAGTTAATCGGTTTAAAAAAACTGCAACAATAAAATGGTTCGACAATGGAGAACACATAAAAACGGACTTATGAAACAGTAACGCCAAGATGCTACAGTCAGTATTGTAGGTCGTAAGAAAAAGACATACATATAGTCGTTAGGGTAAAGTGACAAAGAAGTCAAGACTATAGAAACATCTCGCTGGGACTTGATAAAAGAGTGACCGCGACCGCAGAGGTGACCGCTTAATAGAGGTAAAAATAACAGTAATTAAGGGAAGACATTTTGAAACTTTTTAAACATTTTTAATACTCTATGGTTAAAGAACATTGCAAGGAGTCCAAAAATTATTTTCCAGATGATATATTTAACGAGGCAAAGGAGAGAAATACGAACGAAAAAACACCAACTGGCAATTTGGTTTGGGAACTAGCTAACTTAAGGATCTTTCCCCAAGCTATATCTCATATACATATCTACAGCTTTACTGAAACGTGGCGAGAAATTTTCTCAGTCCATGAAACTGACTGACACTTTTCAAACAAGTTAATTTCTTAACTGAATTACAATCCGTAAGTTCTGACATTCAAATCGCTAACTCTTAGGAGAAAAGTCCAGATTTGTTTCTTCATAAATAACAGGAAATAAAATACCTCTTTTATAAATGTTTCGCATTTTTTCTTCAAATTAATTTATAGCACCTTCTGTTAGCTTTGCTTGTAGCATCAGTATTCAACATTTATCAACATGATAACAAACGAGATATACATAGCAACACACATTACTACAAAGTCCGTTTTACAAGCGATAGGGCCCTAAAAAATTTCAATCTAATAACAAACTCGAAGAACTAACGGCCTTGATATTCCAACCACCGGCTATTTCATTTCTCATAATTTTTCAGTTAAATAACAAGTTTTCGTTTTTTTTTTTTGGGATATCCTCCTTTCCTTTTTCGAGCCATGTAAAGTGGTTCTAGATTTTAAGTCTGTCAATAAAATCTGTTAGTGTGTTTTAAGTTTTATATTTATTATTATTATTATTATTATTATTATGATTATGATTATGATTATGATACGGTTCTAAGGTTTGAGTTTGTGCATTAAATCCATGAGTGACCAAGACAAACAAAGCTACTGACCGGTGCTCATCTGTGGCGCTGTTAAACGCTGTCCGAGGTACTTTTGTCGGTGTACAAAGTAGTTTTTATGTCTGTGTACGAAATCCTAAAGTGTGACAGTTTATTATGCTGTACAAGTAGTGAATCTGTGGGTGAAATTTTAAGTCTGACAACTCATACGAAAGCTACTGAGCAGTACTTTCTCGTGTGGTAAGGTTTCTTATTCTCTACATGGCTATGTGAGTAGGTGAAGATTTAACTAACTACTGATGCTCCTTAAGAGCTTCTCTCTTCATGGCGTTCACGTTGGCGACAATTTTCAGAGCAGGGCCGAGCTTCATGTGCATGGCGACCACCATGTGTTCCTCTCTGAGAAGCATCAGCGCTTGTCCGTCAATTTCCTGCGACACGAATGAGTCTGCGTACTCGGAGCAACCGTTCAGGGATCTGGAAATACAAACGCAGCTCATTTTACTAACCAATCCTTGAACACCATACAAACGGCACAGGACAAGATAAAACAAGACGCCTGTTGGCGTTTACGTGGTATGCACTATTTGATGGAAAGATTAGTTTCTGCCGTTCGGATAGCTATCCGTTGAATTCTGACTCTTAGCGTGAGCGGTCATGTCACGAACTGAGATGATCACATTAACTGCTCCAGCTGCCCTTTGATTGTAGTATTGATACACGAATTATACTTATAGTTTTCAATCAACACGATGAATTTTTGGGTATAAGGTATCCCCCGGGAATACACAGTCGCGTCTTTGACCGGTTCGCAACATATTTGAATGCACTGTAAATTTCTCACATGAACTTCCATGCGTTTTAAAGGGCTAAAACGCAAGATACACTTGACTGGTTGTGATTTACTGGAACGCACTCAAGCAAAGCTGATTTGATACGCACTCGGTATGCAAATTTGACCTGAATAGTTGATTCACTGCTTTGCTCTATAACCGAAAAGAAGCTTGAAATTCCCATATTTTGCGGTGAAACGGCATTCTTAAATAACCATTGAAGCCATGCTTTTGGATATTCAAAATTAAAACTTACTGAAGTAATGGCAAGAGTCAGAGTGGTGCGTGGAAAATCTTTTGGTTTCGAACTGACTGTGCCTACATTGTAGCAGCTAAGGCCAATGCAAAAAATTAAAAAAATTAAAAAAAAGTGTCGATTTGTAGAGAAAACGAACCGAATTTATAACGTGGTCTGCCAGTCAGGCATACCACGTAATAAAGTTAATAACTATAGTTTGCCCACAGAGTAACATATTGCTGTCTACAATGTGTATGTTTTGTGAAGTACACAAAGTTTTCCCGCGATGTTTTTCCGTCACGTTCCCGAACAGCCAAAATCAGAGGCGTAGAACTTGGCGGTATGCACAACTATATTTCCCGCCGTTTTCAAATATAAGTGAAAGGAGCTTTGAATCGATCATTTGACAAACCAAAATTGATTTTATCTAAAGTGTTGGCATTTGATTTATAGTGGTGAGTTTGGAAAGCGAACATAACTAGCGGTCACAGAGCCGCATATTGAAAGCTATTCTATGCATGCAGCTGGTAAGGTCTGGGCGAAGGTAGACAAGTTCGTTTTACCTTAGCTTACATCTTTGCAATTTGTGATTAACAGTTACTGAAAGTAAAAACAAAAAGGCAGGTGAGTTACTCACTTCACGAAGGCAGCAACCTCCTGTACATTCCATTTAGCGGCTTTGACGTGTTCATACAGCCACAGTGGTTCCACTTCACTGCGCGTCCAGTCAAAGTTGAGTGGGTGGACTGTGTCTGAATAAATATAACAAGCAGAGTATTCAACATTGAATGTTGCTGTTCCGACTGCCAACGACTGACTCCCAATCAATACGGTGTTCAAACGCAGCGAACGACTTTTACCACGGCCTTAAGGGCGCTGTCACGCTATTTCAGCATCCCTTCAACAAACTAGAACGTCTCCGCATCGAAGAAAACCAACATTAATAGTCCAGTTGTGTTGCCAAAGAGCTGAAGCTACTTAAGTTTTCTCTGTTAATTGTGACTGACGACAAGGGTGCAAATGGATTGAAACTTGAAAACATTTTTTCAAGTTCTGTAGACAAGGGGTTAGCAAAACACCTCCCCGCAATAGTTCATTTGGTAACTTACTCTTAGTTTTGCAGGAGTATGTCATGTTCAAGTTTTATTTTCATATTGACCTAAAAACGGGAAAGCCCCTGTGTAAATGTCCCTTTAACCAACCAATATTAAAACATGTAGGGCCGATTATTTAAAGCCTAACTTAGGCCGTAGCTTAAGGCAATCAGTTGGCCTCCAAATGTGTTTATAAGTGGTTTATTTCAAGTAAATAAATTAATACTTTTCTAGTCTGGGATGCAAGCCCTCTATTTACAGTCATCAGCACAAAATGCTTAGATATGATTGTTGGCTAAACTGAAAATGGTTTTTTTTAATTAAACATACTGATGAATTTGCATGTTCGCCCCAAGAGCTAAATAAGCTCATCCCGGGGGGGACTTACACCTAAACTTTAAATTACAACATAGGATTAACACGAACACGGACACCTGACAATGCGGGGATGCCTGCTAGCCCTTTACTAGTAAAGCCCCCCAAGGTCAGTGGTTTCCTGTTTAACTTGTGTAATAAAGATTGAAAATCCTGCGCAGCGTACTTACTTAATGTTAATTCGAAAATTGTAAAACCATCTTATTTTAGGTATATTAAACCGACGTTTCGGCAATACTGCCTTCTTCAGGGTGCATCAGTTTAATATACCTAAAATAAAAGCGTCTGGTTTCCTGTTTAACCCCTTGTCTACAGGACCAAAGTGAACCTATTCGGAGGCCAGCAATTAAGGTCCACTGTCCTTCTACAGGGTAGTTTACAAATTGGACACTTAGTGGGTGAATAAAGATGACCATAATCTTTGAGAGCAACAACCTAGCCTACAGACCCTTTTCAGGACGGCACCTGACAAATTATTTTTTCATTTCTATGATAATTAGCCTTACTAGCCTCGTTAGCATGTACAAAATTCAATAGAATTTTTGCGTCAAAGCGAGGTTAGTAAGGCTAATTACCATACATACAAAAGAATAATCAAAATCGTTCGCCACTTTATGAAAAAGGCCTATGCATGAGAAAAACAATTATTTTAATACAAATTAAGCGCGTTTCTCAATGCGGAAGGTAACTTTATACGTATTTCTTTAGAGCGACCAGATTTGATCTTACTTGACGCTCCATTTTACTCCTTCAAACATGTTATTCCACAGCGTGCTTAACCCGCGTGAAAAAAAACTAACAACAGGAAAATAATCCCATAGCAAGCAGGCAAATATTGCATAACCAGGTCATATATTCATCGGAAGTTCCTCGAAGGATTTCAAAATAAAAGAGAAAAGAGCTTCTGACTTTTAAAGGAGGTTTTATGGGAGAAAATGGTATGCCCTTGCGTAACTCTCGTGAAATAAATTTGCCTTCACTGTTTGAAATTCTGTAAAACAGTTTGAGGGCTATTTTCCTTTGTTTCTTAGTAAAGGATCTAAGACAAAGGAACTGAGACAGACTAAACAAACTTGTGAAATGATCAGCAGAGCTGTATTTTTCTAGTGGTTTCACACAATAATTTTCATTTCCATGAAAAAAAAATTGAAGAGCTAAAAATTTGCATAATGATGCAATAAAAACTTGAGTCATGTTTTTCAAAAGCTTTAGTAGTAAAGTAGTATTTCCCGAAAAATAATGCGGGATGGCCAAATAAAGAAGCTCGTGGAAATGGTTTTACAATCATTTTTTAAACGAAGGAAGCCGCCTTGATAACAAGATTTACTAAAAAAACTGCGTAAAACGGGGAAGAGAAATTATACAATTGGAAAAAATTCTCTTTAATGCTTATTTATGTTCCTGTTCTTAGAGTCTATGTTGATGACAAGGACTACTTGTAATTTACACCTGATCAGGCACGTTCATGATTAAATGCCAACTCCTAATTGAGAGTGAAATTCAACTACAACTGCTTCGTAGGATGTGTCTTGAGAAAGAATTCGCCCGGCAGAAAGTACAGTATAAAATTGCACCACGAGTACGAAGTACCACATCTTGTTTCCGGATAAGATGACACAAGACTGAACCCAAGAGGCTAATTAAATGGAATCTCCAAGAACAGCAGGACGAAATTTTGTCAAATGAACCAAGCGGCTGTTTGCCGTTAATAGACACCACAACTCCCCATAAAGGAGAGAATTGGTAAGCCGTTAGCTTCGAAAACACTCGTATGAACTGCTATCTAAACGGTGAAAATTGCTACACAAACAAACGGAATAATGAACGCTAAACAACGACAAAACTACCTGTTTGATCGCCTTTCACTGCCTCGCCATCAGGAATATTTCGAGGCGCTTTATCTTTTCGACTAGAAACGTCGTTTCCCATGTCTTAAACCCTTCGGTCCTAAGGAACCACAATCGATGGTCTGCTCGCGCGAATCCACACCTGCCTTGATACAATGCAGTAACAGAGGCTGGAGGGCTGTTTTATCATATCAATGAGCCTCAGTCGTAATCAACATTGGCATACCAACCAGTGTGGTTACAGTGTCTTGGAAACGCATAAAAGTAGATTCAAATAACCAAAATACGGGCTAACAAAATTGTAGCAAGTACCACTATTACGGCTGAAAATCATAATTTTGGTAAACGCATTTAAGAAATCGACCACACTGCAGACATCTATCAGTGTAGTCTGGTGTCCGTAGGTTCAGTGAAGATTGCTTCATTTTTCTTTTCATAACCGCAACTGTTGGAGATCATTTTAAAAAGTTTGCAGGTGCTCTTCTTCGGTCTTAACTGCGTCGAATCACCTAGTTACTCGGGTATAAATAACTAAATCACAAGCATAATGGCTTCTTTCTTCCTTGTTATCAAACACAGACAGAGGCACCTAAAGCTAATTTATTTACTGACACATGCATGTTTGAAACTTAGCACAGTGGTGGGTAGAAGTGGACAAAAGATGCCGCCCGTTTAGAAGTGGTCACGCCTCCACAAAACAGTTCTGTCGCAAAGCCCAGGCAAAGCCATGAAGGCAACCAACAGTGGAAACCGATACAGCGAACTATCATAAAACTAATCTCGCTGAACATCAACAAAAAAAAAAACAAAACAAAACAAAAGAAAAAAAAAACAAATAACCTTCCTAATCAGTTGGTTTTCGATCGTCTCAGGATGCTAGTAAAGCAATACTGAGAGAACCAAGAGCCAGCATGACGCCGGACCAACGGTCGCTTGGAAAAAACTCGCGCCAGTGATTATTTTTTAAAAGGAAACATTTTGAGCATTTTCAGAATCGACGTATTTTACTGTCTTAATAAGAAATGGATCCGTTTTACGAGTGCTGCGCACTTATCCAAAAGACGTTTCCCGGTGCTGTGGTCAGTGATCTCGGATTGTACAACAGACGATCATATGAAAACCAGACTGAGTCAACAGAAGCGGCCCGATCGCCTTAAGTGGTCAACAGAAAAGCCATACAATTCTTGCTCTAAACATAGCCTGTTCCAGGTTCTCAGATATTTGGGGCGAACGAAGAGCGAAGAGCGAAGAGCGACGAGCGAAGAGCGAAGAGCGAAGAGCGAAGAGCGAAGAGCGAAGAGCGAAGAGCGAAGAGCGAAGAGCGAAGAGCGAAGAGCGAAGAGCGAAGAGCGAAGAGCGAAGAGCGAAGCAACGAGCGAAGAACGAGGGAAGAAAATGGCGCGGGGGATGGGGACAGGGGAAGCGGAACAGGGTGAGGGGACAGCCCCGCGAAATTTTCTTCGCGCGCTCGCCCCAAATATCTGAGAACCTGGCTACTCTAACTGTTTAACTTGACTTTTCACCTGGTGGCTTCAGCGATGATAACATGTGCTAATCACGCGCACGAATGGGACAATCACGGTCAGCTGGAAACAACTACGGTATATCCAGGTGAATGAGGCTATCGCGCATGTACGCTCGATTGAAACAGGGGTTGGTTGTTTTTCCAAATGATCAAAGTGATCGACGGCCTTCTTTGACCCTAATTTGCGAGTACATGAAAGAACAAACACCTTGACTGAAAGAAATGTATCACCGGAGAGTTTTGTTAAATCGTTGTTTCTCGAACCTGCACTTTGAAATAACATGATGTAAAGTACATACTATGTCCGGAAAAAACTATAATATATCACCTTAAAAAATACGATGGGATAATTGATCTTGGTTACCAAGCGACGATGTGTAACGTTTTCAACACCGCGGCAAATACTATATTTGTTATGAATATTGAATGTGGGTTGAAACTGTTAAATAAACGTAATAATACTGAAGTTATAACGGATGAGGACATACGAGTGACCCTGGGAACAATGTTGGACATACAGGATACTGGAAACGACGATAAATGAATACTTGCATTGTTATGGCTACTGACATAAGTCAGTAAGAAACTGCTCACTAGCGAAGCGGCGATAACTGGATGAACTGCTCTCGGCAACTGAACTTAGACGGTAAACTACGCGTAACGCAGCTGGGAGAATAAGAGAGCTTAATATAAGTTGATAGACACGAAAAACAACGTAATTACTATACATGCAAAAGATGATAAAATAACAACTCCAAACGAAAGTTTTAAACGAAAACACAAGACACTAACTAACAGGCTGCAAGAATACTAATTGATATGATATGAAACACTATCTTAACAATTACTACACACAGTTAACATCTGAAATGCTAAATGGAATCGAGAAAAATACACCTTTTGCTGGTCATTACCAGGAAATATACTTTCAATAACGCAGGTATCAGGTTCATTAACGTCAATTTACATTCATTTGAACGAATCGTCATTCATTTTCGTTCTTTTCGAATACATTTTAAAAACATTTTTCACATTCATAAACATACATTAACACGAAAGACAAGCATTTACACTATGGGACATTCTATAGTGGTAATATACAAACATTAACGCCGCTTTTTAGTCCAATAAGAATAATGAAATTTCAATAACTAGGTTTTTCACAAAATCGGGGGAAAATAAAACTTGAAATGCGAACCTTTCCATTCAGATGTGAATGTTTTAATTGTACAGTACTGTGTGAAGTTCTTACTGGTTAGAGCATGCCAGCGAAACGTGGGCACTATAACCGCCCACAAATGAGAATGGTCATTCATTTTCGTTGTTTTAAATTCATTGAGCATTTTTGAATATTCATCATGATAAACATACAATTAACACGTATAGGCAACCATTTACAATATGGGGGATTCTATAGTGATAACATAGAAAAGTTAACGCCGTTTTTTAATTCAATAAGGGGAATAAAATTTCAATAACGCAAAACTTTTAATGTGTGACGCTACAAACACATCTACTAAGTACATGTCTTTCATGTCACTAAAAATGTTTTCCCTATCAAAGTAAAGGAAAAAAAATTGTCTTTATCCCTGGATTTCTTCGCCATTTAAGCACAGTGGCAAATATGCTTGCATAAAACGATACCACTGAGAACATTTGTGGGCGGTTATAGTGTCGACGTTTCGGTGGCATGCTCTCAACAGCAACTGCTGTCGGCAATCGCCTAATGGAACTCCTTGACGCCTTGCCTCTTCTCGGTCGTTCATCTGGGCCTGAATTTCTGGGCGAGAAATATCTGCTTTAATAGCTGCCTTAAGCGCTATCACTGCCTGCTCCACTATATTTAGAAATGGGCTGTATGGTGGTAACATTCTCAACTCTGTGTTGGCGCCAGGGGATCACGATTACGGTGCGAGGGAGCTCCGTCATAAATAAAAATCACGTGCTCGTCAGGATTTAGACGTTGCCTAGTCTGGTGCAAAAACTCACTAAATCTCCAAGCGTTGATTCCCCCAACTATTGCCGAGTGGAAGACGAGACCTTTGATCGGTGAGACTGCCATAGTTACAGTAACATTTCGTCCACGCTGTCCGCACACTTGTCTGTAAGCTCTCTCGCCCCTGCTCGCTCGTCCATGGTTTCTGGCTGTCCAGATATTGTACCCGCATTCATCTACAAAAACACAGTGATTCGCAACACCACTGACCAGGAACCAGTTGGCATATTCGATACGCCTCTGTATCACATCTGGCCTGTTTCGTTCAGCCGGGACTGGTCTGCCTAACTTGACGCGCAAAAGTATCCCATCTAGCGCCCTCGCCACTGTCCGTTCGTGGACTTGCGGTTTTCCTGGGAGACGCCTTCGAAGCTCACCGTTCATTTGCGCCAGAGTCAGGAGATAGTTTCCATTGATGATTTCGCTTAAGCATTGCTTCATGTCGTCATCAACGCGGACATTGTTGCGACCACCACGCGGTCTTCCTCCAATTCTTCCTTCTCTGAGGTATCGCGCCACAATGCTTCTTGCAGTAGATCTGTTCACTCCTAATGTGTCAGCCACCAAAATGTAATCTTCGAGTGGATCTTCAAAGGCACTGACAATTCGCTCCCGGTGCTCTAATGGAATGCTATTTCTCTGGTTTCTCTCACCCATGGTAACAGTACAAGTGGACAGTGTAGGGTCCTGCTGTGCACTGGGAGTATGTACAATTGAGTATGTAGCAATTGTTATTGAGATTTTGTTCTCCTTATTGAACAAACAAAACGGCGTTAATGTTGGTATATTAGTGTATATGGTTGCCTATAGGTGTTAATGTGTGTTTATGAATATTAAAACATGCTTAGTAAATTTGAAAACAACAAATTACAAACAATGTATTTTGTCGATAATGAACCTGATACAGCTGTACCTGCTTATTGAAAGGTGTACACTTTCTGGTAATGACCAGCGAAAGGTGTAGTGCATGTCTTTCATGTCACTATGAAATGTTTGCACTATCAAAGTTCAGAAAAAATGTCATTAACTCTGGATTTCTTCACCATTTAAGCACAGTGGCAAATATGTTTGCATAAAAAGGTGCCACTGAGAGCATTTGTGGGCGGTTATAGTAAGAACTTCACACAGTACTGTACAATTAAAACATTATCTGAATGGAAAGAGGTTCACATTTCAAGTTTTATTCTACCCCGATTTTGTGTGAAAAATCCTTTTGCGTTATTGAAATTTAATTCTCCTTATTGAACTAAGAAATGCGTTAATGTTTGTATATTAGTACTATAGTGTAGTGTAAATGGTTGTCAAAACGTGTTAATGTATGTTTATGAATATGCAAAAAAATGTATTTTTCAAATGAATGCAGTTTGACGTTTACTATGAACCTGAAAGCTGTGTTATTGAAAGTATATTTTTCTGGTAATGACCAGCAAAAGGTGTAATTATTAAGTCAGCCAAATTTCTGAAACTGGAAAGAAGTGATGTTAACTATTTCCTTGCTCTTTCTTGTGTTCTAAAAAAATCACTTAAAACTGATTTCAGTATGTTTTCCTTTTGAAAAATAATTATCACTGGATGTCTGTGTTTGATGTCCATTTGATAAAAAGAGGAGATACCAAACTCTGATCAAGACATTCCCGCGACCTACAAGAAGCCTTTCAAGTGTTTCCACTGATAAGTTTGCAAAAGTTCCGAAGATCAGCTGATAGATACCACTGAAGAGTCGAATGCTTCTGGCACTGATATGAAAATCACATTTGTGGACATGCGAAAGCAACTGGAGATTACCAAAAAGCATTCTTAAAGATGGTTCGAACTAACATGCGCAGCAAAAGTTCACATCCAATATGTTCAGTAAGGTAAACAAACGTACAAGGTTGAGTGCTAAGAGTTCTCTTGATCCAGAAAATTAAGATGATTGAGCTACGAAATGCAAAACGTTATGCACAAAAAAAAAAAAAGACATCAGAGATTATTCCTTCCTGAACATTCTGCTACCATTACATGCTCAAAAGGCTTGCCTTCTACACTGTGATGCCTCTTTATTACTCTTATTTTTTCTTTTGCCGGTACTTTATCACTTGCATTTTGCTTATTTCCTAGGTGTTCTGTGAGCAAAAACTGCTAAAAGCAAAACGACAACCTACTTGCACATAATTATTATAAGTCAGTTAATATAATTATTGTGTCATAGAGGATGACAATTCCAAACACGCTTGGCTGTAAACTGAACATGCTAGGTAAATGGCTTTATTTGATGAAAAAGACCAGTAACAGAACGGTTTCTCTGTATTACCTTTTTAATGATAATTAAGAGACTCTTCAACTCACCGAACTCATTCACTTGAATTGAAGCATCCACCATGTATGGCCCAGGCTGCTGATCATAATACTGTCAACACAACAAAGGAGACATCAAGCAGTGAAAGCCAACCTTTAGCCATATGGTTAACTGTTATAGGACTTGCCATTTTTTCTCAGTCCCTGTCCATGATAAAATCATGGAAAAATGGAGATTTTATTTCTGAAAATGGAGAGTTTCAAATATGCCTCCAAAATGGACGATTATTAAAATGAGCGACTGTTAGGCTAGTGTTGCCAAGCAAAAATGAAGGTTCCTAAAAACAGTGACATCAAGAACAGCTGAGAACAGAGTTTTATACAAGTCCAAAGGATGAATTAAAAAACGACCATGTTGCTTCAGCAAATAAATTTTACATTTGGTGCTTCAAAAGATGGTGCAAATAGGAGAACCTTTTCTCACATCGCTGTTAACTTTTTGCTGCATCAGCAAATACATGTACAGTATATAACAATACAATGTGAATAATTGGTGGACACCATAAACTAAACATGCACATCACTATTCACAATCAGTATCAATGTTAGTCCAATATGTTGAACATTTTCAGAGAAATCTGCTCAAATTATTTTAGGAAGAATATATGGCTCATCAGCAAGAGTTACCACCCAGCCACACATTCTTTGCAAACTTTTGACATTTTAAACAACCTTTTCTCTGAAAAGATTCCACATGTCATGCTCAAATTCTCAGTGCATACTAAGTACGCCCAGCCCATGCCCAGTGTGCAGTTATTTGTTTATGCAAATGTATGAAAATGAAGCCAAACATGTCAACAAATATCATCCCATAGACTTGTTGCATTTCTGGCACTATTTTGAGTGGGAGGTGAGTGAGAAAGAAGATGGTGATTGACTTTGAGAGTAAGGTGGGGTTAGTCGTGAATGATTGTGAGTGAAATGTGCAGCAAGCTTGGGTGGTGACTGCTCTTGGCAGTGGATTGGGGAGGGAGGAAGGTGGGGTGGGTGGTGAGCCATTTTGGGATTAAGGTGAAGGGGGTAGTGAGAGATGGTCGGAGTAATGGGTTGGTGGGTGATGAGTGACTGACATTAACATTGGGTGGATGGCAATTGATTTTGACTGTGAGGAGGGGAGAGTGGTGAGGGAGAGAGGGACTGGCTGGGGTGGTGAGTGGTTTTGAGGGCGACAAAAAGTAGCGAACTCACCATGGGCACGTTATAAGATGACTTTCTATCTGAAGCTAGTTGGTTAGCGCTGGAGTGCCGTCCACCCCTGCCAGTACGAGCATGAAAAGCTACCATCTTACGTGAACAGCTTACACTGTATCGTCTTGCACAAGATGTTGAACAGAACCTCTTGGGGCCTCTGTGGTGATGGGCTTCTGTAAGGCGGCCACACTGTTCACAGTGTCCCATGCTGGAATCTTCTAAGAATACTTCATTGAGACCTTCATCATTACTTGAAGGGCTTTCTGTTGGGAATCAATGGACAAAACCAATAACTGCATGTACTTTGTAATAACATGACTATTATCATTTGTCTCACAATGTGGTGACTTGAGATATAAGTGCAAGACATAAGATTGTACCCTCTCAACATTGTGAAAAACAATGGTGTATGTTATTATATTACCTACCACAATGAACAATGACCAACTTTTCCAAAACAATTAGCTTACAAGTAACACAATTTATTTTAAATTGATGTGATAAATATGTCTACATTCTCAGACATATGCCAAGCATTTGATAAAGAAGATATCCCCAGGGGATGGGTCAATATCAATTGCTTGGTAATAAATTTTGATGACATCAGAAGATGTTTATCTTCCATCTAACAAAAGAATAGTACAGCTTGGACCTATGCACATCCAGAGGTTTGCTTCATATTAGCTTACAGAGGCATGGTATTGTGGAGAAAAATGACATCCAGAGATGCCTCTGCTATCAGACCTTGTAATCTAAGGATAAATTAAGACATGCTGAACATTTTAAATAATTTTGTTTTTTAGCAACTTGGGCATCTATACGCAACTCTGGCATGGACTTTCTCTATTATTATTTTTGGCCTAGTACAATATTGTATATAGTTGATGTTTTTATTGTTATTGTACATAGTAGTAAATCCTATATAGTGGTATTGTACACAGGGGTTTCATTAGAAGCCGGCAACCAGCGAAAATCACTGCCCACTTTGTCAGAATTTACCTCTAACCGCCACCTACTTTGTCCACATTTTAAAAAAATTCATCAGGTCACCGCCTACTTTAGAAAGCTCAGACAGCTATTTTAAAACCTATTGAAACCCGTGTGTACATATTATTTACATAGTAGCACACAACTTTTATACTTAATTATGGTTACTTCTTTTTAATCTTATGCCTTTTTATTTACACAACCCCACAAGCTCTCAGCTTACTCTTTATCATGTTTAATAAAGGTCTACTTACTTACTTATTTACCACATAGCAGAACACTATAGCACTGCTACTGTATAAAATTATCTCCGTCATTGAATGAAAATAACGGAAATCCTTTGCAAACAGAGGTAAATGTAATTAATTTTTAAACTTACCATCAAACCCAACTTCCATCTCCAGCTCCCCATTGTCATAATTTTGATTTCCATTGAGGTCTTGGTTCAATTCTTCTTCATCATCTCCTGACTGAAATCAAACAAACAAGAATACAGTTGAAGCATAGTTTTGCTTCATCTCTGGTAATCATTTACTATATTCTCATGACTTGTGTGTTTGATATAGTAAGGAGAAATTAGATGCTCATCTAATTCCCATCCACCCTGGATAGAAGTACAGGTTTTCCCAGCTGTCTTTTTTTAATACATCTAACAAGAGAAAGACAATGTTTGGAAAAGTTCCTTCTAAGAAATAAAAAGTGACAGTGTATCAACCCTTCAACTTCCAACGGAAAGTCTTACACACGGTATCATGATGTTTGATGTTCTAACCACTGCACTATAGTGAATGATGGCCACGTTGAATACTGCTTTCATTTCTCATGTTTGATTCTGCATCTACTAAAGTGTACATAATACAGTAGGCACAGACACAAAAGCAAACAAACAATGATGGGTAACCCTACGCTCATATACCGTATGGACATTGTCATATAATTCCATACCTTGAGGAAAGTATGCATGCAATGCCAATAAAATCTGCTATTTTGGAAATGAGTGGTTAATGTAGTTTTGTATGGGAAAAAAAAGAAGACACAAACAAACCAACCAACCAATAAAAAGAGCAACAGAATTAGATTGTTAAAATGATTCCATAGATACAAAATCTGAAAGGCTTACAAAATTCAAATGATCACATTTCTTGCTGAAAAATGATCTATGCTCCCAGTCACTTCAAGACACAAAGACAGAACTCGTGCATACAAAATTCAATTTGTTGAGTGACTTCTTATGCACCTATCAAAGTTAAGCCACAGAGGGGCAGGAGGGGGAGGGGGGGGGGAGGGGGAGGCCATGCACAGGTTGGGGCTTTGTCAGAAGAAGTTTGCCACTGGTAGGGGCTTTGGATCATTCGTTGAGTCCCGTTGGTCGCGACATTTGACTTTAACTGTTAGTGGCATGGGGTCCACTGACGCCATCTTGGACATTTTTGTATACAGATTTATGAGATGCCTTTTTCATGCATGGTTATTCACATGGACTGATTAGCCACAAAGTATCAATGCAGTGATTTCAAAAACAAAAACTTTAACTACCTTGTAATCAAGTCTAAAAGCCAGTACAGATATGTCATGTTCAGGTTTTGTCCATACGTGATTCATGACCACTTTAGGACATAGCAACATTGACAGTACTGTTCAAAAGTAAAAAGGTTTTAGGAACTAATACAGCTGTAGTAATGTAGGCTTGTCGATGCAAGTATGAATAATGACCATTAATTACTGAAAGCAACAAAAGTTATCTTGTTCCTGGGGAGAACTGTACCAGAATGTTCCTGTTTTGTTCTCTTGTTCAGTAGTACAAGTTAATTTACTTTTCTGGACAGTTTTTGCTATTACAAAGAAGCTACATATTGAAGCTTTTGCTATCATTTTTCTTTGGTGAATGCCTTTTTCTACAGGGGGGGGGGTTTAGGAATTTGTACTCTTTTGACAAATGATAGCATCCCTAGGGTAGGGCATTTGAACAGAAAAACAATGCAAGGTCAACCCCCCACCTATACCCAGTCTCCCCCCTGCAGCTTATCACTGATAGCTGCATTACGTGCTTTACAATGTCAGCTGAACACACAACACATGTACCATTCAAAATAAAACTTCCCCAAATTAGGTCTACCCACCCACCAAAATATTTAGCAGCAAGCATCCTATGGTTAATTTAATAGCCTTTGCAGCTCACAGGCTCTGTTAGGGTCCATCATTTCTTGCCGGTGTCCTAGCAAATTTGGATCCCCAGTCAGGTCCAAATCGGCTAGTGAATATGAACCCCCGGGGACCAAATCCGCTAGCGCATATGGACCCTCTTCGTGGATTTGGACCGCCCATTACAGCTTACTTAGCTGTTATTCACTTATTAAGTTATCAAGCACAGCATCAGATTTTGGATTGGGATAATTGACCATCAGCATAAAGTACAGAGAACTGTAAAAGTTGTTTAAGCATGCACTGCGGCCTTTCATAAAGTATATGAAATTTTTAAATCTTGTTTTCTTTCATTCGTGTGTTGTTACTATTTTTCCAGGATACTGAATTTGTATATATTTGAATGGGTGGCGCTTTAACAAAGGAGGTGCTACTTTTTAAAGTACATGTTTTAACACTTCTTGGTTGAAAAACACATTCATGCTCCCTGCATAAAAGTTTACTTGACTACGTCGACTTCACAGGATTTTTTTTCTTCAGAACCTGATTTTCCAGTCATGATGTTTTGAATTTGTATACTTTGCATGACGTAATTCAGTTATCACATGTTTATAAAATACAGTGTAATTGACTAAATTACTCATGCAAACTAGAAAGTATTGTAAGTTATTGTTCAGAAAGTTTGGTTTTCAAAATTTATAGATACAAATTACAACCAGTTGCAAAAATATTGAGACACTTCCAATAAAAAAAACACACTTTTCTCCTAAAACTGTCCCATGACAGTTACTACACGGCAGGCGAGAATCCCCTCCTCCCCCACCCCTAAACAATTTTTGCTGGACCACATTTTCTGCCTGGCTTCACATTTCTGTGAAGACAAAATTTGGCCCTACAACATTGATAAGGGGAGGGGTGTGGGTGATCTCTTTTCAGTCGAAATTTAGTGCAGTGTCTCAAGTATTTTTGCAACTGGTTGTAGCGTTGTAGGTTCTGTTTTACACTTAGTGTTAAAGAGTATTTGAAAAGAAAAACCCTCAATAGTTTTATTTATTTTTTAACAACTCCAAAAACAATTTGCAAAGGAATTTTATTACCTTTATTACCTTACTCCATAGAATGCCTCTTTTCAGGGGGGGGGGGGGGGGGGGGGGGGCAAAAGGGGGTCCAAATCTGCTAGTGAATCTGGAACAGTGGTTCAAATCTGCCAGCCTATCTTGACCGGGGTATCCAAATCGACAGAGGTTCCAAATCCACTGCGATACTGGTTTAATAATAATAATAATACTACTTAATAATAATAATAATAATAATACTAATAATAATGATGATAATAATAATAGTTTAGAGCATTATCCACAAGTCTCAAAGCTCTAAAAATACTAATAATAATAAAATGTAACCACTAAAATTCAGCTATTAATACTACTGTACTGTAAACAGTGTAAAATACTACATATATGATACTAAAAATTCATGCAATACAGGGAAAGAAGGTTTAGCCTTGTGTTTCAAGTTGTTTCATGATGTCTCAAGTGACAAGTCAAATTCAAATGTTAACTCCCTGAAAATAAGCCCACGGTTTACATTTGAAATTTAATAGCACAGACTGTGAATAATAAACGAAAATTTGTTTCAAGACTAGACCTGGGTCATTAAGCGTAAGTGTTGATTGATTACAAATGTTCAACGGTGCTGAACTATTAATCACAGAGCAAATCTGAGGCAAACATGGACAGAGGGCAAAACACTTTGAGGTGAGATGTACATCACTTCAAAGAACCGACACCAAACAGTAATATTTTGAACCCTGGCAGAGAAAACAAGATTACCGTACTCAGCTCACCCTAGCCATCAGGTACCTTACCGTGAAGGGAAAGTTGCTTTCTTGTATGACAAATCCCTCAACAAAGTGGGTCAGAATTCGCGGAGATGCACTCCGCTTTGAAACGCGACCGATTGATCGAGATGAAGTGTGTGTTTGCCACCATTTCCATTACTTTTTAGCGTTTACATATCTATGATGGTTATAACCGGTAATAAATCGAGTAATCAAGGACAATTCATCGTAAAGAGTGCCGAGACAGGAAGAAAATTGGACAAAGACGATGAAAAGCGAAAAACATCAAAATGGCGACATGTGTACACCTGAGCCCGCAAGACGGGCAGCAGCAGCTTGTAGTTTTCTAATTTAACCAGGGTAGGGTAGTCTACCAAACAAACTTATCTTACGTTTACCAATATGATTTCCTCAATTCTTTTTCCAATTGTAATCAAAATTTTCATTAATTTGCAAGATTTTAGCAAAATGGGGAATTCAAAGTCGTAACGTGTGTGATAAATCTCTCAAGACAAAACATGATTTGTGGAGGTATCCCCTGAGTATTTTTTTGTCAATATTTAATATGGCGGATGACATTGTCGTTGTCGTCGGTTTTTGCTTTGTTGACATGATCAGTTATGTTCCTCGTCTTCCAGAACCCGGCGAAAACAATAAAGGGAACAAAATTTCACATGGGATTTGGGCGGTAAAGCCGCTAACCAGTGTTTTATGGCGCAAAAGCTTGGAGCTAACACTGTAATGGTGGCAAAAATTGAAACGATCAATTTGGCAAAGATACGGTCCATAACTTTAAAAAATGTGGTGTTACACCGATTTTATTTCGGTGACTGATGAAGCAGATACAGGTGTGACTAATATAGGTAAGATAATTGGTATTTAACCGTTGCACACCACTTAGTAGCCTCTCCTGGAAAAGGCCATACGCCTAGGGCCTCCATCATTCGTGCATCATTGCCGGTTTGATAAGGTCTGCAGTGAAAACACCTTCCAAAAACATCAAATTCTTTTATTTATCAATCAGTAGGCCAATCTACGTACATGGTTTTGTTTCTGGTTCCTAGAGGTTGAGCAATGTTAATTGTTTGGCATTGAGAAGGCAACAGAAACTGAGCGTGCACTGAGCCATGGACGCTGTGTCCTGTCACTGAAGTTTGTTTGAGCTAGCTAGACCTAGCTCTTTCGCAAAACTGATGCTAAAATGCCTACTATAATTCAATTTCAGGGAGTCTTGGAGGGGTTTTAATTTGAGTGTCATGAAACCAAATCAAAACAATTACTCTGACCAATCACAACAGATGCAAAAAGCACATTGATCTCACACATTGGCCACAATTTCTCACACCTGACTCACAAATCTGGATGACTTACCATTCTTTAACACAGTAACAACAAAACTTCAATTCAATTCCCAGAAAATGTTCCAATAAAAAGTCGCTTAATGTCGAGTTTGCATTTGAGGGACGGGAAGCAAACTTGAACTTGCTTCAGAAGTCATCTGAACATCTTTGGACATGTTTGGTAGCATTAGGAAGTCTTTGGAAATCCTCAGAAGTCACCAGAACGTTTTCGGAAATTCCGGTCATCAAAGGAGAGATGAATCTTGTGCATTTGACTCGGAAAAAAGTTGGCAGGTATACAATTGGTTTTGGTTTTTGGTTTTCATTGGTTGAGAAAGTGGTGGAAGTTTTCCTAACCACTCAGAGCGATGTAAAGCAAAACCATAGCAGATGTGAAAATAATTACAGAAAACATCTCTAATGGCAACCTAACATGGAGTAATTAGCTAACCAACACTTATATGAATTGAAGCAATAAAGTAGGGAAGGATCAAAGATTCCTTAGCACCAGGCCAATATCAAGAATGTGAGTCCCAGAATGCAGACATAATGAGGGTTAAAACTAACCTTACATCTGTCTCATAATTTATCCATTGAAATAAATTAATGAATAAATTTACGATTCTTATTGTGCACTTATGGTATGTATGAAATAGTCAAAATGAAATGTGCGTTGCAGTGGTATCTCTAAAAATAAAAATCCTAACAAATAAATAATGTTAAGTGTTATGTTAATGTTAACCCATTCCTAGAGATTCCAACCTCTGGAGATCTGAAATCTGGCGATTTTTTCCCTTCATGCCAACCCTCACTAATTTAATCACTCCCCGTCACCCAAAAATATTACACCTACCTCCCTTTCCAAGCGAAATTCATCCCCTTCAATTTTGTATAATGTAAAGTAATCAGGCATAATATTGACGTGGGCTTTAACTGGTTGACCTTCATGCATCACACACAGTCGCTTTAATGATATGGCAACAATGACAAAACCATGTTTGGTGAAACATGCTTAAAGGGAACCTCGACTCTTACAACAAATTGGCACTAAGTTGTTGGCAAATTTTGTTTTAAAATGTGAGATATAACATTTAAGTGTATAATAAAATGGATATCATCATTACCTATTTTCACTTTTAAATTTCCTGGGTGCAGCCATTTTGGATTTGATGATGTGTAATGGTTGCCCTATTGTTTAACACAAAGGATTTTCTGCTTCATTTGCTTCCTGACAATAGCTGCAACCATTACTTGTCGTCAAATCCAATGATGCATGCCCGGGAAATTTGAAAGTGAAAATAGGTGATAATGATATCAATATTTTGTACATTAAATATATATCCACATTTCAAAACAAAATTTGGTAGCTACTGGTAGTAATTATTTCCAACAATTTAACGTGAATTTTTTATAAGAGTGGAGGTTCCCTTTAAAAATGTAGCCGTGAACCATATTTCTCTGATTTTTGGAAAATTTGATTTGATAGATTGATTTTTTTGTAGAAATACAACCCCAAGTTGCTTTTATCTGGGTGCTTTGGTGACCTGTATGGGGGCCAAGGAGATTTGCTCTGTACCCATGAGTCTCCCTGATAATTCTGGCATAAGCATTCCAGCAGCTTATGGCCTCTTCCTAACTGCTATTCCAGCATCCCCCTGCTCATCCATCCTTTCTGCCCACTGCTTCAAACATTATTTATTGTATGATGGTTGTTGCACAGTTCTAACAGAATTTGCCCCTTTCTTCAGTGCACCATTTTTGCATCTAAAACATTAAATGGGTCCTTTAGTCACATGGCTCACTTTGCTTGCCCATGTTAATCAGCTTGTGCTTGCAAGGGTGAACTTTTAGTTCTACCATTTCAGTAACAGTATTGAATAATTCTCTCTTTCTTTTCCAGCTGTTAATAATTCTGGTGAACCAGCATTCATCAGCCTTGCTGGAGCAAACAGACACACTCACTATAGCAGATATAAAAGTGGCAGAAACAATTATCAAGTCAAGTCCAGTCATGGTCTGTGACAAGGGCATTCCTCTGAAGATTGCTGCTGCAGCATTGCAATATGGAAAGGAATTAGGCACCAGACTATGTTCAACCCTTCCCCTAAATTAGAATCTCTACCACAGGAAGTTTATTTGCATTGCGATGTTTTAGTTCTTAACAGGGAGGAAGGTGAAAGCTTAACAGACATTTCTGCCAGTGATATTGAAGTGCTAAGAAGGTTATTTTTAAACTTCATCGGTGGGGACTTCACAGATTGTGTTGACTCTTGGTTCAGAGGGGGCTATTTCCTCTGAAGTTAATTCACAACACAAAGGTGAGCTACTATCTCTTAATTAGTTTTTAGTTTTGTCACTTTACACATTGATGTGTTATTTTATTTATCTAAGGATTGATATTGGTTTGAAATATAGTTTTTCAGATTCTCAGTATATGACTTCAAATTTAAGATTTTTGTATGATAACTATGAATAAAATTTAAATTGCTAAGTTAATTTGTATACACTATGTGCATGTTCCTCAACATTACCAGCATCTATGGTCCCTTTATCCTAGCATCCATCTGTCTGTTTGTTTTGTCCGTATGTCTGTCTGTCCATCAGTCCATCTGTCCATCAATCAAGTATTTGATCAATTGATCAATAATTATACATCATTCTAACAGTATCTTGATCTAAGCACTTTTTTTAAAAACAAGGACAATAATAATATATTATAATTATAAATAACTGATAATCTGGCAAAAATTATCTTCTTTTTTCACATCAGATTTGTAAGGTGATTCCTGCACAATTTGCAAATTGGGCATCCTTAAATATTGGAAAATGGTTATAGGTTACTAACAAGCATGTGCAGCCCATATTTTTTCAGGTCATTTTAATGAACTAAATGATAAGCTTTGTGTGAGAGAAGACTGATCTGATTCCCATTATATATCGTTGAAAATTGAATAAAAAGGAAATAGCAGATACACTGTGGACTTTTCTTTCTTATTTTGCAGTGTTTGGTAGCCATGGCAAGAAATTTGGTTCAAAATTTGTATGAAGGATTCAGCTTTCTGTCTAAATCAAATGTGAAATGCTTATTTGTGTCTGGCACAATGTATTGAAGTTTTCATATGATAAATATTCAGTGGACAAAGTTTGAACAAAATCTATTGTCAATATAATTTCAGCGGAATTACCTTAACTCTAGAAATGTGAAATCATTGTACCTTTAAGGATTGCAATGTACACTTCAAGAAAGTTCCTAGAGTTCTTCTCTCAAGGTTGCTAAAAATTATGAGGGGAAGCAATGAGGGTAGTATCAAAAAGAATTGTTGTTTCTGGAAGAACAAAATGCTAGTGGAAGTAGGGGGCAGTTTTGAAATCTTGTTACAGTTGTAAGGAGAGTGAAAGAAATATGCAACAATTTTTATGCATTTGAATCTCTCATTGTCCTGTGTGTGTGTTGCTACTGTAGTTTGTTGTTTAATTTGTAGATATGCGATAATTTGTTGTCAGGGCCAGTGATGACATATATAAAAGCATCGAAAGTGGATGTTGTGGATAACTGGAGCTGGTGATGCTCTGATAGGTGCTCTAGCATTCTACATGTCCTGTTATCCTCAGCTAGCATTTGCAGAAATGGTGTTTAGAGCAGTGAATATTGCAACAGTTACTGTGACAGCTCATGGTGCTCAGTCAAGCTATCCTGGAAGAGAAGAACTGGATGACTGGCTATTTGATAGCAGTGGAAAAACACTTGAACAATTAGGTCTTGAGGTGATAAGTGATGGCAGCATAGAATGTGAGGATTAGCAATAATTTGTGGTTTTACATGCATCCATCGGCAATGTTGTCATGAGGATCAGTGGAACGGAGCATATTATATATTAGTGATGATTTGGTGTTTAAATATAATCTAAGGTAGTTATACTTTTGTATACAGATGTTTTGTAAACGTGTTACTTACACCCATTTTCCACCAACCCCTTCAGTAGTTATTATTATATTTATAAGCAAACAAATTATGTAATGTTTAATAAATGAGCAGGAGTCAGTGTTTTATCAAGTTGAAAACACAGGCGCAGCCAAGTGTTTCAGGACTTGATAAAACACAAATTGCGAATTTATTGAACGGCTTAAAACGTTACTGTACATCTATCCATTCTTACACTAAAATTTAGATTTTGGGTTATTTTGGCCTAGAAAATCGGTATAAAGACACTGATTTAAAAATTAATTTCTTTTGTATTTCCTTCATGGATTATTAATGAGTTTTTTTCTTACTGACAAAGGAAGTACTGGTAATAAGTTTTATTCTATGTTGTATTTGCAGTTTAACACAGCTGTGCTTCAAAAAGTGCAAAGACTTGGACTCAAAATTCTCAAAACTAGTCAATGTTAATAAAGAGAAATCAAAGGAAATCACAACCATGAATGAGATTTGGATATCTGATATTATTATATGTTAACGTAGTTTTTTGGACTATGCTAGGAATCATAGTTAAGGAATTTGCGGTAGCCTGTACACACCCAACAGGAAACTCAAATAGTAGATAAACCTCAACTTTAATTAAGTAGTTTAGTTTTTTACCCATATCTGAATTGGACATGTTTCATGTGATTTACTGCTTACCTGTTATACTGTTTCATGGTTATCCCGATCAAGGAAAGTTAAGAAAACTCGCCATAGAAATCAAATAAATATCGCCATAGAAATCAAATAAATATATTATCAGTTATACGATTGCGAGTATTCTTCGGTAGTGGATCGTCTTAGTTCCCCTACGAAACATTATAGTAACATAATTTTACTAACTAAAGGCAAATCATTGACTTGAATTTCTCTGGGTGAATACTAAAAAACGTGAAAACTTCAAGTATTTCTGGATTTTTTTCTTGGGAGGGAACACCAAACAAGCAAGAGATAAATTAACAAGCAGTAATGTTAGTTTTTTTTTGCCTTTTTTCACATGGTTTGATTTCATATCCGATGGTCAGTTTTTTCTTCCTCCAGAATAGTGTTTAGAGTTCCTTGTTGTGTTAATGCCAAAATATTGGTTTGAGCACTCAAAAGAGTGAAATAAAGAGTGTTATGGATTTTGCAGAACAATATTATATCATTCATTATTGAATAATATTTAACATAATGAATGTTTAACAGATATTGGCTCTGGTTCTCTATTCAACAATTATGTCAGTCAGTCAGTCTGCCTGTCTGTCAGTCAGTCAGTCAGTCAGTCAGTCTGTCAGTCTGTCTGTCTGTCTGTCTGTCTGTCAGTCAGTCAGTCTGTCTGTCTGTCTGTCTGTCAGTCAATCAGTCAGTCAGTCAGTCTGTCTGTCAGTCTGTCTGTCTTTCTGACAGTCAGTCAGTCAGTCTGTCAGCTAATCAAACAGGCAAGGGTTTTGCCTAAAAACAGACCTAATCTACTTTCAACACTGTGCCCCCTCTCAGCGCAAAAGGAAATATAAAGAGATTTTATCTACAGAAAAGGCACACGTGGACCCCCATACATTAGAAAAATTAGTAAAGCTATCTTGCTTTGAAATTTAGGTTGTCATGTG
>JAEMWC010000640.1:0-5000 GCA_016490735.1 Pachyseris speciosa
TCTCTCTCAACAAGACAAGCGTAAGCTTTTCACACAAACCTTCAACTTGGTGTGATAAATAGGCCTTACCCTCAGAGAAGATAACACCAGACATTAGTCAGCCAATCATGTGATACGCTTTGAAAATTTTGCCAGCGAACTTCTTCTACCTCTTATAAGGCTCTATACAATGTAGGTTTCCCCCGCCAGATTTTACCTCAGAAATGCTTATGAGACCACCGCTAACATCAGTGCCACATTCCCAGTTCAAGCGGTTGAGCTCATCTCAGCAAGGCTATAACATGTTGACACTGTCTTTATTTTAGAGGACTACGTTTCTGTTATGATATGGAAGAAAGACATAGCACTAAACATAGATTGAGGTCTGAATGCAATTGATGTGGGGCAGGAACCCATCACTAGTGATGGGCTCCTGTGTGCGGTCGTTTCTCACCTAAACGATCTGTGTCCTCTGTTCAGCAGGAATTCAACCCTTAAATCGATCAGTGAATTGCCTATACATCGCATCCACCACAATATTACAATTGGCGACAAATTCCTCCCGTCAGACAAAGAATTGCAAACAGTCTGGCGGATGAAATAAATTAATACGATCACCTTATCGTTTGATGGTCAAGATGAGCTTGCGTTACGATAGAATGGGTCAGTTACCACCGACTAACAAGCGCGTCCGGCTATGAAGGCAATCGCTGTGTGTCGGGCCAAGGTCCTCACAGTCAATGTCCTCACGAGAAATTATAAGCGGCCAAAGAAGACTTTGGTAACTACTTCACTGCGAAAAATTTTTACCTGGATGATCTGATATCTTTTGTATCAAGGAACTCATGCTGTGACATTTTACTAGCGAAGTTTGCTGTCTCGTAGGTCTGCCGCCAACTTTACCCGCCTTAATGGCACAGCGCCATATCTCGAAATTTTTGTCACTCACCGTACACTCCTTGTACAAAAGCGCCTGCTCTCTCCTCAACAAGTCAAACGCAATTTTTCTAGATGAGTCGTGACGAATGTGGTCCATTGAGCGAGCCTCAAATCGTTTACTTTTCTCAGGCCGGCATGAGGGAACAGAATAATGCACATGTCATCGGCTTCCCCGTGGGGTCGACCCCAGGGCCTACCTGGGAGATATGTGCGGGAATGCAAGGAGATGGATGGGATTCGTTGCCCGAGGGTAGGGGAAAAACTTGACATTGTTTTACGATCAAAGATTAGGGGGTGGGGGAATTCACAAGTTTGAAAAGGATGTCAAGAGGATTTTCTACTGAGAGACACCTCACCCAGGAGACTTTGTCTTGAGAGATTTCCCGACCCCCGGGGAAATTCCTCAAGTTTGTTTGACTGATTTTACAATCCCCTGGTTACCCCGGGGGTCGACCCCACGCCGGTGACATGTGCATAATTATTTTTCAATCAAATCTAGGCTTGTTTTTGCTATACAGCCGTAGAATATTAAGACTTGTTTTTGCTACTAAAGTTTAGAATTTTAAAGAAGCTAAAGAGAACTTTACCGCTCAAAAGTCTCCAATTAGATAAAATAGAGTACAAAGACATAGCCAGAATGAATGAAAGTCCCATAACTGAAGTGTCCATGTCCCCATAACTAACCAAATTTACAATGCAACTTGGGATGATATCTCGTGGTATGTGAAATCCTTGCTCACAAGATCGACGAAGGAGAGCCGACTAGAAGGGACTGCTCGCGGTCTAAAGCAAAATTTTACTACTGAATTTTTTTCTCTCCTAGATTTCGCGCCAAATTTACCCGCCTAATTGCTCAGCGCCATCTCTCGTGCTGTTTTCCTCATGATCATCACATTAATTGCACAAAGCGCTTGCTTTCTCCACACCAAACCAAGCGCAATTTGAATTGCCTTGCTTAATTGTGATTATCACCGATTAATGTGGTCCAGTCATCGAAACTGAAATTTTGTTTTGTCAGGCCTGCATTCATGAGGAAACAGAATTATTTATCATTCGAAACTAGGCTTGTTTTTTGCTATTACAGTGCAGAATTTTAAAGAAGCTAAACAGAAATTTACCCCCAAAAGTCTACAATCAGATAAAATACGTAGAAAGACAGCGAGAAATGAATGAAAGTCCTATAACTGAGGTCTCGAGACAATTTAATGCGAAGTGTCAATGTCCCCACAACATTGATGTAACTTGGATATTTCGTGGTATGTGAGAGCCGGCGAAAATTATAGCATGTCGCATAGCATATAGCTTTCGGCAGCGACCAAGAATAAATTCTCAACAGCATAGCATCGTGTTCTTAAATCGATGATTTGCCAACATTAGGGTAATCACAGCTTTACATTTGGCGAGGAATTTTTTTTACCTTCAGAAAAGAATTGCGAACAAGCTAAAAAGAATTAATGAGTCAGCTTACCATGTCCCAAACTGTTAATACAAGCGGGCTCCAAACTGGCGCTGTGAAGGTAATTGCTGTGGTGAACTATAAAGTATGCAGCGCTAATGGTCACTGTCCCCATAGCTAGCCAAAATAATTCTATCTTGGAGGACTGATATCTCGTGGTATGTGAGAAACAAACTTGATGCTCTGTGTCCTCCGTTGAGCAGGAATTCAGCCCTTAAATCGATCAGTAAATTGCCTACATCGCATCCACCACAATATTACAATTGGCGACAAATTCCTCCCGTAGACAAAGAATTGCAAACAGTCTGGCGGATGAAATAAATTAATACGATCACCTTATCGTTTGATGGTCAAGATGAGCTCGCGTTACGATAGAATGAGTCAGTTACCACCGACTAACAAGCGCGTCCGGCTATGAAGGCAATCGCTGTGTGTCGGGCCAAGGTCCTCACAGTCAATGTCCTCACAAGAAATTATAAGCGGCCAAAGAAGAATTTGGTAACTACTTCACTGGGAAACATCTTTACCTAGATGATCTGATCTCTTTTGTATCAAGGAACTCATGCTGTGACATTTTACTAGCGAAGTTTGCTGTCTCGTAGGTCTGCCGCCAACTTTACCCGCCTTAATTGCAGAGCGCCATATCTCGAAGTTTTTGCCATTCACCGTACACTCCTTGTACAAAAGCGCCTGCTCTCTCCTCAACAAGTCAAACGCAATTTTCCTAGATGAGTCGTGACGAATGTGGTTCATTGAGCGAGCCTCAAATCGTTTACTTTTCTCAGGTCGGCATGAGGGAACAGAATTATTTCTCAATCAAATCTAGGCTTGTTTTTGCTATACAGCCGTAGAATTTTAAGACTTGTTTTTGTTACTAAAGTTTAGAATTTTAAAGAAGCTAAAGAGAACTTTAACGCTCAAAAGTCTCCAATAAGATAAAATACAGTACAAAGACACAGCCAGAATGAATGAAAGTCCCATAACTGAAGTGTCCATGTCCCCATAACTAACCAAATTTACAATGCAACTTGGGATGATATCTCGTGGTATGTGAAATCCTTGCTCACAAGATCGACGAAGGAGAGCCGACTAGAAGGGACTGCTCGCGTCTAAAGCAAAATTTTACTACTGAATTTTTTTCTCTCCTAGGTTTCGCGCCAAATTTACCCGCCTAATTGTTCAGCGCCATTTCTCGTGCTGTTTTCCTCATGATCATCACATTAATTGCACAAAGCGCTTGCTTTCTCCACACCAAACCAAGCGCAATTTGAATTGCCTTGCTTAATTGTGATTATCACCGATTAATGTGGTCCAGTCATCGAAACTGAAATTTTGTTTTGTCAGGCCTGCATTCATGAGGAAACAGAATTATTTATCAATCGAAACTAGGCTTGTTTTTGCTATACATTGTAGAATTTTAAAGAAGCTAAACAGAAATTTACCGCCCAAAAGTCTACAATCAGATAAAATACGGTAGAAAGACAGCGAAAAATGAATGAGTTCCATAACTGAGGTCTCGAGACAATTAATGCGAAGTGTCAATGTCCCCACAACATTGATGTAACTTGGGATATCTCGTGGTATGTGAGAGCCGGCGAAAATTATAGCATGTCGGATGGCATATAGCTTTCGGCAGCGATCAAGAATAAGCAATAATCGATCGACTATGAAAAAACAATAGTTTGAAGAAATCTAAAGACAGTGGCCGATAATCTTAGCTCAGTGTGTTCAGTTTAAAAATCCTCTGTCGCTGATATTCCTCTTATAGCCTTCGCGTCAAAATTTCACAACAGCATAGCATCATCTCTTAAATCGATAATTTGCCAACATTAGGGTAATCACAGTTTTACATTTGGCGAGGAATTTTTTTTTACCGTCAGGCAAAGAATTGCGAACAAGCTGAAAAGAATCAATGAGTCAGCTTACCACGTCGCAAACTGTTAAGAGAAGCGGGCTCCATACTGGCGCTGTGCAGGTAATTGCTGTGGTGGACTATAAAGTATGCAGCGCTAATGGGACATTGTCCCCATAGCTAGCCAAAATAATGCAATCTTGGAGAACTGATATCTCGTGGTATGTGAGAAACAAACGTGATGCCTGCACCGGAAGCAGAGGGCTTCCGGTGGCAAGTAACGATTAGACAGCCGTCTACAAGAAAACAATAATTTGCAGTAATAGAAGTAGGAAGGTAATCTTAAAATTAAAAATCAATTTGATACACATGCATGCTTTAAAAATTTGTGATTTATTTCACTTGGCTTCTATTTGTCCTATCTCTTTAAACGTGCTTTTGAATAGACATCGAAACGACAAACTACTCATTGTAGACAATTGTACATGGTGAATCATACGGTAATCTTTTCATGGCGTGTCTAAATTCCATGAGCCCATGGGTAGTTCATGGACGAAACAACTCTACTTGTCACAACATGATTTCCTGCAAGCGAAGGGAAGATAACGTACATACTCTTCCATTAAGGTGTTAATCCGATCGCGATAATTCGCGATAGTTCTTCGACTAGCGTAGAAATTGCGCTACAATTGATTTGCCTATCTCAGGTCTATTCCGATGGTGGTTCAAATCATTACGCACACAAATCTTCACTCTGATAAAAAAGCCAGCTCA
>JAEMWC010000640.1:10000-15000 GCA_016490735.1 Pachyseris speciosa
GGGACAGAGTTATCTCTTGATAAGGAAAGTCCACATTTCAGCCAAAAATTAACCTCCAGATTTGGCAATGAAGCACAGAATTTGAAGCAAGGCAAAGAAAAACGTAACCGTTTACAAGTCTATGTTTCAGTTATAATATTGGTAGAAAGACATAGCAATTGATGTGGGACTTGTTTTCTCAAACAAACGCTCTCAGTTTAGCATGAATTCAGCACTTTAATTGATCAGTGATTTGCCTACATCGCGTCCATCGCAGTATTACAACTGGCGACAAAATTTCTCCCGTCAAACAAAGAATTCCGAACAGTTTGGCCTGTTTGGCGGATGAAAAGAATAAATACAATCAGCTTATCGTTTAGTGGTCAAGAAGAGCTCGTGTCACGATAGAATGAATTTACCGCAAATGACAAGCGCGTCCCATAACTGTGAAGGCAATCGCTGTGTGTTCGGTCACGGTCCCCACGAGAAATTCTAAGTGGCCAAAGCACAATTAGACCGCGAGCAGTCCCTCTTTCTTTCCTTCGTCGATCTTGTGAGCGAGCGAGAGGCACAATCGAGGGGAAATTGGAGCAACCGGAAGTCAGCGAGTAGGACTTCCGCTCGCTCTGCGCGCGAACGAAGGAAAGACTAGGAGGTACTGCTCGCAGTGTAAAGCACATTGTTACTATTGAATTTTGATGTCTCCTAGGTTTCACGCCAAATTTTCCCGCCTTATTGCTCAGAGCCATCTCTCGCGCTGTTTTCGTCATGATCATCACACTACTTGTACAAAGCGCTTGCTTTCTGCTCAACAAGCCAAGCACAAGCAACTCTGCTGGATTTCTTCCAGCTAAAGATGACCCGGGAATATTGTCTTCGGTAAGCAAGACGGACATGTTTACCAAGTCGTCGCTTCTTCGAAGGTTTGTAAACTTTATCCCATAACGCCTCGTTTCCACGTTTTGCCACTTACTCGCCCTTGGTCGGCCGCCATTTATGAATATAGTGTATTAAATCTTCAATATTTCCTATTTTCCTTAATTTAACTAATCCTTCGAGAAAAATTACCTCTTGCCGAATATATCCGAAAATCATCAAAAAACAAAAATTCACAAGAGATCGGTCAAGTGACTTTAGTGGTTTTATGTGGACTGCACCGTCAACGCAGCAAATAATAAAAAGTTCGTTCTGCCCCTTGAACTGAAAAATCGCAATAAAAACCCCTTCCCATCAGAGTTAATGCTATAAAATTGAAATCGGTGAGGTTTTTATTTTGTAGTCTTACTCCTTCAACCTGCAAAACGAAAACCCTCGCTAAAATGCTTCTTTGCGGCTTAATCGTTGAAAACCTCACCGATTTCAGCGTCATATAAAGCGTTTTAGCGGGGTCTTCGTTTCGTAGCTTATCTACAAAACGAAGACCTCATCTATTTTCATGATCACATCATGGGTAATGGCGTCGAACAAAGCGTTTCAGCACATTTCATTCTATAGTAGCTTCAGTAGATGGAAAACGAATTGATTTCCAAGTCTTCGGTTTTCGTTCTTGGGTTTTCGCTCTTCGGTCTTCGTTTTGTAGACACCCCTCATTTCAGTCTAATTTACGCTGTGTAGGTCACACTCTAAACCTCAACATAATTTCGCCAAATGGAGGGAACCATAGTCCGCAGATCGCGGTATCCCTTTGAAGTGGATATAAACAAACATTTTGCTTTAGTTTTGCGTTTTAGCCTGAAACTAAAACCCACTAACAACTCTCTGCTTAATAATTAGAGCAGAAAAGGAAACTTTATCTAGATTTTTATTGCATTGAGCCAACGTTGGTAACCTTAAAAGTCCTTATTAAATGTGAACGCACAAAAAAGTCATAAACGTTTTACATGGACTTCGTCACAGATTCCTCATGTTAATGAGCTTGAATAGTGCCGGCAATTAAACTTTGTTGCCTAGATATATATATTTTTTTATTCCACGTTGTCGGATGTTATAAATTCAGAGATACTGTATCTACATGTTTTTTATTCCTCACTGAAAACACCGAAATTTAGAGATAGGGGTTCTTGTGCACATGTGAAGAGCATGTATAGATCATTGACCCTATCCCCCCCCCCGGGAGGGGGGAGGAGAAGGGGTAATCCTTTATTTGGCGTAAGCGGGGTGTATGTTCTTAAACAGGGTATGGTTTTAGGGTTCTTCAAAAGGGTGTCTTTCTAGAGAGGAAGACTTGAACAGGGTGTGAAAGTTGGGGATACGAGGTCTACAACTCTATGATATCAGTTATAATAAGAAATACTTTCTGCATTTGAAATTAAAAATAAATAACGATCACGAATATGGGTGTCTTGCCTTAAACAGGGTATCTATATAAATTGACTGCGTCTTAAACGGGATCAGGGTTTGAAAGCCCCGGCGGCACACATCCACCCAAACTTCCCTTAGTTGCCCCCCCCCCTCCCCCCCTCCCACTCGCACTCCACAACCCGCCCATGAACCCCTAATGCGTGCATGGAAATCTTGCCTGAGCTTGTTATAACACGAGGAACTCACAATTCGGGTATTTTCAGGTCTCCCTTCGTTTACTCAGGTCACAAGGCCTGACAAAACATCAAACGTGTGCTTTAATTTTAGAGCCACAAGAAACATGTACCAGGGTATTAATATAGATTGCAAATATCGTCATCAACTAAAATCGTCAATATTTCCTATTTCCCTCATTTTAACTAATCCTTTGAGAAAAATTACCTCTTCTCAAATATGTCCAAAAATCATCGAAAAAAATATCCTGCAACATAACTTCGTGTTATGAGCATACGGATTTTTGATTGATGAAACGCGAGCAAGATCTTAACGTCGAATTCATTTTAAGAAAACACGTTACTCAGGTGTACCCCTGTTAAGCTAAGCTTTACCATAACTTTTAGTATTTGTTGTTAAAAGTGCCGGTCAAGTGACCTCAGTGGTTTTACGTAGACTGTACCGTCAACGCAACAAATAATAAAAAGTTCGTTCTGCTGCTTGAACAAAAAAATAAATAAAATAAAAAACATCGCAAAAAATAGTTCCCAGCAGAGTTAATGCTAAAAAATTGAAATCTGTGGGGTTTTCGTTTTGTAGTCCCCCCCGCCTCAAACTACAAAACGACGACCCTCGCTAAAACGCTTTATTTGACGCTTCAGCTTCATATAAAGCGTTTTAGCAGGGTCTACAAAACGAAGACCTAACCAATTTTCAAATCGGTAATGGCGTCGAACAAAGCGTTTCAGCAGATTTCATCATGTAGTAGCTTCAGTAGATGGAAAATTAATTGCTTTCCAAGTCTTCGGTTTTCGGTCTTGAGTTTTCGCTCTTCGGTCTTCGGTTTTCGTTGTGTACACACCCTCATTTCTTTCTAATTTACGCTGTGAAGGTCACGCTCTAAACTATATCTCTCAAGCCAACATAATTTCGCCAAATGGATGGAACCATAGTCCAGAGATCGCGGTGTCCCTTTGAAGTGGATATAAACAAAGATGCTGCTTTAGTTTTGCCTTTTAGCTTGAAACTAAAACCCACTAACAACTCTCTGCTAAATAATTAGAGCAGAAAAGGAAACTTTATTTAAATTTTTATTGCATTGAACCAAACGTTGGTAATCTTAAAATGTCCTTATTGAACGTGCACG
The DNA here is from genome assembly GCA_016490735.1 of Pachyseris speciosa. Classification (NCBI taxonomy): domain Eukaryota; kingdom Metazoa; phylum Cnidaria; class Anthozoa; order Scleractinia; family Pachyseridae; genus Pachyseris; species Pachyseris speciosa. The sequence goes on from JAEMWC010000640.1 coordinate 13,641, forward strand.
TGAACACACAAGAAAAAATCATAAACGTTTTACATCAACTTGGTCACAGATTCCGCGTGTTAATGCATTTGAAAGTGACGGCAATAAATCTTTGTTCCCCGGTATTGGTAGTGATTTGTTGTTTTGGGTACTTTGATCAAGGACCATACAGGGAGATGAAAAATCTCTTTTGTCAGAAAGTGACTCCAAAAAAACATAGCAAGTTTGTGTACAGTGTAATACACAGCATAGCTGAGGTCAGGCAGATAAACAAAGCCAAACACTAGCTTGACACAACTTATTCTTTAATATTATGGATATTAGGTCAACGACGGAGGTAAAATCTCCGTCTTGGTTAAATACTGTCCATCATTAACGGTCTGTCAGGCCTTGTGGCTGGGATGAACGAAAGCAGATCTGAATAGTCGTGAGTTTCTCGTGTCATAACAGGCAGTAGCCTCCCACGCAGTCGTTTTTAGGGGACTCGTATTTTACCTCCTCCCCACTAACGCCTGCTTACCCGAAGCCAACATTCCTTTCCCATTGTTTGACTCGCGGGCATCCTAGCCAATCACGATCGAGCAACTGTCCAGCGATGACAAGTAAAATTAATCCTTATGCGTGCTTCTTTCAAAGCGCTGGAGCCGATTTGTTTTTTACTAATACGATGTGTTACAAGAGACTAAAACAAATAAGAATTTTGACGCGACCAAGTTAGAAATCTGAAGCATTTATCAGTCAATCAAATATACAGTAAACCGACGTGAAATTATCACACATGGTGCAACAACAAAGCTCGATCTCTCATGGTCTTGCATGAAATCAGATGAGATTCGCCCTCGCAGCGATCCCAAAACGTCCTGGGGAAGCTGTCAGACGTTATCAAACACCGATGGCACAGACTGCGCCAACTAGTAGTTTTTTCTTCTGTTCACGAGATGCGGACGGCAAAATTATACAGCTTATTACCAAGCAGCTCGCTCGATCCACTGCGCGCTATGGTCTACCGATGGCAAAGTTTCCTTCCTCCAAATCACTCAGACTAACCCGAAGATACGTCAATACTTCTTAAATAACTGACTTTTTTTATTATTTTAATTTCTTTTTATTAAGTTGCAGTTACTTACAGACGTTACAGTACATATTATCACTGTTACAATCAATTAAATCCTAAAAAAGAAGAAAAAACTAGTACAGAGTACAGGCCTTTTCTTTTTTACAAAAATTATTATTTAATTATTTATTGAATTAGAGCGCAGTGCAGAGAGGAGGAAATAGCTAGCAAGATCAATGCAGACCGTGATGCTGAAAAATAATAGGTCCCCATTTCTTCGGTGTTGAGCCTAGTTTGTAGGTTTCAATATTAAATTGAGATTTTAAA
>JAEMWC010000640.1:25000-92500 GCA_016490735.1 Pachyseris speciosa
CCCGTAGGACTTTTGACGAACCGTAATCGTGTGCTTGGTGATTGGCAGCTAAACTGCTTCTCTTTTACCCTGTCAGTGTTTATGTAGAAACCTTTAACTCCATGTAAGCTCATTTCTTTGCCGTTTCTGGTTTACAAATAATGAAATACTTCTCGCACAAACACAAATTGCATCTCTTGGTAACAATGGAATAAGAACTAGCCGTTGTATTAGGCCATTTGATGTCATATTTAGTGTTCTTGCCTGTATGTTCGTGAACTTAGCAAATAAACATCATGTTGTTAGGAAATTTCTGTTAAAAAATGTCATTATCTAATTAGCAATACGATCCCGCGTGGCACGACACGCCTCGTTGTGTAATGTATGCATTAGAGTGCTAATGGCGCGTTCCTTTTGGCTACGTCAGATCAACCGTTAACACCATCCAAGATCCCAGCAACTTTGCCGATTGCCTTTCTAATGCTGGAGAAGACAAAGAGTATGACTGAGACTGGATGCCTTGCTGCCTCTACCGGTTTGCTTGAAGACCGAGACACCAACAATATTATTAGTGATTAATTAACGAGTGGTACGGTTTATGTCAAGCTAGTGTTAAGCGTTTGCCTCTTTGAAGTTTATGTGCCTGACCTCGAACTATGTTGTGTATTACATTAACTTGCTTTTTTTTTTTAAATCACTTGCTGACAAAGAGGTTGTTTATCTCCCTGTATGGTAAATGGTCAAATTACGCGAACTAATTAAGTTACTTTTTTGTCGAATTCCATGAACATTGATAAGCTTGTCTGCCAACATGAAAACAACCACAGGCAGCGCAAGCTCGAGATATGAGTTTCTGTACTGTAGTATATTACGCAAGAGTGCAAATATAAGGATTTGTATGGGGAAAACGGTTTTCCTCAAAATTTTTAAAACATATTTACTATTTCAAATTAAAATTATAGCTTACCTTTCTTCAGGCTTGTGTTTCTTTGCGTCTTGTACGGATTCTGGGCCGATTAAGAGCGATCTAGGTGCTTTTTAGTTCCTCCAGTCTTTTCCATCTATATATCCTTTTATATATACCCATTCTTTCTGGGAGTACCCCCAATAAAGTGACTAATGTTAAAGAATGCTTTATGTCACGCTAGTGTTTGGCGTTTATCTGCTTGACCTCAACTTTGCTGTGTCTTAGTAGGACACACTTTATGGTAGACTTGCTTTGATTTTCTGTGTAAACCACTTGCTTTTCTTCCCCAAAGAAGCAGATCACGTTTTTCCTCCCATTAGCGGGGAACAAAGTTTCATTGCCGTTACTTTCAAAATCATCAACTTTTTTTGCAATTTGAATGAATGGCTTTTTAATGTTTCCAACGTTTGGCTTAATACAATTAAAATCTAATAACGTTTCGTCAGAGGAATAGCGCGATCTCTGGACGATGGTTCCCTCTATTTTGTGAAATTAAGTTGCCCTGGGAAATAAAGTTTAGAGTTTGGTCTACCCTGCGTAAATTAGACCGAAATAAGGTATCAAAAAAATCATGGGGTAATAAAAAAAATTAAAAACCCACTAAATCAAAAACTTGAGGCACCAAGGCTCTCAAGGCTGCTGACTGATTTTCACGGATGCCACTCACATTTCCAAAACAGTCGGGCAAATGCAAGGGCACCACAAGGCTCATCTTTTTTATAGCGCTGAAGGAAATCACATGCTCAAGAAAAATTTAATGCCGATGCATTGCTTTCCTTTACAAGTACAATGATTGGAGTTTCATCACGTTAGTAGGTTTTTTAGAGCGCGGGTTCTTCTCAAAGATCGAATGGAAAGAAATGTGTTTTCATCTTGATGTTGAGCGTCAAAGTTAGTATAATTAGAACTGATGTTTTTTCGGAATACCACGGGACTTCCGGAAGGCCCATGGGAACTGAAAGCGATCATGACGATGGAACTTAAGCGTAAACGCGTATAATCGTATAAAAAGCGACGTAGAGCAGTGCGATATATAAGTGATAAATCGGAAAATAGTATATATGCACTGGTTCAGGGGTACGATTCTCTGATTTAGCACAAAAATACAAGATGCATGAGCCTGAATTTGCCTCGCTCAGTTGTGATTATCACCGATTAATGTGGTCCAGTGTGCGAGACTGAAATTTTGTTTTGTCAGGCCGGCATACATGAGGGAACAGAATTATTTATCAATGAAAACCAGGCTTGTTTTTACTATACAGTGTAGAATTTTAAAGAAGCTAAAGAGAACTTTACCGCCCAAAAGTCTACAATCAGATAAAATACGGTAGAAAGACAGCGAGAAATGAATGAAAGTCCCATAACTGAGGTCTCAAGACAATTATGCGAAGTGTCAATGTTCCCACAACTAACCAAACCTACATTGATGCAACTTGGGATGATATCTTATGGTACCTGAGAACTGGCGAAAATTACCATGCCGCATGGCGGATAGCTTTCGGCAGCGACCAAGAATAAGCAAGCGGTCGACAATGAAAAAACAACAGTTTCAAGAAATCTAAGTACATTGGTCGATAATCTTGGCATTAAAAACCAATCAGTGTGCTTTAAAAATCTGATTTGCCTTCATTACGGGAATCACAGTTGAACATTTGGCGACGATTTTTTACCGCGTCAGACAAAGAATTGCGAACAAGCTGAAAAGAATCAATGAGTCAGCTTACCGTTTGATGGTCTACATTTCACGATCATGTCGCAAACTGTTAGCACTAGCGGGCTTTAAAGTGACTCTCTGAAGGTACAGTGCTGTGCTGGACTAGTTTGAAGCGCTAGTGGGTCACTGTCCCCATAGCTAGCCAAAACAATGCAATCTTGGAGAATATCTCGTGGTATGTGACAAATAAACTTGATGTGCCGCACTGTAACAGAAGGCTTCCGGTGGCGAGTAACGCATCGACAGCCTTCCACTGTTTTAAAGTTATAATTTGCAGTAAACGAAGTAGTAAAGTACGGCTTAAGATTAAAAATCATTTTGATAAACATGTTTTAACAATCTGATACTGTGAAGGTAATTGTTGTGCTAAACTTATAATGTGTACAGCTGTCAAATTTGTGGTAATCTAACTGCGTATGATTATTGACATTAAAAATCAATTTGATGCAACATGCTTTGAAAATCTGTGGTGCATTTTGTCTTCTAGCTTTCCCGTCGAAATTTGTAGCAAAAACAATAATAAAGTACACGGAGGCGCCAATGTGAGTAACAGATTCGCGATTGTTTGTCACCTGTCACGTACTAATAGTGGTGTTATTTATCACGCTCTTTGTGGACTTTGCTTCTTTTAAATTTTACACAAATCTGCTCCTTGATAAGTTAGTGAGGTAACCAAGAGAAGGTAACAACAACAGCTGTCCTTCATCAGTCAGTTATTTAACTAATGACTGCTATGGATATCTTAAATATCAGGAAATAAAGAGGATGAATAGAATAAGAATTACCAACATTTTTGATGATGTGTTAACGGAGTATTGGGAATATCGGTATGATGAGATTTCCTTTCGAAGAATTGGATATTTCTCAAGGGTTAATGGAATGCTCCTTTCTGAAATAAGGGATAAATTTGAATTTGGGGCAGAAATGGTTGAATAATAATCCCTTTATTATTCTCTTTAACCCCTGAATTAAAAAGCTCTACATAGACTAATGAGCATCGTTCTTACATCAAACGCGCTACATCTGTAAAAATATAGAAAGGTCGAAATTTAACATTTTAAGAGTCACTGTTCCCTAAGCAAAACAATTGTAACTGGCTAAAACACAACTTGATTTCTTCGGGCTGAATTTTCTCTGTAATCTTATTTGTTTACGGTCACCATGAAGCGATCATGTGATGCGAAGTAGGGCGAAAATTGGCCGTTTCAGTTATCAACGTATACGTATATACGTCCCTAACGTTAAAATTTCATTGGTAGCTCAGAAGAATAATGAACGAGAAAAAAAAAAAAAGAACAAGAACACTCAGTCTGGTAAACTAGACAAAGACGTTATGCTACCGTAACAAAGAAATACAAAAATAAAAAAAAAAAATTTTTGCGCCGACAGTGAGTCGTTGGTGGTAGTCCATACTGTAGGTAAAGTTTTAATGGGTGTACCAGTCAATTTTGTGGTTCGCTTGTAAACGGTGTTCAGCAATATTGTTGTTGAGCTTGCCATTTCTAGTCGCCCGTGTGTGTTGAGTGAATCGTATGTTTAAATTTCTTCCGGTTTCACCAACATAAAGTTTTGTGTCCTGTCAGTTGCAACAATTGATCTTGTTATCTGCTCCAGCTCTGTCGTTAAGTTCGTTTTTGTCCGCCTTCTCGTTCAGTGTAAGTAACATTCGTAAAGTAGTGATAGGTCCGTCAGCAACCCGGATGTTGTACGGTTGAAGAATCCGTGCAATAGTTACAGACGTCCCTCTTATGTAAGATATGGTTGCTGTAGGGACAGCTGTCCAGTTAAACTTGGTGACGTTGTATTCGATGACGGTTGCTGAATAAAGCCTCTGTTGCAGTTGTTCGGTCCCTGAAAACATTGTCTAACCACTTAGTTTCGTCTGCTAAGCTGTCAGGTGAGACACAAACTAGTTCTGCTCTTCTCGCCAGATTCCGCAGGGTCATTAGGGACTTTAAGCAAATCGCTACGGCGACCTATGCTACGGCGGCCGGAAGTAAAAAAGCCCAGAAATGAAGCAGTGCGCATGCTTGGAAATGAGCTTTCGCCGTAGCGCTAAATCCTGCAACGTGAAGAACTGCCTTCTGGCGTAGTCGCTACTACGTGAGTATAAAAGTCGACTCTCCTCCTATTCTTTGCGGTCACTAGTTTTAAAAACTAACATAGATTGTTTTTCACTTCTTCAAGAAAGTATTTGAAGTTTCTGGTTTTCCAGTAAATACGTTTTCCCTGCGTTTTCTCGTAAAAGATTTCTATCGTCAGCAGACTGTGCCATGCATAAACATGGCCGCGGAAATACTGCCAGAAAAAACAAAGGCTAGACGAAAACCGTAAGTACGACTGTTAGCAATAAAGCTAATGAAATGTCACTGAAGGTTGTTTACGCAAGAATAAAATATCTAAAACGTTGAATTTGTTGATTTCTTGTTAAATTACGGCACATAAGAAGAAAAATCACTTTCAGCGAACTCCGATCTTCAATTGTAGTTTTCTGTTTTGTGTAGAAATCGCCCTCCGATGATGTTTTCTATTAATATTCTTCTTGGCAAACGAAAGAGAATTTAAGTACAGAAATTCTTGCACAAAGTCTCTCTCAAAAGAGGGAAATTGGTTTCTATTTTCAGTGGTTTTGGTTCGTTCTAGATAATCTCGTCCGCTGAGGCAAATTAAGTTTTACAGTATAAAGCAGTACTGAATTCTTCGTCTGAAGTGAAGCCCATATTTTTCTTTCATGTGACAACTACGTTGTTTTATGTATTCGCTTCTCCAAAGGAGGTCATAACAGCGAAAGCAAGTGAGCCGTAGTCACTGCTTGCTTAAAGTTGAAATTTGGAGGGCTACGGTGACATACTCTCCCGAGGACTCCGCATCCACGACCGCCGTAGTAGAGGTCGCCGTAGCGATTTGCTTAAAGTCCCTATTGCTTTGTGAGGAGACGGGGCTGGTCAAATAGTCTGTCGGTATGATTCGGTTTTCTTTGAAAAGTGGTCATTAATGTGTTGTCGTCGATCTCCTTGATAAACTGAATGTGGCCGTTCTGTCTGTTAAACTGTTCGTGGAAATCGTCGATTTCGTCTTTGATGAGTCACAACATCAAGTATTGTGTGCAAAGCCAGCAAGTACAGGGCAAGGGTGGTACCAGGAATCGTGATGTCAGTTGACAATAACACAACTTTAATTGATTTCCGGCAGTTATCTCATGTTATGGCCGGCCAGTGTTGTAAATTATCCCTGAACAGCCACGATGGAGAGAGGAAAATTAAGAATGTGTGTTAACAATAATGTTATGTTTGTCTATGTTATGTTATGCTGCTGTGGCGGCTGCAGTGTACTCAAAATCAATACGTATTGAAAGAAGCGTGCCCCAAGTTTTTCTGTTCATTTTCCTAGGGGGTGCGAAGCGATACGATCGAAAATTATCGCTGATTATGTAATCAAGTTTCTGTAGACTTTCACGGATTTTACCAGAATTTCTGCATCTTATTCGAATTCATTACTGAAATATTTGGCCTATTTTAACCACTGAAAAGAAAATAGTTACTGCTCATTTAGTCACGTTTCTACAGATTTTCACGGATTTTACCGCATGCAGACTGAGAATTTCTGCACCTTATTTGAATTTAGTAAATTCTTTGCTTATTTTAACTACAGAACACGTTGCAGAATTTCTGCATCTCATGAAAATAGTCACTACTTATGTAATCAAGTTTCAACAGATTTTCACGGAGCTTACCGAGTGCAGAATTTCTGCATCTTACAGTGCAGCTGAATTCAGTACATTTTAGGCCTTTTATGACCATTAGTGAACAGGATGCAAAATTTCTGTATCCTACGCAAATAGTCACTGCTTATGTAGTCCAGTCTTAACAGATATCCGCAGATCTCACCTCCTGCAAAATTTCTGCCTCTTAGCTGGTTAGGGTCAGTACATTCAGAATTTTTACTGACATGATTAACTGACTGTCAAATAGAGGCCTTCTTTACTGGGCCGGTTGGTTGTTGTTAAGAATCATATGTTTTTAAATGAACACAGTATAGGCTTCGAGGAATGGTAACTTTGTCAACGGAAAATAGTGATTTTGGAAAAACCAATTTCAGGTTGGAACGCGTCCCATCACAGTCGTGAAGTGCAATATGGCGGTCAGGACGCGGACACTCGGTCTTCTGTTAGTTGCGCTTTCCTACTCTTGGCTTTGTGGCTACAACTCTTTTAGTAGGTATTCTGAATTTCTGAATGGCACCACCTGCAATATTCAGCAGAAGAATTTGAAGTCCAGCGATGTTTATTTTAATTTTTCGACTGGTGTTTATTTAGGAAGGTGCACGTGCACGTTCCTTCGACGAAGATTCTCAAAGGGAAGAGTGCTACATACAACGAACGGCTCTTCATCGTTCAACCCCTGCCTATTAATAGTCACTCTAAGTGGAGACGTTCATCCTCATCCTGGACCTGGACCGGAAAACAATTCCATGAGACCCAAGAAAGCCCGACAGCGCTCAACTCGTCATGTTATCGTCGCTCATCTCAATGTCCGCTCAATGAGATCAAGAGAGAATTTTTACCTCGTTTGGCAGACGATAACCGACAATTGCCTCGACATATTGACAATCTCTGAGTCTTGGGTAGACCCATCTACAAATGATTCTGACTTGCAAATCCCTGGATATATTTTGTTTCGGCAAGATCGTGGGTCACTTGGTGGCGGCCTTTGTGTCTACATCAAGGACATTTACAAGGCTTCTGTTATTGGCAATCTTTCTAACCTCTCCGAAAATTCCTTTCAGCAACTGTGGCTTAAAGTCATTTGCAAAAAGTTAAAGTCGTTTCTTCTATGTACGGTATATAGACTACCGAATACTCCAATTAGTTTCCTTGAGATCCTGTCGAAATCCTTTATGGATTCCTTGTTGGTTGGGTCAGAGGTTGTGATACTTGGAGACTTAAATTGCAATGTTTTGGAAGATTGCTACGAAGGCAGAGCCTTGACTGAGTTTTGCTCCACTTTTAATCTTACTCAGCTCGTCGAATTACCAACAAGAGTCACCGAAACTTCTAAATCCATAATTGATATTGTATTAACGACAAATAAGGACTTTGTCGAAAATTGCGTTGTAAAATCTTCGTCTATCAGCGATCACAACCTGGTGTGTTTTAACCTTAAGTTAAAAGCTCCAAGACCTCGTCATTCGTATGTCACCATTCGAAGCTACAAGAACTACGATCGCGATAACTTCCTTGTGGACCTATCTCGTGTCCCATTTCATATGGTTTATTTCTTCGAAAGCCTGGATGACCAAGTTGATGCTTTTAATTGTTTATTTCTTGAGGTTCTTGATGTTTACGCACCATTCAAGCGCATAAAAATTAAATCACGCCCCAACCCATTCATCACCCAAGAGATCAAACAGTTGATGAAAACTCGTGATTTATGGCACAAAACCGCTAAGCGAACAAGTGACCGCCTCCACTGGAATGCCTACAGATTCTTTAGGCAGGAAGTGAAGCGTGAAATTAGACTCGCTGAGAAAGCGTACGTTCGCACCGAACTTCAAAACAGCAAAGGAAATTCGAATGCAATTTGGAAAGTGATCAACCGTTGTTTACCAAGGAAGGGAGCGCCTTTGAAAACCGAGAACCCTTTGAGCCTATCCAAAACGTTCAACGAGTTCTATACTTCAGTTGGTAAAGCTACAGCGGATAAAGCAAGATTGATTGCTCGGGAATTTGGCTTTTCTCCTAGCGGTCATGGCTTGTTACACAACTATGCAAATGATGTCCACGAAAATGACCATCGAGAACTTTTTATGTTTTCTGCAGTAACTGAATCTCTAGTTGAAAATATCGTTAATAGTCTGCCTTCGAATAAAGCTCCTGGTGCCGACAAAATTACATCTAGAGTTCTTAAGGATAGCCTTCCTGCAATACTCCCGATAATCACGCATTTGTTTAACAAGTCGTTTGCCACTGGTACTTTTGCACGATCGTGGAAAATGGCTGAAGTCATACCTGTTCTCAAGTCTGGCGATTTCAACGAACCAGTAAACACGCGCCCTATTTCCTTACTTCCGATATTATCGAAGGTCTGTGAAAGACTCGCCCATCGTCAATTCGTTGATTTTCTGAATCGCTCTGGAAAAATCTCAAAGTTTCAAAGCGGGAATCGTGAATTACACTCTACCGAGACGGCTCTACTTCAATTTACAGATGACATTTTAAAGAACATGGATGAGAAGAAAGTTTCATTGATCGTGTTATTAGATATGTCGAAGGCTTTCGACAGCATTCAGCATGAGCGCCTACTTATGAAACTCCACAAAATCGGCATCTCCACTGCTGCCTGGACCTGGTTTGAAAGTTACTTGACAAAGCGCAGTCAATTCGTGAGGATCGAGGACGCTATTTCGGATCCATTACCTTTAAATTTCGGGGTTCCCCAAGGCTCTATCCTTGGACCCGTCCTGTTCACAGTGTATGTTAACGATTTATTGTCGGTTCCTAAGCACTGCAATTCTTCAGGTTACGTGGACGACACAAAAATTTTCTTATCTCTTCCTCCTCGTGATATTACTGATGCAATTAATGCGTTAAATCAAGACCTTTTGGAAATATCCCGTTGGTGCTGCGAGAATTCACTGTTGATTAACCCTGACAAGACTAAATTCTTGGTTATTGCAACTCCACAACTCTTACGTAATTTGCCGCGTCTATCCATTACCATTCTTGGAAAGGAGATTGAACCCGTTTCTGTTGCCAGAAACCTGGGTGTCTATATCGACCAGACTCTCAACTGTAACGAACATATATCAAAGTTAGTCTCGAACTGTGTTCACAAACTTGTTCAAATAAATAGGATAAAGCACTTATTAGATCGGAAATCTTTACTTTTAATGATTAATGCCTTCGTATTTAGTAAACTCTTTTATTGTTCGACTGTTTGGGGAAACACATCCAAGTCAAATATAAAGAAGCTACAACTGGTCCAGAACTTTGCAGGAAAGATCGTACTCGGCTTGAAAAAATTCGACCACATCTCTCAAGGCCTTAAATCACTTGGGTGGCTTAGTATAGAGGATAAACTACGATTAAACACAGCCGTCATGGTGCATAAATGCTTACAACATCGGGTGCCCATTTATCTGAAAGACAAATTTGTATATAGGTCACAAGTTCATAATAGACAACTTAGATCTGTTGATAACAATGAACTCAACTTGCCACATTGTCGGCTTTCTACTGGCCAGAGGTCATTTGCCTTTCGAGGGGCAAAAGTTTGGAACTCGCTCCCCTTTGATCTAAAGTTAACTTCTTCACTGAGGACTTTTAAAAAGAATGTATGTGAACTGCTTGTAAATAATTTATCGTGAAACGTTGCATTTATTTTTTTTTAGCTTTTATCTTATCAGATTTTTTCTATTTTTAATTCATGTAAGATTTTTAATATATATTTAAATATTGCTGCTGAAAAGCCCTTTTCAGGGAGCGCAATAAAGGTGTATGTATGTATGTATGTATGTATGTATGTATGTATGTAATGGAGTGAGTACAGGGTTAAAGCGTCTTGGTTGCGTATGTCAAGGTGTTGCACAGCAAATTCTTGACTTTTGCTTCATCTCCTTCATATTGCGAAAAACCAACTATTCTTGCTATATCTCGTTGTACCTAACGCGCGTTTCCCGGTTTCTCAGCAATGCTTGATTGTCGTTTTTGTTCCATATCCTCTCCGACACTCGGTTTGATGATATCAGTAAACTCTTAAAAATTTGCTTTCGTAACAATGTTTCTTGTGCGTGCAAGCGAAGAAACATTTAGAGTAGCGCAATACTAGTAATACTGGCATGACTGCCATTTCTTTATTTGCAATTCTTCCCAGTGTGCAGAGAAGAAAACGAAAATGAAAATCGTGGCTGGAGGGAAGAAAAACAAAATTTTAATTGACGGTTTGCTTTTATTCATTTTAAATGCCATTTGTTATCTTTCTTGGAACGTTAAATATTCTAGTGTCTACGGTTTTTGCTGGTTTCACTGTAACACTAGAAAGTGACCATAAAACCATCTAGCACCAAATTTCTAAGGGAACTATCAGATCGGTAGTCCCGAGACAGATTAACTCGGTTGTTTTTATTTTTAACCACTAAATCGCGGGGCATCAATGTATAATTTTCCGAGAAAAATTCTTCTTCTTAGGTTTTTGTCTTAAGATGTTTGCTTTTTAGTCTCCTTTGCTATCTCAGATTATCTCAATCTCAAGAAGATGTAGAACGATGGCCACCAGAATTGGACTCCCAAGTGGAATTGTTAATTGAATCCAACGTTCCTGCAGTCAGAGAAGTTATCCCTGCTGTTAATGGAGGCTCATACACGACAAGAGCAAACGTTAGCAAGGTTATTAATAGTCCGACCAGTCAGAAACTGAAGTAAGTTCTGTCGTCTTTTTTCTTCATTAAGCCGCGGTCTTTAGAGGCTGATCCAATGTATGAGGCCTGAGCTAACTTTGCTCATACGTCTCTCAGTGACGACGTAGGTTTGTCCAGAGATGATCTGAAGTTCATAAATATTGTAGAAGATTCAGTTACGCAGTGTGAAAGTGGCTATTATCAGATTTTGCTTCCGTTAAAAAAATCCATCCTTGAAGATACCGGAGAACAGAGTTCAAGCAGAACGCAGAACTCTTCAGCTCAAGTGTAAGCTATCTAGAGTTGGAAAGTTTCGAGAAGATTATGTTTCCTTTCTCGAGGGTTTGATCAAAGATGGCTTCGCTGAAAAGATTCGCCACAGTGCTCTCAGAAGAACAGAAGGAACTGAGGTTTGGTAAATAAAACATCACGGCGTAGATCATCAAAAGAAGCCGGGGACATTACGGGTGGCCCTTGACTGCTCAATTCACTTCCATGGAACTTCTCTGTACAATGAGCTATTTCAGCAACTGGAATTGACCAATAACTTAGTGGGATTGTTGGTTCCTTTCCAACATGATTGAGTTGCAGTGATGGGTGACATACAGTCAATGTTTCATCAAGTACAGACCTCGAAAGCAGATTGCGATTTTCTCCGTTTTCACTGGTGGCCCTACAGAATGACCATGCCTTTGTTTGGTGCAGTTTCGTCAGTCCAGGCTGCGCGAAATTTGCCATTCGCAGAAACGCAGAAAATCACAATCACGAGCGCCACTCTGATGTTATCAGCACCGTAATCAGAAATTTCTACGCTGAGGACTGCCTTTATTAAGTATTTACTGTCAATTAATGTAGCCGTTAAGCACGAGGAAAACCTTCGCAAGCTTATGTTGAGAGGAGGCTTCTGTTTGACGACTTGGATTAGCAACGATCGACAAGTCTTGGAGCCAATTCCGATTCATGACAGAGTAAAAGATGTCAAGGAGCTAAACCACACTAAAGATGCACTTCCCACTGGAAGAGCCTTGGGCGCATCGTGGCTGGTCAAAGCTGATACATCTGGCTTCAAAATTAGCGTGAGAGAGCGACCCTGTACCAGGCGCAGGTTGCTTTCTGTTGTCAGTGTGATCTCTGATCCGCTTCGAATGGCAGACTACTTTTTATCTTGCCTGCTTTACTGGAGCAGCACCCCCTGTGGCTGAACAGGCCTATGAACGAATGGCAGCCTCTGTCGCACAAGTCGCAATTGTGAATCGTCTCTGTACTGTTGGAGCCGCAGCGTTCTTTCTTGCGGATCCGCTTCTCTACCGCTTCACTGATCAGTGTTTCTTCTCTTGACTTCAGTTGTCTTGTCAGGGTACATTTCCATCTGGAGCGGCCGGCTGCAAAGTCCTCCCAGTGCTCGGTGTTGATCTCCAAGGCCTTCATCTCTCTCTCTCTTACAGACATCTCAGAAGTGCAGCTGCGGGCCGCCAGTGTCTCTCCTGTCAGTCACTAGTTCTCCGTAGAGGATTTTTTTGGGAATTCTGCCATCTTCCTTACGATGGACGTCTGGCCTAGCCAGCGAAGTCTGCGCTGCCTGAGCAGAGTGAACATGGACGACAGACCAGCGTAAGACAAGACATCTGTGTTGGACACTTTGTCCTTCAACGGTATGCCCAGGATGCGGCGGATACACCTCAAGTGGTAGGACGTCAATCTCTAATCCTGCTTGGGGTACATTGTTCACGTCTCTCTCCCGTAGAGCAGTGTGCTGATGACGCAGGCGTTATACACTGCAATCTTCGTCTTGACGGAGAGTTTGGAATTCTCCCACACACGTGTGGTGATAAGAGCGAGAGTAGTTAATGTTTTTCCAGTCCTCTTGTCGATCTCTGTATACAGGGAGAGATTGCTGGTTAGCGTGGACCCCAGGTGCGTGAATTGGCTCACGACTTCCAGCTTATAGTCGTCGATGGTGATGGCTGGTGGTGCTTCTGCGCCTTGTGCCAGGACATTCGTCTTCTTCAGGCTGATGGTCATCCCGAAGTCCTCGGAGACCTGGGAGAAATGGTCCATCAGGCTTTGGATCTTCTGGTGTGTGTGGGTCGCAACTGCAGCGTCATCAGCAAACAACAAGGAAGGCCCTGATCAGAGTCTCACGTACTTTTGTTTTGGCTTTGAGGCGGGAAATATCGAAGAGCCTGCCGTCAGATCTGGTATGAAGGTATATCCCCTCTGTTGCTGTGCCGAAAGCGTGCTTCAATAGCAAGGCAAAGAAGATCCCAAAGGGCGTTGAAGCAAGGACGTAGCCTTGTTTGTTTGACAGTTCCTTTCATGTTGGTGTGGACCGATTCAATGAGGCTACGCAGCTTTGGGGGCAACCTATCTTTGGCAGGATCTTTAATAGGCCCTCTCTGTTGACCAAATCGAAGGCCTTGGTGAGATCACTGAAGGCAACGTATAGGGGCATGTTCTTTTCTCTGAACTACTCCTGCAGCTGGCAAAGGAAGAATCATGTCTACCGTCGATCTGTTTATGCGGAAGCCACACTAGGACTTAGGGTAGACGCGTTCGGAGAGTTTCTCTAAACGAGCGAGGATAACTCGTGCATAGATTTTGCCAACTATTCTCATGAGAGAGATTCCCTATAGTTGCTGCACTCACTCTCGCCCTTGTTTTTGTAGAGGGTGATGATTTTCACATCCCTCATGTTCTGCGGTACCGCATCTTCTAGCCAGCACAGGCAGAGAACCTAATGTAGAGGGAGCAGTAGGGTAGTCTTGCAGTGTTTGATCAGGTCAGGTGATATTCCGTCGCTACCAGGTACCTTTCCTGCGACAAAGCTGTCAATGGCCTTGCTGAGATCGCCGAGAGTTGGCTCAGCGTCCGATTCGTCCATAATTCGTAGACACACGATGGCATCAAGGACTGAAGTGGACTAAGTGTTCTGTCCGGAGTAGAGGTTAGAGCAATGTTCCACTCATCTCTCCATCTGCTTGCTCTAGTCCGTGATCTTTTCCCTAGCGGAAGATTTGAATGGGCCAATATTGCTCTGGACTGGCCCGAGTGCTTTCTTGATGCCATAGTACATTCCTCTGTTATGGTGGTGGATTGAACATCTTTGCTGAGCTAGGTCCAGTACTCGTTGGCACAGCGCCGAGCTGTGTGCTAAACTTTGCTACTTGCAGCCCTGAGAACCTGGAGGTTCTTCTCATTTGGGGTCATATTGTACAGTGTAAGTGCGGCGCGCTTGGATTCAATTACGAGGGTAAACTCAGACGAATTGGCTTCAAACAAGTCCTGCGACTTTGAAGTTTTTCCTTCCAAAAGTAGCCAAGGCTGTGCGCTGGATTGTGTTATGCAACGTTTCCCCTTCTGCGTTGCAGACTCTCCTGGTTGCGAGGCGTCAAGTTCTTTCTCAAAGGAGTTGGAAAATTGCTCCACGAGATCTGGTTGGGACATCTTGCTGGTGGCAATGCGTGCCTTTCCTTGCTGTCTGGTGCGGTGGTTGGGATGATGAGATCCCTAGCAGCTACCTTTCCCGTTGATGTGACTGGGTAAATTGATTGTCAAAGCTGACTGAGTTCTCAGTCGACAGGTGTGTCTAACAGTTCTTACAAGTCAGATTCACCACTTGTGCGACGTTTCCCAATCTGGATAGGGGGCAGTTTCTGATCTTTGCCTAGTCAACTCAGATGGCCACGTTGATTGCTCGAATTTTTATCGGAAAGTCTCCTCTTGCCCCATTGAAGAAAACGACTATCCCCAGACTAGAGTTAGCAGTCGCCAGTGTCTATTCGTTGAGCAAAATGCTAAAGAAGGTATTGGAAAGCGCAGTAGAGTTATCTGATAATGAGCCTGAAGTTGAACATGAGCCGTAATCGTCTCCTCTTTATTAAAAGTCGGTGAGGCCTACTTAAACAAACGATTCTTGTCCTGGTTTAAGCTGCTGACGTTTATTGCAATGCGGTCCGTTGCCAAAGAAGATTCGTTGTGGGGAAGAGAAAGATAAGACCAGATGTCTAGAGCACTTCCGAAAAGCCCACATGAAAATTGTTGACCCTCACAGAATTGGGGAATGCAGAAAGAGAGATTATAAGTTCAACCAGAAATGGGCATTCACAGGAGAAAAAGAGGCCATAACTAAAGCGAGTCCTGTCAAGAAATTAGTGCCCTTGAGAAGTTGGATCCAATTCTAGTCCAAGGCCTCCTCCGTCTTGGTGGACGTTTAAATAGAGCAACTTTGCCGGATAAACCTAAATCTCATATCATCATTCCCAAAGGATCTCATCTCACTCGTCTTTTAGTAAATCATTCTTACGAGAAATGTGGTCACTCTGACAGAGGAAAGGTGTTGGTTAATTCCCGCCAAATTCGCGGTTAGAAGTGTTTTATCGTCCTGTTTTTCTGCTAAAGGCGACACGGTCCTGTTGGTGAACAAAAGATGACAGACTTACAACTCCACGAGTCACTCCAGACCGATCTCCATTCACGTGCGTGGGATTTGACTATTTTGGTCCTTTTTTGTGTACTGGGCTATGCGAGCCGCTCATTTGGAGATTTCTCACTCTTTCGGAGACTCTTTCATTCTAGCGCTCCAACGTTTTATTTCCCGAAGAAGACACCTCAAGCAGTTTAAGGCCTGAGTCAGGGGCGTTTATTACATATAATAGTTTTTTGTAATATAACAGCCCAGAGGAATGGCACTGAAACGAAATTCGGCACATAGGAAGTTCTCAAGTATAATAGACGTTATCGTAGATCACGTGACGTGCACGTGGCCATTTCATAGAAAAAAATCACTTATTTGAGGAGTAAGTGACGGTTGTCCAATATAATATCGAAAAAAAAAAACCGAGTTTCTTATGCACGTTAATTATTTCCAGTATCTCACGTTTGGAATGACCGTCCATCGTTCTCAACAAAAACATTATGAGGACAAAGGTCCTTTTCGGCCCAAAATTCAAAACTAAAACTATAGAAAGCTGGTATCAAGATACGATTCACGAAAGGGTTCTTCAGAAAGGAATCACGTGTGTTTTTTTTAACCCACCTTTAGCCTGTCATCATGGAGGCTTATTAGAGCTACCCGGTGGCTTGGAGATGAAGGTCTCTAAGCCCTGATATGTGAGGTAGAACGTATCATCAATGGAACACATTTTAAGGAAAGTGTCTGATAGACCTCTAACAACAAACTATCTGCTCCTACTCCTACTTCGCTAAGAAACACCTCTCCCCCTAGTTTATTCTTAAAAGAGCGACGTCTTCTCGAGAAGAAGATGGCGACAGATGCAATATTTAGCAGACCTTTTCAGGGAACCCTTGGAAGAAAAAGTGTTTGCCAATACTACAAGAACGAAAAAACTGGTTTCGTCTTAAGAGAAATTTTGCGGTTGGAGGTACCGTCATCGTAACTGAAGAATCTACACTCGGGAATGGGTGGCCGATTGGTCGGATAAAAAAAACGAATTCTGTTTACTGTTGGCGTCCGGTCGAAATGTTTCTAGTTGAAGACGAATCTGAAGTTAACCGTCCAAGCCCGTCAGTGCAGAGTATTCAACCTGTACATTATGGCACTCGTGTTCTGTCGAGCACACGTGTTCGAAGACCTAGTGTAACGCTTGATAGTGAAGGAGGTATTTTGAGGTATTTTTTCTAACATCACTGCAAAATGCAAAGAAATTGATGATCTCTTAAACGATGCCAATAATCTGGAACCAGTTCAGATGATTTAGGCTGAAATAACGCATCTCTTTTGAAACTTCGTTGAAGCCCAGAATGCTTATCGCAGTGAACTAGTTGATTTAGCTCGAAGAGAAGACTCTAATGCCTTTTTTAACAAGTTCAAAGTTACTTTATCTGTGTTCTCGTTAATGAGAGGTTGCTCGCGACTGAATTGAAGCTGCATAATGTGGACATAACTCCTACCAGATGACAGTGTTTCCCACGCCATCCCTAAGGATCATTATAAACGTGATTCTTGTCTTTAGTATAGAGTACAAAGCGAGTTCAATGTAAACAGTCAGTCAAAGAAGGACTAAAATCGCGGAAATTCAGGCGGAAGCCCTTGCATTAAATTAGCCGTCAGCGACTTCACGAGACGGAGCTTTGTCTTAAAAGAAATCAATGCGAGCTGCAATTAAAGCGGAACGACTTGAAGTTGAAGATCCAAAAGTTGTGGCAACAGGGGACGCTTACACCAAGGTAGATTCAAAATGTTTTGTCCCAGGCGATCTACAGGACTAAACTCACCCTCGTGCTTCACTCGCTGTTTTCGAGTCCAACGCTGTGAAAGAAAAGAAAGAAAGGTACACGACCAAGGAAATACTGCAACCAGTTCAGGCCAGGTCTCTGACAAATCCGAACTCATGATCAAGCTTATCAAATACTTGTCCAGCAAAACCCAGTAATGGAAACATCTGTCAGACAGCGGCAGAGAAACGCACTGCCCAGAATACACGTCCCTGTGTTTGATGGCAATCCTCTATAATGCCAGTTGCCAAGGATGAAATCCCAGACCAAGAAGATGTAGAATGATGGCCGCATTTACTAGGTTATGTCCAGCTGTCAAAATTCGACTCCCACGTGGAAATGTTAATTGGAGCCAACGTTCCTGAAGCCCTCCAGCCCAAAGAAGTTATCCCTGCTGCTGATGGAGGTCCATAAGCGACAAGAGTAACATTTGGCATTGGCTCTTAATGGTCCGACCGGTCGAAAACCGAAGTATGTTCCAAGGGAGCCTTGGGCGCATGGTGGCTCGTCAAGACTGATACATTTGGCTTCGAAATTAGCGTGAAGGAGCAACCCTGTACCAGGCGCGGATTACTGTTTGTTGTTAGGTAGCCTGTACATACAAACAGGAATTAACCCGCCTGAGCGTCCCCAATAACGCCTAATCGTAAGTTCGATCTGTGATTTGATCTGAGCGGCAGTACCTTTTATGTTGCACGTGAAACTACTCCTGCAGGTCCCCGGTTGGGATGATGACACCCCTAGCAGGTACCTTTCCAGTTGGTGTGCCTGGGTAAATAGATTACCAAAGCTTTCTGAGTTCTCAGTCAACAGATGTGTTCAACTCCCCGACTTTGGAAGAACTGTACCCGTCAGATTCACTATTTGTGCGACGTTTTCCCCCCAGTCTGTATATAGGGAGCAGTTTCTTATCTTCGCTTAGTCAACTCAGATGGCCACATTCATTGCTCTTCTCGTATCGGTCTCGTCTCACCCCAGACTATTCCCAGACCGGAGTTTAGCAGTAGCCACAGTGTCTATTCGCTTGAACGAAATGCTGAAGAAGGAATGACACAACCACTTTCTGGATGGATAACATGACTGTGGTACGCTATACAATGAGAACGAATCAAAGCGTTTTCATACTTACGTTGCCAAACGTGTTGCTTTGATTAGAGACGATTCCAGTCTTTCACAGAGGAATACATAGATACCAAATCTAATCGCGCTGACGACGAATCAAGAGGAACCATTGCAGAGTCCGAGTGGATGATTTTTTCACGAAGCACAGCAGAGTTAGCTCGTGTCAACTCTGCAGTAAGAACTGTTTTATCGTCGTTTTTTCTTGCAAAAGGCGACGCGTTCCTATTGGTGATCAAAAGATGGCACACTTACCACCTCCACGAGTGACTCAAGACCAACCTCCGTTCACGTGTGTGGCAGTTTACGGGAATTAAGGAATGGCTCCTCACCAAATATATATATTTTTTCCTTTAATGTTAACGTTTCGCGCTTTTTATTTCAAATAACTTGGCTAAACGTCATCTCTCAAGGAAATACACATAATTTTGTGATGATCTGATGTCGTTGCCCCGGTTACATAATCGACCACAATCTCATTAATGCAAAATTTAGAGTATTTGGATCACAACATGATAAGCTGCGCACTTTGTCTAGGTGTTAAAACTACAGCGAAGTACATGAAATCAAACGGAGTTTTATGAAAACGTTTAATGTCAAGTAACCATTTACTGTTTTTCTCTAGTCCCAAACGCTATATTTACAAAAATTAATAGCATTTCAAAAACCCAATTTAGTGCCCTAAACCTTTTGTCAAAAGTCATCGATAGAAGGGAAAATGACTGGGACTACATTTTCTAAATTATTGTGATTTTTTTTTAATTGGGTGTGGTCTGTCACGTGATCTACGAATGACGGGTACGAAAACAAAAGTGATATGCCTTACTGAAATGCTTCGTTGTTCCAAAAATTGTATTGAGCATCTTGAATGTATCAGAAACAGGACCACTGCCCTCCAAGCAGCTACAAAAGAAACTGACAGAGATATAGGTATTACACGATGCAAAAGGTATCAGCTGTAGGTATGAATCAATGAACATTTCTATAATGTGAGCTGAGATGTCTTAGTAGGCTCATGCTCTTGTACACGTAGCGTTTGCCACTGATGCTTTTCTTTATTTGGTTTGTATGCCCGTATACTCATCGATTATCAGTGATAGCAAATCATGTTCTGTCTTGAAGGTGAAGTCAGGCATTGATCATGCTATTAACAGTTCATCTGGCACAGCAGCGCCCAATGATGTACTTTGTTTCCATGCCTTCTTTATTTATGGTACTGAGCTTCTTAGATACTGAACATGATTAATTTGCATTGGATTGCAACTTTGGCTTATGCAATAGCACATGCTGTAAATAAATAAGTCAACCCTTTTTTATATTCAGATTCAAGGGTCCATTGAATGCCATGCGGGATGGTTTTATATGGTATTTTCGATGTTGATGACGATCTCACATTCGTTTCACATGAAGTCTCTCATATACCTTACTTTAGGGGTACCCATGACAAGCTGTGAGAGATTTTGGTCAAGGTAACAATATGTTGAGAAATATAAATTGAGGTTTCTTTTATTTAAATTCTTTAGTTTGCCATTAAAATGTGAACTAATCGTTTGTTCATTGAAGAATCAAGGAGTTTAACCATAAGTAAACCCTGATAAACGGACAAAGATTACTGTTCTGTGTCAGTTGGTATCATTTAAGTTGTGATGCAGACTTTTAGGAATTAGCACAATCTTCTTTCTTCCAAAATAAACCGCGCTTTTTAGGCGTTCGTCCCCGTTGATTGAGATTCGTGTCAACAAATTTTAAAACAAAAACAAGAATTTTGTTTCAGATTCAAAATATAATGAAAGCTGCGTAACCACTGGCGACAAATTTCGCTACAAGGTGACGCTCTCCCATTGCAATGCAGTCACAAGTAAAATATTTAAAGTAGTAAAACTATCAAGATAAAACGTCTTTCAGTTTGTGAAAGGATCGTCTAACTTAGCTGACAGTCAATTGCTTATTTTTCGTTCCTCGTTTAGTTGTTTTAGCCACCGAAAAGTACAATGTGGTGGAAGGCAATTGAACGGGAGTAGTTTCAAAATAGAATAGTTTCATTCTTTACCGCAAGTAGCGTCGGCTGTAACAAAGGAATTGTTGGGACTGGAATTTTGATCTTTTGTCACTAAAAAACTTGAAGTCATACCTGTGGCTTTTCGATTATTAGATTGGATACTCTACAACTATGCCACTGGAGTCTCGTGAGCAGGTAAAGAAAAAACAGATAGTGTAACACAAGCGCTAACGTGTCCGCAACTGATAAAAGAGAAAAACACCTAGAAGAACATACAAAATATAGAAAGCAGTGGCAATCAACTGGAAAAAAACACTTTCCTTACTGTAATTAACTTATTATTGTTATCTTTGCATTGTCCTGTCATTGTTTGTTCAGGCTGAAAGTCGCGCTTATGCTTACTTCCGTGTTCAGACCTCAGTTCATTTCAGTGGTCGCTTAACCGTGTACAGTGGAACCTTTATGTTGCTGTTTAACGAAACTCTATATAACGAACTCTGTGTAACGAACGTTATTTAATACATCTTAACAATGTCCAAATAAGATCATACACCTTATTCCAAAATGGCGGCGAATTTATCATTCTTTTGTTTGCGGGTTAACTAGCCGTATTTGCCAAGTCATCATGTATAAAATACAAAAGTATTTTGAAGCGAAAATGAGACAAAGAGGGCTAACTAACCTGCAAACAAAAGAATAATAAATTCGCCGCCATTTTGGAATAAAGTGTATAGCGCGCTCAATATTTGTCGTGCATACTCAACAGATATCCTGCGATATACGTAATTCTGTGTGTCACGGAGAAAATTGTGCCTTGTCATTAATGTGTTGAATGATAGAACAATTATCCTGCCTGCTCAATCTTGCGTAATATCGCCTGATTTTAGCCAATTCGGCCTACGTCCTCGTCGGCTAAGTTTCAGGCGATATTCTGCGCGATTTCGCTGGACAGTTATTAAATATTCTTCAGCCCGTCCAAAGTTAGTCAAGTTACAGTAAAATGAATGAAACAGAACCTCGATATAACGAAATTCTCGTCGTATAACGAACACAATGCGGAATCTTCCCGATATAACGCATTAAGGTCAACACGGACAGAAGATGAATGCAGAACAGACTAACCGCGATGAAAATCTTTTAATACTCTAACAAGCGGGTTGAGTGAACAAATTCATACGGACTTAAAAGCACCAATGTTATTTAAAATCGTTGAGATCCCGAAATTCTGGGAAGTGCAACGCCAAAACCGCAGCGAAACTATTATTACCTATAAATCGATATAACGAACATTCATTTTTTTTTTCCTCAAATTCGTTGAAGCGAGGTTTTCGATATAACGAACCAATTTCCTCATGCTTGTATTGGTTTCATTGCTTGGATTGTTAATCCATAGATTCGTAGGCCATAGTGCGAGGCTTAGTTGCCATGCATTTGCAATGGCACTGTTTCGATTGTCGCGGTAGATGGCTTCTCTCACGTAAATACTATACTGGCTACACCACACACCCCATTTCATCAAAGTACATATTTTGAGCTCAAACCATTAAAGAACTATAGGCACATGCACGCCTGTATTAGCTTGGTTACTGGGATTCGTAGTCCACAGTACCATGGCTTGTTTCCTTACACTACAAACCGCGCTACTGCGCTATGTACGAAACGTACTGATATAGTAGCAATTCACTGGCCGTTAATGCATCCGTACGGCTCTGTCAAATTTACTGACCAAACGAACTTTTACGACCGTACACCCATCTACCCCAGTGAAGAGGCGGTGAAAATATTCTAAGCCTCTTTAATGAGATGCAATACACGGACCGTCAATTCCTCCATACGGCCCGTAAGTCATATTCCAAGTCCGCTTAATGAGACGCAATCCATGGACCGGTGATTCGCCCATACGGCCCGTATGTCAAATTCACCGACCCTGAAAAAATGTTGTCCCACAGGTTGATGGGCATACGATGTCCCACAAGTTGGGGTATGGAAGATTCCACACAACACACAGAGTGTGTATATAGAGTTCATATATAGAGAAATAATTTACTAAAAAAATTGTCTTCTATAGTAGCATGACTAAACAGTGAATGCAGGAGAAATCAGGAAGCTCAAAGAAATTACTGACGAGTAGTCTAGAGGTCCATACATAAAATACCAGCCACGCATTTTTCATTACTTTTTTTTGTTACAATAAAGTATTTAAAATAAACCTTTTTTCTGGTGGATAATGAAAGTTTGGTCAAAAAAATGGAAATTAAAGGAATGCTGTTGAAGTTTATTTCGCCGTGCAGTCAGTCTCAAAACTTGTCGAATAATTGACTGCTATAGAGTGTGAAGTGTGTAAAAGGTGTGTATAAAAATCAGGAGTGTAATCTCTGGCAAATGTTCCCATCCTTTAATCTTGGCAATTATTAGCTTTAAGGTATAGTAAGTAATCTACTGCTAATAGCAGAAAACTTTTTTTCTCAAAGGAAAAATTTTCCCCTACTTGTGTGGACTTGCAAGTGTATTCTACAAACCCAGTAATGGGGACTTGACAAAAGTCCCCATTAGACCAGTCTAGAGGCAAATAATCGCCGACTACTGGGGTCTTTTTTCTGAACAGACCCCACAGTGCTGGTGTGTTTCTATAAGTCTGTCCCCAAAAGTGTGCAGAGGTGAGCACACATATACATATACATACATACATACACACACACACACAGACACACACACACACACACATACATACATACATACATACATACATACATACATACATACATACATGCATGCATGCATGCATACATACATACATACATACATACTTTATTGACTTTCCCCAAGGGAGCTTTTCAAAGACAATATTTTTGCCTAGAAAATCGGATGTAAAAATTAGCCGTGTCTTTCTCAGATATAAAGACACTCATTAAAAATTAATTTCTTTTGTATTTCCTTCATTAATTATTGATATGCTATTACAATCACAGTCTTTCAAGATCTGGAACATGTTTAGTGTGAAGGACCCTGTCCCTGATGAGCTTCGTCCACATGTTGTTTACAAGTTTATTTGTGCGAGATGAAAGGTTGGCGACTCTCGGCGCCTACTCGTAACCATATAACTAGGGCCTCTTACATTTTCCAGCATTTAGAGCAGTTTGAAAAATATCACAATTCTTGTTCCGCTGTATGCTTCTCGATTCGTTAACGACGGCAATACCAAATTAATGCCAAAGAACATCAAGGAATCTTGCATATTCATTGGGAAAATGCAGCTCTGTCATGTTAATTTAACCCTTTCACCTTCATTAATCGCTTGTGCATTCTCCTTTTTTTGCCACTGTTAATTGTCATCCCTTTTGTTTTCCTTTGCTAATTAGCGCTCTTTTTTCACTTTCCGGATACCTTTAATTTTATTGCTACCTGCCTCTATTATAAATTCAAATCTGCTTTAATTTTACTTGCAACTGACGATGATCGTATTACGATCGAAACATCTCTTATTTCAAAATCAAAAGTGTTGTAATCACGAATTGTGCGAGAAGGTCAGAAGATTGTCATTGAAACGTAATGGGTACTCAATCGGAGTACAATTTCATCGCCCAAAATGCTATTGTCTTTCGCGACATGTACTTGAGGTGCATTGTTTTACAACGGGCGGCATAGCAATTTGCATATACACGATCACTCGGTTGTGATTGGTTGACAAATTTAGCTTTGGGAATACACCGAATGCAAATATGGCGGATCACTAGGTCGGCGCCTGGGATGAGTAGCATGAAAGCGAGGCTAGTAAGGCTTCGATGTTTTGTTTTGACATCATCAGAAAGTCTTGCTTCGTGGTCGATTTCGTTTTGTTTCGCCCTCCCTATGCGTTTTTGTGTTCCTGAATGCCACCAGAAGGGAGCAAAATCTTCCACAGCATTGAAGGTTTGTTTTTTTCAGTTTCCCAGTTCGCCTCTGTGGGGAAAACAGACGAAGGAAAGGAGTTCACGACCGCCGAATCGAAGGAACTGTTCAAGTTTAGCCTGGAAGATCTTAAAAAAGGTGTAAGCGATCGCATTTACCTTCGAGTCGTTGTCATTTGGTTCAAAGCTTTGACTGGTTTCAATGACGGGGCAGTTGAAGTTGATTCGCTTGGCCATTACACCGTAGTATTTGTTCGTGCGATTTTATACGAGCAAGTGGACGCGGCCGTAAAAAAATATTTCTTCTATTGGGACAGAGAATGTCTTTCGAGAGGAGTTTTTCTTTACCTTGGAGAAGGTACTGGCTATGCAAATCGTGTTGAAACACCACCAGACACCACATAAGCTCGTCATTTAACCGGTTTTTCCAAGATCTTCTATCCTGAAGTCATGGTGTAGTGAACAAAGTAACTTTTAGTTCCCGTGGCGATCGTGAACTCCTTTTCTTCGTCTCAACGAATTGCATTAATCCACTATTTTCCCTTAGAGGTGAACGATGGAAGATTTTTTTATCTCTTCTCGAGGCATTCAGAAACACAGCAACTCGTAGGCACAGAGAAATAACAGAAATAAAACAGACCATATCTACGAAGAATCAAGACTTTTCTGGAAAACAAAACATCAAAGCCTCACTAGCCTCGATTTCATGTAGCTCGTCCCGGGTGCCTACCGAGTGGTCCGTTAAGTATTCAAGAATATTCTTGCTTCGAATACGTGTTCTTGACTCCTTAGAATCCTAGAGTATTCTATACGTACACCACACGTGACGTATTCTGAAATATTCGAATGGAATACGCCCGAATACCCTTTGTCCAAAATCATTCGCAAGTGCTCTTTAAGCCATACGTTTTCTAATGTCATGCGCCTATAGTGTGACAGCGAATCAATCCCTGTAAAGAACCCAGTACGTCTGACAACTGTGTGATATCGGGCTCGAAACGTTCAATATGTTTGCAGTAATGGCAAACTCAATGAGAAAACTCGTCCAGTAGTCTATTCGGAAGGGTGAGGGACGTTCTTTACGTAAATTTACCGGTCATTACGAAAGCCGTAACTGATGACTGTGTATACGTTTAGTCTCCTTTACGCGTCTTTACAGAAACAAAAAGAACCATGTCGACCCTCTCGAAGCCTTTTCCGCTTTACGCGTCTTCAAGAAAGTATGAAGAATTAATGAACTCAGCTGTGAATTACTCACTCTGACAGGACGTATTCAGGAACATTGGAATGCAAAACGCCAGAATGCCCTTAGTTCAAATCATTCGCAGAACTTTCCCCTTAAAAGCATACTTTGTCTAATGTTGTGGTCCTAAAGCATGGCAAGGAATCAAATCCTAAAAAAAGTTTCAAAATCGTGTAACATCAGGAAACGCTTTAATAAATATTTGCAGTGATAGCAAAATCAATGGCACGAGAAAGCATGTATCGATTGTCTCAGAGCGCTATAAATTAAGTACGGGAGTACTTTCGATGAGTAAATTTACAAAAAATAACGTCAAAAACTGAGCTGCATTACCTGAGCTGTAGGCATTCCTTCCTTACCATTCAACTTCGTTCGTGTAAAGGACCTCAGTCCTTTACGTAAGCAAACGGGGCATCACGAAAGCAAGAAACTGGTGAACTGTCTTTACGCACCTGTACGTGACTTTACACAAACGTAAAGAACTGACAATGAAACGTATTGGACTCTTCGAAAAAAAAAAGGCAGATTATTCAATAAAATCGTAAGATGCTCAAATATCTACATTTATTGAGCACCGTAAAATAGAAAGACTAGTTTTAGAGCGAACTGTCTTTACGCACCTGTACGTGACTTTACACAAACGTAAAGAACTGACAATGAAACGTATTGGACTCTTCGAAAAAAAAAGGGCAGATTATTCAATAAAATCGTAAGATGCTCAAATATCTGCATTTATTGAGCACCGTAAAATAGAAAGACTAGTTTTAGAGCGAACTGTCTTTACGCACCTGTACGTGACTTTACACAAACGTAAAGAACTGACAATGAAACGTATTGGACTCTTCGAAAAAAAAAGGGCAGATTATTCAATAAAATCGTAAGATGCTCAAATATCTACATTTATTGAGCACCGTAAAATAGAAAGACTAGTTTTAGAGCGAACTGTCTTTACGCACCTGTACGTGTCTTTACACAAACGTAAAGAACTGACATTGAAACGTACTGGACTCTTCGAAAAAAGGGCGGATTGATTTATTCTAGAAAACGTTTGCCTTCTTCTGCGTTTTGCTCAAGGCTCTAACTCGTTTTCATTATCGCAAAACCGTGCGCGCGATATTCGTGTATTTTGTGTCGCGCCCCTGGTCGCGACCCAGATAGCAAATCAAGCAACTTACACCAAGTACCAGACTGCTCGACCGCTGTCTCGTTTGTCTTCTACGAACGCTTTGCTTAGTAACCAGACAACCGTTGCTGCTCCGTTGCTCATTGGCTATCACAACAATCACTGCTCAACTGGACCAATCAAAAGTGAGATCACGATTGCGATCGTTTCTTCGCGTCACTTTTAAAATTCTTTACACGCAGGATGGTTAGCGAGGAGGATCGTTAGGTTTTTACTCGTTTTCGAAGCGCTGCTTGAGGTTGGTGGCTACGGAATTCCAAGTTTATTGTCGTTGATAAAGGTATGTGTGTATTTCTACAGTTAATTTCTAATCCTCTTGTCCTGTTATTTCCCTGCTAGCAGAGGTCTCTGGCGGCGAGAAAGGAGAGAGACCTCTGCCGGTGCCCGACGAGTTTCCTGTCGCGCAAGCGCGAGCGTTCCTTGATAACGAATGACGTATTTTTCACGTGCGACCTTACTCAGCAGACCGGTTTGCTCGTGAAATTTGCAAGTTCACAACAAACTACAATAAAAGTGTCTGATGTCCGAGATGAAATTTATTCTCCTCAAACACTAGTAAAACCAGCCGTCACAGAAAAAGACCTTCTTGTTCGGGAACTATGTTTACAAAAAGCTCCAAATGCTCCGGGCTCACATATGCGATTTCTATGCCTTCAAGAGATAGAAAGTCACCTTCGATCTTGATAGCTTTGATTCCGCCAGTCTTTCACACGATAATATCTGGTCCTTTATGAGGGAATTCAACGGAGACACGACCAAAACTAGTGGCTCGGGAGAGTAGACTTGCAAACTTGACAACTCTGCGGCTACGCGGATTGCCAGTTGGAAAATCAAAGATTTTCCGTAGCCTGTCGGAAGACACACGAATGTATCGCGTTTGTTCAAGAACGCAATAATAGCTTTCTTCTGCACTGGTGTTATATCCTTCATATTGTGACTGTTGAGGGAAGAAATGGCCGATTTAAAAGCTCGATCGAAGTGCATTTTGCTTTCAGTCAAAGACGACATTACGATTGTAGTACAGTGGGCTCAGAATTTTTCAGCAGAGAATAGAAACAGAGCAAGCGCATTCCTGTTTAACGGAACCGGTTTTCCAAAACCGGTTAGTTTCGACCAAGAATGTGGTCGGCGGCTACATGAAAGAACTCGTCGGGCACCGGCAGAGGTCTCTCTCCTTTCGCGTCGCTAGAGACCTCTGCTAGCAGGGAACCTGTTATTAAATCAAATGTGGAATTATCCTCGCAGTTATGAACGCAATTTATGCAATTCCGAAAAGAAGCCTGTTATTATCTTCTATTCCTTTGTGAGTACCCACCTTTCATCGTCGTGTACGAGCCCTGACACTGTAGACTAAGTATAGGTCTTATCTTCCTTGCGATAACTTGTTTGTGATGCCTATGGCTACTGTTTATTAGGAAACTGGGCAGGGTAAGAACATAGTTTACGAATCTTAACATTATATGTTTGCATGATGCACAAGGTTACATAAAATTTCACACCTTCTGTTGCCCTTCGAACTGGTTTGAATTGCAACCAATGAAAGTAATACCTATTGCCCATAGATTTTGCCATAATTTTACACTATTGCTATGTTTTTATGTGAACTGGTCCAGAATGCAAATTACATTTTTGGATGAGGTTGCTAAGAATTGAGTTGTTCTTAATTAAAAATTTTTATGACAGTTTTGTCACTCAAGCAGTTGTGATGGTTACAGTGTAGATAAAAAAATGACAATATTTCAGATTTCACCAAGGAGGGAAGCTCTAAAAGAAAGTTCTCTTTGTTATCTGACCAAGGAAAAGTCAAAGCAATTGCTTTCTGCTAAATAAAATTTGCCATACACAAGCATGCAATTTACATGTACATGTCTGTGTACTAATGCTGGACTCACTAACATTAACAGATTTGGGAATTCTGTTTTCATTTTCTACTTGCCTCTTTGGCTACTTAAAACAGTTTTTCCTACAGTGTTGAATTGGCATATTAGTTGTCATTTGCAAATACAAAAGCTGAACTTCACAAGTGGGAATGACATTAAGAAAGATACATGGACTGAAAGGGGACCAGAGAGTTCTAGAAAAAGTAGAAAGTCTATAAAAAAATAATGCTGTAGATGATGGAAAAATTCCACCTGAAATTTCAGTAAGTTTAAAAGTAGATTATTTTCACTGATGGTTTACTTGATATTATTTTGATTTTCATTTTCAAAGTACATGTATGTCATCAATCCTAAATAACATCATTTTTTGATTCTCCACGTTAACTGCTACATGTATTGTCAATAGTGTCATAATATAAATAGCCTGTATACAGCTACCCACTCTCCACAAGGAAAAATGTGAAAGACAGTGACTGTTTAACCATTCATAATCATGTTCAAGGCCACATGATTTTCCCCAGAAGGTGTAGAAAATGTTCTCCTTGGTTGATGGATTGTTTGTGGTTAAACAAAGTTTAATGTTTGCCAATTGTTGAGAAGTACCTCGTGTTTAACATTGGTGGTGCTGACAAATAATTATTTTGAGCATTGGCTACAGAAACCTCAGTAGAAATTGGTTACATTTTGTGACTGATACATTTAGAATTTTGAAGTTAAGATCCCCAATTAATGGAGGTAAACAGCATTTCAGGGCAAGGAGAGTGGACAGTCATGCACAGGTTAAATATAAACAGAAGGAATAGAGTCTACAATTACTTTGAAAATATATTAAACTGTTTATTTAATGAGTCAGGAGAAAAAGAATGATGAAGTAAGGTTTCCATTGGAACTAAAAGGCCTTTTACATGGCAGAAAAATTTGGTCTGGACCCGATGAGTTTTGTAAAGAAACAGTCAAATTTTTGCGGGATATTGGGTCCAGGCCAAATTTTGCTCCAGTGTAAATAGCCTTTAAATTTGGTAGTTTGTCAGACAATTAGACAATTTTTCTCTTGACGATAGTGACCTTTAGTTTGGAGTAAGAGTTTGAACACAAGTATAACTTTTCAAGCCTAGTGCTTATGCAGCCCTGTTATCAGGTTTCCAGCAAGAGGGAGGAGTGAGGGCTCTGGGAATGTACACTGTAACTGGATTGAAATCGAAAAGTTTTTCTTAATCTTGTACCCCTACTGCTATCTAAAAGACTCTAATACATGTAGCTGAAAGCTGTACACTCTCTTTCCCTTCAGGCAGATGTTCACCTTCTCTATAAGTTTGTCCTTGGATAAGCTGTACAAGCCTGAGCAAAGGTACATGTGAAATAGCTATTATTATCTTTTGTAAACACATAATTATATACATGTAGGTAATCAATGAGTGATCAGTATTGTAAGTTTTGGAGTAGAAAGGAGACTGGTCTAACTCTTGTCTCTATAAGTTATGATGCACAGACTAAGTTGCAAACTCAGTGTGCAAGTCCACATACATGTACTTATGAAGATTCCAGCTACAGTATGATTTACGTGTACGTTGTATGAGATTGTGCACCATCCTTTTCATAAGGGCTTTATTGGGGGGATGGCTTCTAAACAAAATTACAAATTTATCAAGACATTATATGGTGTATGTGCTTACATGTTAACTTTTACAGAAGGGCACTTGACTGATCACTCAATAACAGTCAAATCTCTCACAGTAGACACCTACAGTATGACTTGCACTGTAAGGCAGATACATTGTTACCCCTTTACATGGACATGGCTAGCTGGTATTAAACATTAATGGGATTTTGGCAACTAACAATCACTTGGTACAAAATCCACTATGCTGTAGAGCAAGCTACATTTTGGGGACATCCTAAAGAAAACAAATTCATCCAGTCAAGTATTAATGAAGTTTTTCTGTTTTCTGTTTCTGTGTGTTACTTGCTGTAATCAGCATGACAGATTTGTACCATGTGGTTATTTGCAAAGGGCCCATTTCATGTTAATCCTTAAATGCCCCTTATCAGGGGTTTCAGTAAATTTGATAGTGCATCGTAGGAAATAAACATTGTAGTACTAAAAATAAAACTCAAACAGTGGAGATCAACATCGTAAACCAACGTAAATGTATGTTAACGTAACATACATTTCGTATGCTAGGCAACATAATTATATTTTCAAAAGTGACCGTTACAATTTTTGAAAACTGTTTATATACTTTTAATACAGGGCTCTGGATCCAAGATCAAGAAAAACTATCTTAACAGTAAATATGTGAAAGGATACACCTTATTAGTAAAGCAACTCTTTACAACTTCTCACTACTAATGTTTACATTAAAAGCTGGCTTAAATTCTTGGATAAATAAGGGTTCCTTAATTTTGCAATGATAATCGATTTTGCCCGATGCTACATGTAAAAAATGTCTAAATGATCCCACTTGATGTTGTGTCTAGTGGTTTTAATGTGGTCAGCAATAGCTGATGTGTGGTCATTTTTAGTGAGTGCCTTGAAATGTTCAGTTTTCCTGTCATGAAGTCTTCTTTTTGTCTTACCGATGTAAAAATCAGTGCAGTCCCAGCAACCGGCCTTATAAATGACTTTAGACTTCTGAGAGTGGTTTAAGCAGTCCTTATAAGGAAAATAAGACTTGATGCGGAGAGTGTTCTGAAAAACTATCTTAAGGTTGACACGGGAGTAGACCGCTCTCAGAAGTCTAAAGTTATTTACAAGGCTGGTTTCTGGCCATCCTAGTAACCAAAAAAGATGACCTTGCCAGTGCTGTAACTTGACTCTGTCCTTGAAAAGTTAGTAGTGGGAAAGATGTTATTCTTAGAGACCCATAAGTGAGTATAGATCTGAAAGACAGATTTGTGTGTAATTCCATTAAATAGCAATGAACTTCACTAGATATGCAACAATTATTAGCAAATGTACGTGATACACTGTTAGTAGTTATGCGAAAAAGAAACTGGTGTGGCTTCTCGGTAAAATCCTTAGGCATTTGTCACACTTTTCAGTTTTGTCACTAACACCCTACTTTTGAATTGGGTACCTGAGTTTATCAGAC
Source organism: Pachyseris speciosa (assembly GCA_016490735.1). NCBI lineage: Eukaryota > Metazoa > Cnidaria > Anthozoa > Scleractinia > Pachyseridae > Pachyseris > Pachyseris speciosa. The sequence continues at coordinate 56,692 of JAEMWC010000640.1, forward strand.
CCCAAAGGCACTCCCCTCTTGGGGGGGGGGGGGGGGGGGGGATGCTCTGTGGGAATGCTCATCCAGAAAATTTGGAAATTAAGATGCTTTGAAGTGCTGTTTTCCTCTAAAAATGTACTAGAGTAAGTCAGATTCATTTCTTTGTAAACTTACACATTCAAGAGGAGAATCTTGTTTACAAATTGAGATAATGAATCATTGTTTTACCTTCAATTCTTAGTGCCCTTTCACTACACATGTCTGTGCGACATCATCTTGAGGAACAGGTGGCAAATGAAGATAAGGGATATCACTTAAAGACAGTAAAATGTAAGCCTGTTTGCCTGGAATAACATGACTTTTTTCGGGAATATTGTTTATCTGCGCCCGCGTAGTGTCATTGCGGCCCCCCATTTACTCTAAATGGTTAAAATCCATCAGATGATGAAGCAAGAACCAATCAGCTGTAGGGCTGATAATGCATTAGCAGCCTGCTGTCCGTCTTTTGCGGCCCGCTGAGCGTGTGTTTTGAAGAGGCCAATTTTCTATTTCGCCGCGTATATTGATAATAATTTTTCTTAATTAGCAAGTAATTGAAGAGTTTTTGGTTAGGTTACATGGTGACTTTCAGAGCTGTCATTAAGTTTTGGAGCAGGCATAACACCTGTAACATCTGATCTTGCTCCATGAACATTGTTTGTTAACAAAACAACTATCACCCATAACAACAACTGAGCGAAGCCGTATCAGGTGTTATGGGTTACAGCCCCTATTGACAACCCTGATTTTTATGTTGCATATTATTTCCCAAACTTATTAATTATTGACATGCAATTCGCTTTGTACTTCTGGGCCCAGTCGTTCAAAGCATGATTAGGCTAACCCTGGGTTAGAGTGAACTTTGAGTCCAGTTTAGCTAATGTTCAGTACAAACATTACCAAAAGATTTTCATCCTTAAGTTTTGACTAGAATTTAACTTTACTTTAAGGTGGCTCAAAATGGACCTTTCGTTATTTTTAAACACCAACTCTTTGATGGGTCAATACTTCCCCAATTTTTTATTTGTTGTCTTGAAAATGGTATCAAAACATTTCCCAATTATTTCTCAACAATTTGCGATCAATTTTGTGACACATTAAGGTTACCATAGCAACAGTACAGCTTCTTAGAAATACCCTAAATTTTGGCTTTATGTGCCTGTAACTCAAAAATGAGTCCAGTGACCTCCGATTTTTATCATTGAATTGCAATCAGCACATGAAGATCCATTTTTCTGCAAAGTTTTAAAACATTCTGTACATGGGGTTCAGAGGCACTTTAAATCATTGAAAAATTAAAAATAGCACCAATTTGGGTACAAACTGTCTCACATAGGTCAGCACAAAGGTGTTAGAAGCACCCCAGTATTTAACCAAAATTAAATGGCATCTTTATTTTTTCCAGCTTTTTAGTGCACGATTGAAAGTGGCACGTGGCCAGGAGAAGGACAGGATGAAAGAAATTAACTATGATTATGTCAGTGATGAGGAGGATGGTGCTGAGGGAAAGTGGATAGTGCGAAAACCATGTTGGAGATCCCAACAAGCTGATAGCCTGATGAACAGGCTCCAACAGAGGATTGAGCAGTCGAGAAAGGAGGACATCAGAACCTGTTTTCCAAGAATGGAGGGGCCTCGATCAGTACGATCAATGCCCAGGCTTCAGGTGGCTTGGGCATTAAAAGAAGAAGAGACGCCAGACCGAAGAGATGAAAGAAATGAATCTGAAAGCGAGAGTGTTGAACAGCGAGTTCAGGGAGGTGAAACTCCAAGAGAGAAGAGAAGAAAGACTACTCACAGAAGAGTCCGTCAACTTTCTAGTGATAAAGATTCTGATGATAATTAACCCTCTCATTCTCAAGAGCAACTCTAAACAATTCTCACGTTTCATTTGGTGAATGGTGAAGAACATAAGCATTGTTGAAAACCACAAGCACTACCCTGAAAATGAAACTGAAAATGAAACCACAAACTTAACCACATCGCATGACTTAAAGTCAATGGCTGTGGGAATGAGAGAGTTATCACTCACCAGTTCAGTATCTTTCTATAACAGGTGGTAATTAGTATTTGTCAGAGTAATCGATGAAATGTAGTTGTGATTTCTTGACCCACAAAAAGATGGCAAAACCTGAACAATTTGAATTTAATTCGAATTTGGACCGACCCAAATTAACAAAATTACGCCTGTTGATTCAGAAGTCGAACTTAATTTGTGGTTTCACAAGTGTTCTTCATACAGTTCCAGTTCCAGTTCCAGTTCCAGTAATGAGTACAACTGTTTACACATACAATATAATAATTTACGCATTAAGTTCGGCACATGAAAAGTTTGGCGTCTGAATCAAAGCCGTTCCGGATCCAAAGTCGAAATTCCCGCCTCCTCCAGGCGAAAAGAACGGTTGAGCCGTTAAAATATCCGTTCTTAATTGATTCAGACGCCGAACTTTTCATGTACTTAATTGAATGCATTAGGTTCGGTTCATCAAAAGTACGGCGTCACTGTCATTTAGGGAGCTTAAGCAACGAAGACGGCAACGGCAACGAGAAGCCACTAAACAATAGGCTTAGTGAGCAAGAACAATTCCTCTGCACGATCTTTTTGCATTTTGGTACATTTCTTTGCCGTCCTCAGCAAAACAACACGTGAAATGACCCAAGTTTTATGTTTTCTTGAGAACGTGAGCGAATGGCGGCAATTGCTTCTTTCTATTTTCTTACTTTGACGTCGTTCATAGTAACTTAATTAGTTCCTGGACATGTCGCCAGCAGCAAAGTTATATTTGAAATGACGTTTTCGTTGCCGTCGCCGTCGTCGCTAACGACATTCCATTGAGCATACAAACGAAAAGTTTCCGAGTTTAGGCCGTATATATAGACATTTTATCGTTTGTTCTATCTGTGAAGACGTCTGGAACGCGATTGTCAAATTGAAAGTTATGATTTCGTCACTGTCGACGTTTAACTCGTCAGTGATAGGCATGTGAGTTAATTTGTAAAACTGAAAGTTTCAAGTTTCATACAGCAAAACTTCAGATATAACGTGACGTGGACATAAATGACAGTTATATTTTTAAAGGTAGCTGTTAATACATGTTATTTAAACCCTCTGTCAAATAAAGTTTTGTTAGATCAATTTTACGGTGTCTAGCCTTTTTGCTTAACTTTAAACAAACTGTTTTGGCCATTCTACCTTCGCATGAAAAGAAGAAAATTACGGGTCAATTGACGTTTCCCAAAAAGGGATCCCCCCTATACTCGGGAAAAGCTCAAAGTTCAGAAAAAATGCTAAAATACCAAAGGATATGCGTGTGTATGTGTTGAATGAACACGCCATTAATACATATTTAAGAACACCGTGTTCAAAGCGAATGCGAGGCACTCGATCAGGATCAGACTTCGCATATTCTTGAACACGAGGATTGTTCAAAGATGTTCAGGCCCGAATACCCCAGCCTACCACTACAATACGCAAAATCATGGCGTCATTCGTCTTGTAAACGTCCCGAATACCACCTGTATGACATCCTGTACGCGTTGGTATCCGCGCATGTTCACGTCCAGAATCCCGTTCGTCAGCATTGCCGTGTTCGCGTCGTATGCTGGTTCGAATACTCCGGGGTATTCTGACATGTTCAAACATCTAAGGATCATCAAACCTCAAATAGTACCTACATTAATATTTTTAGACCTGAATTTGGACGTATGAATTTCGAATGCTTCGACGTATGCAAAAATATTCTAATCGAATTCGGAAAAACAGTCCGGATTCTAATCGGATATTCCAGGCATACGTCGCGTCATGCGTCCTCGAATACCTTGGAATACTATCGTATACTCCGGATGTATCGATCCGTATTCGGGTACATTCGGGCCCGAATATCGGCCTTTTTGCGCAGTCGATCGCTAATCGAACTCGATCCATGGATTCCATTAAGTTTCATTTTTAGGAGAAATTGATCAACTAATTTTATACGAGTTTGATTATTAAAGCATTCAGTCTAACTTAATCCGAACTATAAAGTATAAAGCATTCTAAATCGAACACAATAGTTGTGTTGTTCCATTCCCGCGGCTGGTGAGCGCTAAATCATGTCTTCACTACAAGTTCTTGCGCTCGCTATTTTCTCGCTTTTCGAGTAATTCTAAGAGCCTGAAATTGACTATGCACAAACGAGGCGGCGGAGGGAATCTTTCCCATCCGAAGTAGATTTCAAGTTAGTTTCGGTGCGATAATTCTCAATAGCACTTTTTTTAATGCAAAAAATACAAATTGATAAGATTTTTTAACCGCATTAATTGCACTGCTCTTGACCCGATCCAAATGGATTGTAATCGTAAATGACACAATGTCAAAATAGAGAACTGCAGAATGAGCAAAATGGGAGCATTTATGCTTCCTGGTGTTAAAGGAAGCTTTTCTTGTTGGTTTAATGAAGCAGCATGAGACAAATTCATACGAGTTTTCATGATATGAAATGAGGGAAATATCATGTGGTAATGCAGAGCATTGTGCTTCAAATTTCGAGTTCACCTCGGTGTAAAAACTTGGCGAGGTTTTCTTTGTTTTATTAGGTATTGTTTTGCTGTGCACTATTGTTTAGAATGTTTTGTTTCCTTTGTTTTACGTCATTCGTGAGTTTGACAGGTTATTACAGCGAGGTAGAGCCCAAATTTCTCATTTCTGTTGATGTTTCAGCTCTACATTATGGCGGCAATGGTGCGAATACTTGTTCTGTTGTCGATATCCACGTTTATTACCGGCTTCAAGTTGCCATATAATGATCCAGGAAGCGCCTTGTACGATGATAAAGAAAATGACCCAGGAAGCGCCCTGTATGATGGTGAGGAAAATGACCCAGTAAGCGTTTTGTACGATGACGAAGAATATGACCGAGGAAGCTCCTTGTATGATGAAGGCGAAAGTGACCAAGGGAGCTCCCTGTACGATGCGGCACACCCAGTTGACCAGGAAATTGACAACGACCCTAATAGCGCTCTGAGCGACGTCGAATTTAGCCTGGATTTCCCATTTGATGAAATGAATGATCCTAGAGGCGCTTAAAAGCTGGTATGGTGTAATAGTGTTTGTTTGTTTGTTGTTATTGAAGCATCTACCTGATTGTCGCTCCATGTAACTTACTTACAGTATGGCAGCGACGGATGAGCACAGCCACAACTGGAAAATCTTTCTGCAAATGGAACTTTTTGGCCGGCGTAATCGGATTAACCATAGACAAATTGCAGTTTCACTTCTCTGGGACGATTTTTGAATATAATTCTGGATGCTTTCAAATTGATTTTGAGGACTAAAAGTCGTGCGATTTCCTAGAATAATTACTCACCCACTACGGCTTCTTGGTTATATGACTGAACCTATTCACTCCAGCCAGCTTGATCGCTCGGCTCTCTCCCTCCCATACTAAGTGAATCCATAGACTCAATCCCTAGCTTCCGTACATAATCCCTGACAGGGCGGCTCTCTTCCATACATACTCACAATCCTCTTCCATATCTAGGTCTATTTCCCGATCGTTTAGGTCTCAGCCAGTTATACGATCCACCTTCAAGTTATTCATAAGTTGATCTCCAGTTAAATAGATACGCAGCGCTATCGTGAAGACAAATCATTATTGTACACTGATAATCAATAATTAAATTTTCTGATCATTTTACAATCTTGCGACAACAGCTACAGATAAAAGCAATTTGAAGTCTTAAGGAAATAGGCAAAAACAATTAAACTAGGGGAACTTTTTGAAAGGCAATATTGAATTATGTTGGTATTTACTTTCACAGGAAACTTGAAACTTAGAAAGCTGTTATAAGAGACGATGGCTTCTCCGCCAAGATTCAAGAAATGCCATAGGGAAGTACTGCCAGAGAAATCAATCGAATTTTGCTCTAAGAGTGGTGCAAATATAACAATAATAAAGAATAATGGGTCATTGGAACACAGCTTTATGTGTCGCGTCTTGTTACAGCAACTCGGAAAGATGCTTTTAGCTTTAACCATCAGTGCTCTTGATTGCCATGTTTATTTTTTTTTTAATTTCCTTACTTGTCTACATCTTATCTCATGCAAAAAGTTGATTGTGTACATTATTGTCTACGGTGCGTTGGGTTATCCGCCAACTCTTAACTTTTCCTAATGTTTATACCAATTTCCAGAAAATAAGGAAAATGAATACTCGCACTTTGCTATCCACCTGCGTAAATACATAAGTACGTAGAAATTATTTACGTCGTGGTATTTTTGGATGTTGTTCTTCTTCTTTAAAAATCTGGGTTGGCATGTTGGAAAATGGTTTCACAAAGCGAGATATTAACACCATTACGTTTTTGTTCTGTTTTATGTAATGCGCTTGCTATCTCGCGTCCGCCCAAGCCTTTTTTTCTGTTTACTTTCTGCAGGAAGTTCTTACTTACTTACTTACTTACTTAATTATCCTCTCCCCATCGGGGCTTTTCAGGGATAATGATACAAATACAAACTATGTGAGAAACAAATAATTCAAAGAAACTTAACATGATAAGAATCCCAACTGGCCGGAGGCAAACCAGTTGGCTATTTACAAGGATGACCGAGGAGTTGAACCAGGGACTACCCAGAACAACACCAGCTAGCGGCCAGGGCGGGATTTGAACCCGGGACAACCGCATTGAAATCCAGCGCCCTAACCGCTCGGCCACTCCTGCCTCCCGGTGTTTTTTTTGTATAATGCTTTTTCACTACTTAGGTTTGAGTGTTTGTGTATTTTTTTCTTGTTTACTGGTCTTTGTGCCTTTGGCAATTATTTTTGCAATTCCCACTGAAAATTTAACACCAAGTTTTAATGAGCACTCGTTGCATCCATGACTTTGGCTTTAAGGCGTGAAGAAATAGCTTCACAAAACACCGCTAGGGGATTAACATGGCTTTGACAATAGCTTCTTTCAATGTCCGGGGACTAAGAGATAACGCCAAACGAAGAGAAGTGTTCAGCTGGCTTCGATCAAAAAACGTTTCAATTTGCATCCTTCAAAAGGTCTACTGCACTAACTGCACATGGTCCACAAAAGTTTAACCTTGGCTAACATTTATGGCCCCAACGATGACAAGCTAGCTTTCGTTTAATTTTTAGATTTTTTTGGACACACTGTTGACTTCAAATGCGTCGGCATCATAGGAGGCAATTTTAACCTTGTACTTGATCTAGCGAAGGATAAAAAAAGGCGGCCTCCCCAAATCTCACCAAACCTGTTGTAAAATCATTAACGAATTCTCTGTGAAACTCGACCTAGTTGATGTATTGGTGAGTGTGTATAATTTGAAGAGGAGGAGTGGGGAGCTGGGAACGGAGAGAAGGGAATGCGAGGTGGAATGCGAGGTGAAGGCTATCTCGATGGAAGGTGGTCGTGAGCCCCGTCAAATCAACGCCAAGGCAGTTATTAGGCAGAGGCTCTAGACGAGTAACCATTCAAACAGAGCAGCAGATGATATGATATTATGTGCCCATTATTATAGGGGTGGGGGGTGGGGTGGGGGTAGGGGGCTAGCAGACAGTTACGTTATTCGAGAAGGCATGGGAGAATTTTACCAAACGTATCGCGTAAGGGGTATATTGGACAACTGCAGCCCTTTTCTAACAATATGCAGTTACCCATTAAAAACACAGTTTGCTTCCTGGGACAAAATTTCCATAAAATCTCCGTAAAGTCCTAGTTCACTCTAACACTGGCATGCAATGTGCGTCATACGTCTTTCAGTTCCAATAAATACGTTCCTATACTCTTTCTTTCAATGTATATTCCATTAGATCTGGAAACATAACGTCATCATCAGAAAACACGGCCGACTGTTAGGCAACATTTGGTCGATCGATCCTTGCAAAAAGTTATCTGCCATGTGTTTTGACGAAAATTTTCACTTCGGAACGGAAAAATTACGGAGAATTCTTCTAAGAGTATGAAATCGGCATAATACCAAGGAAATCAGCTTTGACTACCCGATAGAAAGGCTGCTTGGATAAGTTAAGCAGAACTTCAATTCTTTTTTTGTAGGAATGTCCGTTCTGCTTGGTGGGTAGTTTGTTTAATTCGTAAGATAAAAGATTTTAAACTGTGTATAACTCCTAGTAAAACCATTTAGGCGTGAAATAAAATTGAAAAGGGACTGGGACAGAATATACTTAACTTTGAAGATCTCATCTCTTTGGAAACACGGTGACCTTGCTCCAACTGGCATGTTTTGACCATAAGATTAGATTTATAAAATTTGCATCTTTCATAATCATTAATGATTTCCCCTTGTTTTAGTTCTGCTAATTCCCAATTTGTGTTAAAAAATGGTCGCGCTTCATGTTGGTTAAACATTTGTACTCAATAATACTGCAGGAGCGGTTTAACAAAACCAAAGAAGTTACTCTGATCAATCACAAAGGACGCGAACAGCGCAATAAACCAAACATATAACAAAACAATTAAATGTAGCCGACGGCAATGGCGGAAAATTGCGCTTTGATTGTACTTGTCATTAGTTGAGAAAGTGATGCGAATTTTGCTAACCAATCAAAGAGCGAGGTGAAAAAAAAAAATAAAAATAAAGGTGAATTACTTTGATATTCGACACTAAACAGAAAACTGCTCTATCTTCAAATTCAAGTTATTGTTCTCTGCGAGGCTGCAGGAATAGTTGGACACAACGAAAACTCGCACAGTTTCTTGTTTGAAGGTAAGCCTGAGCTACACTATTTGTTTTTCTTCAGACATGAATCATTTTCCAACCTGTCATAAAACTGGTATACAGCTGTACGTCGTTAAACGTAGAAATAAAATATCGATACTGAAAGACGAATGGTACCGCTCTCGTCGACATTCGAAAGAGGAGAAGAAGAGACATAAACGGGAGTGGAAGAAAAGGCTTCAGAAGGGGCGAAAAAGGAAAAGACGAAATGCAATGAAGGGAAAGCCAGCTGAGATTGATATGCCCGATGTGCGGCAGAACGAGATTGATGGTAGCCTCCTTCGCAGACATCTTTGGGCTCGTCACGCGTTCCTTCCCCCACGAACGTCTGCTTAGCTGAACTGCCACGTCCGTTCGCGGCGGTTAGCCAATCATAGTTCGTTTTCCAATTTATGGAAAGTAGGACTTCGACCCCGGGAATATTTTCACAGACAATGCACGTGAATCGAGTGCTGATTTCCATTCTTACGCAGCTCGTGATTGGTTTCTTCAGACCAAAGGCTAACCACCGGCGAACGGAAGTGGAAGTTCAGTTCAGCAGACGTTCATGGGGAAGGAACGCGTAACGAGCCTAAAGACGTCTGCGAAGGATGCTAGATTGATGGGGCCTGTGATGATGATCTTGAGTGCGGGAATTCCTGAATTACTGTACGAAGTTAAAAAGTGACGCAGAATTGCTAGAAGATGAGGTGGTTGGCGCAGTAAAAAGAGAAATATGCTTGCTTGTGAATTTTCAATTGACGCTTTATGAGGCGTAAAAATTCTACAAGAAAAGTACGTGAATACAGATGCTTCATTTATTAAAGAGAAGGGAATTAAAGTGTACTCTGCTCGTATTATGACCACTGTGTTTGAATAGAACATGTATAACATAACTATTATTAAATACAAGTCAAATAGAATCGGCAGCCTCGCTTCCCTTAACAGTGCTCAGTCTGATGTAAGGCATCCAAGGGAGGAACAAGAACACTCAAAAAAGTTTTACCCACATTTGTAAATAAATTCATTTTAATCTGTAGGAAAACTGAGAAAAGGTCTATTCTTAGTTTGCGCTGCGCGCGTATTAATGGCGTCTCTGATTGCATCAAGGGGAAGCTAAAATCCTTTAATTATAATAAAAACAGGAAGCACCAAGGCACTAACGCCACAAGGTAGCGGGCATTACCCGCTACCTTGTGGCCTTAGTGCCTTTTGAGTGCACGTGGCTTCAGCTTACTTGATCACATTAATTTGTGAATATCCTTGTCACTGCAGCCACATCCCAAAAGCTTTATGTTTTCATTGCTTGTTTTATTGATATGTGGGTACTTGAGCCTGAGCATTAGCTATGCCATGCTGATGAGGCCTAACAAGGCCGAAAAAGCTGTCCATGGCTGCTAATGCTTGGGCTTAATCTTTGCTTTGGTATATTTAAGGGGTAATGCCCGCTACCTTGTGGCCTTAGTGCCTTTTGAGTGGCTTCAGCTTCCTTGATCACATTAATTTGTGAAGTATCCTGAGTTTACGTACAGTTAACTTTAATTCATTCAGGCATATGTAATTGTTCTTAAAAATCAATGTAACAATGACCAATAATATTTTAGTATTATATAGCAATTTCAGCTAAAATGCTTTAATATAAAGAAGTAAGCAAGCCTGATAAATACCAACTTTTTCCTTATTTTGGGATACACGAAGATCACAGCTGAAGATTACTTATTTCCATTGTCTGAAAGTTGCAGGTACATGAAAGGATACATTTTTCTCCTCGTGTTGTGTTGTCATGACAAACGTTGAGGCATAATTCCAAGGAAATCAGCTTTGACTATCCGATAGATAGGCTGCTCCATACGTTAAGCAAAACTTCAATTCTCTTTTCGTAGGAGTGTCCGCTCTGCTTGGTGGGTAGTTTGTTTAATTCGTAAGATAAAGGATTGTAAACTGTGTATAACTCCTACTAAAACCATTTCAGCGTAAAATAAAATTGAAAAGGGACTGGGGCAGAATATGCTTAACTTTGGAGAGCCCCATCTCTTTGGAAACACGGTGACCTTGCTCTAACTGGCATGTTTTGACCATAAGATTAGATTGATAAAATTTGCATCTTTCATAACCATCAATGATTTCCCCTTGTTTTAGTTCTGCTAATTCCCAATTTGTGTTAAAAAATGGTCGCGCTTCATGTTGGTTAAACATTTGTACTCAATAGTACTGAAGGAGGGGCTTAACAAAACCAAAGAAATTACTCTGATCAATCACAAAGGACGCGAACAGCGCACTAATCCAAACATATCACAAAACAATTAAATGTAGCCGACGGCAATGGCGGAAAATTGCGCTTTGATTGTACTTTTCATTAGTTGAGAAAGTGATGCGAATTTTGCGAACAAATCAAAGAGCGAGGTGAAGAAAAACAAAGCTAAAGGTGAATTACTTACGACACCAAACATAAAACTGCTCTATCTTCAAATTCAAGTTATTGTTCTCTGCGAGGCTACAGGAATAGTTGCACGCAACGAAAACGCGCACAATTTCTCGTTTGAAGGTAAGCCTGAGCTACGTTATTTTTTTTTTCTTCAGACATGAATCATTTTCTAACCTGTAATAAAACTGGTATATAGCTGTACGTCGTTAAACGTAGAAATAAAATATCGATACTGAAAGACGAATGGTACCGCTCTCATCGACATTCGAAAGAGAAGAGGAAGAGACAAAAACGGGAGTGGAAGAAAAGGCTTCAGGAAGAGCAAAAAAGCGGGATGGTGGTTAACTGTCTGAGCCGGGACATGGATTGTAGTGTAGAGGAACTAAAATAATTGCTCATTTCCCACCTTTTAAAGAAAGTAATCGTGAGATGGTCAGAATTTTCCAGCGTGATAAACGAATGAAAGATGTAATTTGCTTTGAGATTGCGGTTACTAGTCGCTAGTACGGCTACTCTACCGGTGAGCTACAGGAGACTCTTCACAAGATCTCGTAACTTTTAATCGGGAGGTCATAGATTCGACCCCGGACTGTTAAGAGACCTCGGAATTGTTTATTCCGAGTTAGCGTGGGACAGTGTTTAATAAATCACATCTGTCATAATATCTATGTTTCTTTTTTGCAAGCAGAGAAAATAGGGAAATTGTCGTTATGATTCCTGAAATACTAGCCCTATCATCGCGGCCTAATCAGGGACTTTTTTTTGTTTACTACTATTTTTTTTCTTTGGGGAGAAGGGGGGGGGGGGGGGGTGAGGGGGGGGGTGAGGAGTGGGCATTTAGTAGTCATTGAATAACATATTACAAAATAATTAAATGTAACCGACGGCAATGGCGGAAAATTGCGCTTTGATTGTACTTCTCATTAGTTGAGAAAGTGATGCGAATTTTGCGAACAAATCAAAGAGCGAGGTGAAGAAAAACAAAAATAAAGGTGAATTACTTTCGACACCAAACATAAAACTGCTGTATCTTCAAATTCAAATTATTGTCCTCTGCGAGGCTGCAGGAACAGTTGCACACAACGAAAACACGCACAATTTCTTGTTTGAAGGTAAGCCTGAGCTACACTATTTGTTTTTCTTCAGACATGAATCATTTTCTAACCTGTAATAAAACTGGTATATAGCTGTACGTCGTTAAACGTAGAAATAAAATATCGATACTGAAAGACGAATGGTACCGCTCTCGTCGACATTCGAAAGAGGAGAAGAAGAGACAAAACGGGAGTGGAAGAAAAGGCTTCAGGAGGGGCGAAAAAGGAAAAGACGAAATGCAATGAAACGAAAGCCAGCTGAGATTGACATGCCCGATGTGCGGCAGAACGAGATTGATGGGGCCTGTGATGATGATCTTGAGTGCGGGAATACCTTAATTACTGTACGAAGTTAAAAAGTGACGCAGAATTGCTAGAAGATGAGGTGGTTGGCGCAGTAAAAAGAGAAATATGCTTGCTTGTGAATTTGCAATTGATGCTTTATGAGGCGTAAAAATTCTACAAGAAAAATACGTGAATACAGATGCTTAATTTATTAAAGAGAAGGGAATCAAAGTGTACTCTGCTCGTATTATGACCACTGTGTTTGAATAGAACATGTATAACATAACTATTATTAAATACAAATCAAATAGAATCGGCAGCCTCGCTTTCCCTTAACAGTGCTTAGTCTGATGTAAGGCATCCAAGGGAGGAACAAGAACACTCAAAAAAGTTTTACCCACATTTGTAAATAAATTCATTTTAATCTGTAGGAAAACTGAGAAAAGGTCTATTCTTAGTTTGCGCTGCGCGCGTATTAATGGCGTCTCTGATTGCATCAAGGGGATGCTAAAATCCTTTAATTATAATAAAAACAGGAAGCACCAAGGCACTAACGCCACAAGGTAGCGGGCATTACCCGCTACCTTGTGGCCTTAGTGCCTTTTGAGTGGCTTCAGCTTACTTGATCACATTAATTTGTGAATATCCTTGTCACTGCAGCCACATCCCAAAAGCTTTATGTTTTCATTGCTTGTTTTATTGATATGTGGGTACTTGAGCCTGAGCATTAGCTATGCCATGCTGATGAGGCCTAACAAGGCCGAAAAAGCTGTCCATGGCTGCTAATGCTTGGGCTCAATCTTTGCTTTGGTAGATTTAAGGGGTAATGCCCGCTACCTTGTGGCCTTAGTGCCTTTTGAGTGGCTTCAGCTTCCTTGATCACATTAATTTGTGAAGTATCCTGAGTTTACGTACAGTTAACTTTAATTCATTCAGGCATATGTAATTGTTCTTAAAAATCAATGTAACAATGACCAATAATATTTTAGTATTAAATAGCAATTTCAGCTAAAATGCTTTAATATAAAGAAGTAAGCAAGCCTGATAAATACCAACTTTTTCCTTATTTTGGGATACACGAAGATCACAGCTGAAGATTACTTATTTCCATTGTCTGAAAGTTGCAGGTACATGAAAGGATACATTTTTCCCCTCGTGTTGTGTTGTCATGACAAACGTTGAGGCATAATTCCAAGGAAATCAGCTTTGACTATCCGATAGATAGGCTGCTCCATACGTTAAGCAAAACTTCAATTCTCTTTTCGTAGGAGTGTCCGCTCTGCTTGGTGGGTAGTTTGTTTAATTCGTAAGATAAAGGATTGTAAACTGTGTATAACTCCTACTAAAACCATTTCAGCGTAAAATAAAATTGAAAAGGGACTGGGGCAGAATATGCTTAACTTTGGAGAGCCCCATCTCTTTGGAAACACGGTGACCTTGCTCTAACTGGCATGTTTTGACCATAAGATTAGATTGATAAAATTTGCATCTTTCATAACCATCAATGATTTCCCCTTGTTTTAGTTCTGCTAATTCCCAATTTGTGTTAAAAAATGGTCGCGCTTTATGTTGGTTAAACATTTGTACTCAATAGTACTGAAGGAGGGGCTTAACAAAACCAAAGAAATTACTCTGATCAATCACAAAGGACGCGAACAGCGCACTAATCCAAACATATCACAAAACAATTAAATGTAGCCGACGGCAATGGCGGAAAATTGCGCTTTGATTGTACTTTTCATTAGTTGAGAAAGTGATGCGTTTTTTCCGAACAAATCAAAGAGCGAGGTGAAGAAAAACAAAGCTAAAGGTGAAATACTTACGACACCAAACATAAAACTGCTCTATCTTCAAATTCAAGTTATTGTTCTCTGCGAGGCTACAGGAATAGTTGCACGCAACGAAAACGCGCACAATTTCTCGTTTGAAGGTAAGCCTGAGCTACGTTATTTTTTTTTTCTTCAGACATGAATCATTTTCTAACCTGTAATAAAACTGGTATATAGCTGTACGTCGTTAAACGTAGAAATAAAATATCGATACTGAAAGACGAATGGTACCGCTCTCATCGACATTCGAAAGAGAAGAGGAAGAGACAAAAACGGGAGTGGAAGAAAAGGCTTCAGGAGGAGCAAAAAAGCGGGATGGTGGTTAACTGTCTGAGCCGGGACATGGATTGTAGTGTAGAGGAACTAAAATAATTGCTCATTTCCCACCTTTTAAAGAAAGTAATCGTGAGATGGTCAGAATTTTCCAGCGTGATAAACGAATGAAAGATGTAATTTGCTTTGAGATTGCGGTTACTAGTCGCTAGTACGGCTACTCTACCGGTGAGCTACAGGAGACTCTTCACAAGATCTCGTAACTTTTAATCGGGAGGTCATAGATTCGACCCCGGACTGTTAAGAGACCTCGGAATTGTTTATTCCGAGTTAGCGTGGGACAGTGTTTAATAAATCACATCTGTCATAATATCTATGTTTCTATTTTGCAAGCAGAGAAAGTAGGGAAATTGTCGTTATGATTCCTAAAATACTAGCCCTATCATCGCGGCCTAATCAGGGACTTTTTTTTGTTTACTACTATTTTTTTTCTTTGGGGAGAGGGGGGGGGGGGTGTGAGTGGGGGGGGGGGGTGAGGAGTGGGCATTTAGTAGTCATTGAATAACATATTACAAAATAATTAAATGTAACCGACGGCAATGGCGGAAAATTGCGCTTTGATTGTACTTCTCATTAGTTGAGAAAGTGATGCGAATTTTGCTAACAAATCAAAGAGCGAGGTGAAGAAAAACAAAAATAAAGGTGAATTACTTTCGACACCAAACATAAAACTGCTGTATCTTCAAATTCAAATTATTGTCCTCTGCGAGGCTGCAGGAACAGTTGCACACAACGAAAACACGCACAATTTCTTGTTTGAAGGTAAGCCTGAGCTACACTATTTGTTTTTCTTCAGACATGAATCATTTTCTAACCTGTAATAAAACTGGTATATAGCTGTACGTCGTTAAACGTAGAAATAAAATATCGATACTGAAAGACGAATGGTACCGCTCTCGTCGACATTCGAAAGAGGAGAAGAAGAGACAAAACGGGAGTGGAAGAAAAGGCTTCAGGAGGGGCGAAAAAGGAAAAGACGAAATGCAATGAAACGAAAGCCAGCTGAGATTGACATGCCCGATGTGCGGCAGAACGAGATTGATGGGGCCTGTGATGATGATCTTGAGTGCGGGAATTCCTTAATTACTGTACGAAGTTAAAAAGTGACGCAGAATTGCTAGAAGATGAGGTGGTTGGCGCAGTAAAAAGAGAAATATGCTTGCTTGTGAATTTGCAATTGATGCTTTATGAGGCGTAAAAATTCTACAAGAAAAATACGTGAATACAGATGCTTAATTTATTAAAGAGAAGGGAATCAAAGTGTACTCTGCTCGTATTATGACCACTGTGTTTGAATAGAACATGTATAACATAACTATTATTAAATACAAATCAAATAGAATCGGCAGCCTCGCTTTCCCTTAACAGTGCTTAGTCTGATGTAAGGCATCCAAGGGAGGAACAAGAACACTCAAAAAAGTTTTACCCACATTTGTAAATAAATTCATTTTAATCTGTAGGAAAACTGAGAAAAGGTCTATTCTTAGTTTGCGCTGCGCGCGTATTAATGGCGTCTCTGATTGCATCAAGGGGATGCTAAAATCCTTTAATTATAATAAAAACAGGAAGCACCAAGGCACTAACGCCACAAGGTAGCGGGCATTACCCGCTACCTTGTGGCCTTAGTGCCTTTTGAGTGGCTTCAGCTTACTTGATCACATTAATTTGTGCATATCCTTGTCACTGCAGCCACATCCCAAAAGCTTTATGTTTTCATTGCTTGTTTTATTGATATGTGGGTACTTGAGCCTGAGCATTAGCTATGCCATGCTGATGAGGCCTAACAAGGCCGAAAAAGCTGTCCATGGCTGCTAATGCTTGGGCTCAATCTTTGCTTTGGTAGATTTAAGGGGTAATGCCCGCTACCTTGTGGCCTTAGTGCCTTTTGAGTGGCTTCAGCTTCCTTGATCACATTAATTTGTGAAGTATCCTGAGTTTACGTACAGTTAACTTTAATTCATTCAAGCATAAGTAATTGTTCTTAAAAATCAATGTAACAATGACCAATAATATTTTAGTATTATATAGCAATTTCAGCTAAAATGCTTTAATATAAAGAAGTAAGCAAGCCTGATAAATACCAACTTTTTCCTTATTTTGGGATACACGAAGATCACAGCTGAAGATTACTTATTTCCATTGTCTGAAAGTTGCAGGTACATGAAAGGATACATTTTTCTCCTCGTGTTGTGTTGTCATGACAAACGTTGAGGCATAATTCCAAGGAAATCAGCTTTGACTATCCGATAGATAGGCTGCTCCATACGTTAAGCAAAACTTCAATTCTCTTTTTGTAGGAGTGTCCGCTCTACTTGGTGGGTAGTTTGTTTAATTCGTAAGATAAAGGATTGTAAACTGTGTATAACTCCTACTAAAACCATTTCAGCGTAAAATAAAATTGAAAAGGGACTGGGGCAGAATATGCTTAACTTTGGAGAGCCCCATCTCTTTGGAAACACGGTGACCTTGCTCTAACTGGCATGTTTTGACCATAAGATTAGATTGATAAAATTTGCATCTTTCATAACCATCAATGATTTCCCCTTGTTTTAGTTCTGCTAATTCCCAATTTGTGTTAAAAAATGGTCGCGCTTCATGTTGGTTAAACATTTGTACTCAATAATACTGAAGGAGCGGCTTAACAAAACCAAAGAAATTACTCTGATCAATCACAAAGGACGCGAACAGCGCACTAATCCAAACATATCACAAAACAATTAAATGTAGCCGACGGCAATGGCGGAAAATTGCGCTTTGATTGTACTTTTCATTAGTTGAGAAAGTGATGCGAATTTTGCGAACAAATCAAAGAGCGAGGTGAAGAAAAACAAAGCTAAAGGTGAATTACTTACGACACCAAACATAAAACTGCTCTATCTTCAAATTCAAGTTATTGTTCTCTGCGAGGCTACAGGAATAGTTGCACGCAACGAAAACGCGCACAATTTCTCGTTTGAAGGTAAGCCTGAGCTACGTTATTTTTTTTTTCTTCAGACATGAATCATTTTCTAACCTGTAATAAAACTGGTATATAGCTGTACGTCGTTAAACGTAGAAATAAAATATCGATACTGAAAGACGAATGGTACCGCTCTCATCGACATTCGAAAGAGAAGAGGAAGAGACAAAAACGGGAGTGGAAGAAAAGGCTTCAGGAGGAGCAAAAAAGCGGGATGGTGGTTAACTGTCTGAGCCGGGACATGGATTGTAGTGTAGAGGAACTAAAATAATTGCTCATTTCCCACCTTTTAAAGAAAGTAATCGTGAGATGGTCAGAATTTTCCAGCGTGATAAACGAATGAAAGATGTAATTTGCTTTGAGATTGCGGTTACTAGTCGCTAGTACGGCTACTCTACCGGTGAGCTACAGGAGACTCTTCACAAGATCTCGTAACTTTTAATCGGGAGGTCATAGATTCGACCCCGGACTGTTAAGAGACCTCGGAATTGTTTATTCCGAGTTAGCGTGGGACAGTGTTTAATAAATCACATCTGTCATAATATCTATGTTTCTTTTTTGCAAGCAGAGAAAGTAGGGAAATTGTCGTTATGATTCCTAAAATACTAGCCCTATCATCGCGGCCTAATAAGGGACTTTTTTTTGTTTACTACTATTTTTTTTCTTTGGGGAGAGGGGGGGGGGATGTGAGGGGGGGGGGGAGTGAGGAGTGGGCATTTAGTAGTCATTGAATAACCTATTACAAAATAATTAAATGTAACCGACGGCAATGGCGGAAAATTGCGCTTTGATTGTACTTCTCATTAGTTGAGAAAGTGATGCGAATTTTGCTAACAAATCAAAGAGCGAGGTGAAGAAAAACAAAAATAAAGGTGAATTACTTTCGACACCAAACATAAAACTGCTGTATCTTCAAATTCAAATTATTGTCCTCTGCGAGGCTGCAGGAACAGTTGCACACAACGAAAACACGCACAATTTCTTGTTTGAAGGTAAGCCTGAGCTACACTATTTGTTTTTCTTCAGACATGAATCATTTTCTAACCTGTAATAAAACTGGTATATAGCTGTACGTCGTTAAACGTAGAAATAAAATATCGATACTGAAAGACGAATGGTACCGCTCTCGTCGACATTCGAAAGAGGAGAAGAAGAGACAAAAACGGGAGTGGAAGAAAAGGCTTCAGGAGGAGCAAAAAAGGAAAAGACGAAATGCAATGAAACGAAAGCCAGCTGAGATTGACATGCCCGATGTGCGGCAAAACGAGATTGATGGGGCCTGTGATGATGATCTTGAGTGCGGGAATTCCTGAATTACTGTGCGAAGTTAAAAAGTGACGCAGAATTGCTAGAAGATGAGGTGGTTGGCGCAGTAATAGAGAGAAAGATTGGTTTTATTGGCTGTGAGGGAGGTCCAGAGGAACAGATCTTGATAGAGAAGACGAACCATTTTCCTGCAGATGCAATCGGAAATAAAGCAAGCCAGGGCATGAGGAGAGGAAAGAAAATGGCTGTTCTTGCAAAGCATAAAAGGACAGACATTCCCATAGAGAATCCAAAAAATTTTCGCACAGAATCCAAATCCTTGCACCGACATTTAAATGCACCACTAAAAGTCAAGCAAAAAAATCAATGCAGCAGTGCGTCCAATTCAGTGCGCCAAATTGACCGGTCATTGATTATCAAAATTTCTCAAGAACCAGTTGGGTGTGGAACATTTGGACAGTGTTTCCCGGCTTGGTACCGTGGAAATATTAAGGCAGGCATTAAGGAAATGAAAAGACGGAATGACTTTTCTAAAGAGAGTCAAAGATGTAAGCTTGAGGTGCTTTACGAGGCTAGTGTATTGCATAGCCTCGGCGATCATACTGGGCTTCCTTTTCTTTTCGGCATTTGCACTGAACAAGAACCATACTGTTTAGTCCTTCAATTTCACGGCCATGGAGAGGAAAGGCTTACCCTTCACAAGGGAATCAGCAGTTCATGGCAGAAATTTCGAAAGTTTATTTTCAAACGTTATTTGCAAAGCAACTGCGTTTTCTCCCGCGCTAAGGCCTTCCGTTTCTATTTTTTCTATTCAACTAGCAAATGTACTTTGAGTATCGCTGGTGATTCGTAACATTTCCGTTAAACTCTTCAGAACGTTTGTATCGTAGAGATAAAACCAGCAGAAACATAACGGTACAACACTTTAAAAAATTCAGTCAATAGTTCGGGTTGAAGTACTGAATTATTTTATAAAAGGCCTCATCATTGTATAAATAACCTTTGATCATGTTCGGTATTCTGCAGATGTGGTCTGTGGTAGCTGCGATAGTTGGTGATATTAAATTTCGTAAAAACTGTTAAGTGATGAAGTGTGACTGCTAGATAACATTGATTTAAGCAAGCCACGGGAGACTCGTAATGCTTCTTCCATCAACACTTTCTATTGTCCTCAATTTTTACTGGGCATTTAAATCGGTCATTTCAAATGACCGAACTCTAGGTAACTAAGGCTTGCGGGCTCTCATGAAACCGTTCAAATTAACAATAGCGCTGTAATGAATGCGGGCGGCACTACTTACAAAGGATTTTATAAGCGAATTCGAGTGCAGTCAGTTCTGGCCAAAATCATGTACTGAAAACTCAGTTGCACAAAACCATTAAATAAATAAAGCAAAATAGATGGCGCGTGCTTCGTTTCGGCTTAGTTAATCGCCGGAGCTCTCGCTAATCGAACTCGATCCATGGATTCCTTTAAGTTTCATTTTTAGGTAAAATTGATCAACTAATTTCATACGAGTTTGATTATTAAAGCATTCAGTCTAACTTAATCCGAACTATAAAGTATAAAGCATTCTAAATCGAACACAATAGTTGTGTCGTTCCATTCCCGCGGCTGGTGAGCGCTAAATCATGTCTTCACTACAAGTTCTTGCGCTCGCTATTTTCTCGCTTTTCGAGTAATTCTAAGAGCCTGAAATTGACTATGCACAAACGAGGCGGCGGAGGGAATCTTTCCCATCCGAAGTAGATTTCAAGTTAGTTTAGGTGCGATAATTCTCAATAGCACTTTTTTTTTATGCGAAATAAGAAAAAAAGACGCCGATTGTTTAACCGCATTAATTGTACTGCTCTTGACCCGATCCAAATGGATTGTAATCGTAAATGACACAATGCCAAAATTGAGAACAGCAGAATGAGCAAAATGGCAGCATTTATGCTTCCTGATGTTAAGGGAAGCTTTTATTGCTGGTTTAATGAAGCAGCATGAGACAAATTTACACGAGTTTTCATGATATGAAATGAGGGAAATATCATGTGGTAATGCAGAGCATTGTGCTTCAAATTTCGAGTTCACCTCGGTGTAAAATCCTGGCGAGGTTTTCTTTGTTTTATTAGGTATTGTTTTGCTGTGCACTATTGTTTAGAATGTTTTGTTTCCTTTGTTTTACGTCATTCGTGAGTTTCACTGGTTATTACAGGGAGACCAAATTTCTCATTTCTGTTGATGTTTCAGTTCTACATTATGGGGGCGATGGTGCGAATACTAGTTCTGTTGTTGATATCCACGTTCATTACCGGCTTCAAGTTGCCATATAATGATCCAGGAAGCGCCTTGTACGATGATAAAGAAAATGACCCAGGAAGCGCCCTGTATGATGGTGAGGAAAATGACCCAGGAAGCGCTTTGTACGATGGCGAAGAATATGACCCAGGAAGCTCCTTGTATGATGAAGAAAAAAGTGACCCAGGGAGCTCCCTGTACGATTTGGCACACCCAGTTGACCAGGAAATTGACAACGACCCTAATAGCGCTCTGAGCGACGTCGAATTTAGCCTGGATTTCCCATTTGATGAAATGAATGATCCTAGAGGCGCTTAAAAGCTGGTAAGGTGTAATAGTGTTTGTTTGTTGTTATTGAAGCATCTACGTGATTGTCGCTCCATGTAACTTACTTACAGCATGGCAGCGACGCATGAGCACAGCCACAACTGGAAAATCTTTCTGCAAATGGAACTTTTTTGCTGGCGTAATGGGATTAACCATACACAAATTGCAGTTTCACTTCTCTGGGACGATTTTTGAATATAATTCTGGATGCTTTCAAATTGATTTCGAGAACTAAAAGTGGTGCGATTTCCTAGAATAATTACTCACCCACTACGGCTTCTTGGTTATATGACTGAACCTATTCACTCCAGCCAGCTTGATCGCTCGGCTCTCTCCCTCCCATACTAAGTGAATCCATAGACTCAATCCCTAGCTTCCGTACATAATCCCTGACAGGGCGGCTCTCTTCCATACATACTCACAATCCTCTTCCATATCTAGGTCTATTTCCAGATCGTTTAGGTCTCAGCCAGCTATACGATCCACCTTCAAGTTATTGATGAGTTGATCTCCAGTTAAATAGATACGCAGCGCTATCAAAAATCATTATTGTACACTGATAATCAAAACTTAAATTTTCTGATCATTTTACAGTCTTGCGACAACGGCTACAGATAAAAGCAATTCGAAGTCTTAAGGAAATAGGCAAAAAAAAAAAGAAGGAAACTAGAGGAACTTTTTGAAAGGCAATATTGAATTATGTTGGTATTTACTTTCACAGGAAACTTGAAACTTAGAAAGCTGTTATAAGAGACGATGGCTTCTCCGCCAAGATTCAAGAAATGCCATAGGGAAGTACTGCCAGAGAAATCAATCGAATTTTACTCTTAGTGTGGTGCAAATATAACAATAATAAAGAATAATGGGTCATTGGAACACAGCTTTATGTGTCGCGTCTTGTTACAGCAACTCGGAAAGATGCTTTTAGCCTTAACCCATCAGTACTCTTGATTGCCATGTTTATTTTTTTTGAATTTCCTAACTTGTCTACATCTTATCTCATGCAAAAAGTTGATTGTGTACATTATTGCCTACGGTGCGTTGGGTTATCCGCCAACTCTTAACTTTTCCTAATGTTTATACCAATTTCCAGAAAATAAGGAAAATGAATACTCGCACTTTGCTATCCACCTGCGTAAATACATAAGTACGTAGAAATTATTTACGTCGTGGTATTTTTGGATTTTGTTCTTCTTCTTTAAAAATCTGGGTTGGCATGTTGGAAAATGGTTTTACAAAGCGAGATATTAACACCTTTACGTTTTTGTTCTGTTTTATGTAATGCGCTTGTTATCTCGCGTCCGCCCAAGCCTTTTTTTCTGTTTACTTTCTGCAGGAAGTTCTTACTTACTTACTTACTTAATTATCCTCTCCCCATCGGGGCTTTTCAGGGATAATGATACAAATACAAACTATGTGAGAAACAAATAATTCAAAGAAACTTAACATGATAAGAATCCCAACTGGCCGGAGGCAAACCAGTTGGCTATTTACAAGGATGACCGAGGAGTTGAACCAGGGACTACCCAGAACAACACCAGCTAGCGGCCAGGGCGGGATTTGAACCCGGGACAACCGCATTGAAATCCAGCGCCCTAACCGCTCGGCCACTCCTGCCTCCCGGTGTTTTTTTTTTTGTATAATGCTTTTTCACTACTTAGGTTTGAGTGTTTGTGTATTTTTTTCTTGTTTACTGGTCTTTGTGCCTTTGGCAATTATTTTTGCAATTCCCACTGAAAATTTAACACCAAGTTTTAATGAGCACTCGTTGCATCCATGACTTTGGTTTTAAGGCGTGAAGAAATAGCTTCACAAAACACCGCTAGGGGATTAACATGGCTTTGACAATAGCTTCTTTCAATGTCCGGGGACTAAGAGATAACGCCAAACGAAGAGAAGTGTTCAGCTGGCTTCGATCAAAAAACGTTTCAATTTGCATCCTTCAAAAGGTCTACTGCACTAACTGCACATGGTCCACAAAAGTTTAACCTTGGCTAACATTTATGGCCCCAACGATGACAAGCTAGCTTTCGTTTAATTTTTAGATTTTTTTGGACACACTGTTGACTTCAAATACGTCGGCATCATAGGAGGCAGTTTAAACCTTGTACTTGATCTAGCGAAGGATAAAAAAAGGCGGCCTCCCCCAAATCTCACCAAACCTGTTGTAAAATCATCAACAAATGAAACTCGACCTAGTTGATGTATTGGTGAGCGTGTATAATTTGAAGAGGAGGAGTGGGGAGCTGGGAACGGAGAGAAGGGAATGCGAGGTGGAATGCGAGATGAAGGCTCTAGACGAGTAACCATTCAAACAGAGCAGCAGATGATATGATATCATATGCCCATTATTATTGGGGGGGGGGGGGGGGAGGGGTCTAGCAGACAGTAACGTTATTCGGGAAGGCATGGGAGAATTTTACCAAACGTACCGCGTAAGGGGTATATTGGACAACTGCAGCCCTTTTCTAACAATATGCAGTTACCCATTAAAAACACAGTTTGCTTCCTGGGACAAAATTTCCATAAAATCTCCGTAAAGTCCTAGTTCACTCTAACACTGGCATGCAATGTGCGCCATACGTCTTTCAGTTCCAATCAATACGTTCCTATATTCTTTCTTTCAACGTATATTCCATTAGATCTGCAAACATAACGTCATCATCAGGAAACACGGCCGACTGTTGGGCAACATTTGGTCGATCGATCCTTGCAAAAAGTTATCTGCCATGTGTTTTGACGAAAATTTTCACTTCGGAACGGAACATTACGGAGAATTCTTCTAAGAGTATGAAATCGGCATAATACCAAGGAAATCAGCTTTGACTACCCGATAGAAAGGCTGCTGGATAAGTTAAGCAAAAATTCAATTCTCTTTTTGTAGGAGTGTCCGTTCTGCTTGGTGGGTAGTTTGTTTAATTCGTAAGATAAAGGATTTTAAACTGTGTATAACTCCTAGTAAAACCATTTCAGCGTAAAATAAAATTGAAAAGGGACTGGGACAGAATATACTTAAATTTGAAGATCTCATCTCTTTGGAAACACGGTGACCTTGCTCCAACTGGCATGTTTTGACCATAAGATTAGATTTATAAAATTTGCGCCTTTCATAATCATGAATGATTGCCTCTTGTTTTAGTTCTGCGAATTCCCAATTTGTGTTAAAAAATGGTCGTGCTTCATGTTGGTTAAACATTTGTACTCAATAATACTGAAGGAGCGGCTTAACAAAACCAAAGAAATTACTCTGATCAATCACAAAGCCAGCTGAGATTGACATGCCGATGTGCAGCAGAACGAGATTGATGGTAGCTTCCTTCGCAGACGTCTTTGGGCTCGTCACGCGTTCCTTCCCCGACGAACGTCTGCTTAACAAAACTGCCACTTCCGTTCGCGGCGGTTAGCCAATCATAGTTCGTTTTCTAATTTATGGAAAGTAGGACTTCGGCCCCGGGAATATTTTCACACACAATGCACGTGAATCGAGTGTTGATTTCCATTCTTACGCAGCTCGTGATTGGTTTCCTCAAAACAAAAGCTAACCACCGGCGAACGGAAGTGGCAGTACAGTTCAGCAGACGTTCGTGTTGAAGGAACGCGTGACGAGCCCAAAGACGTCTGCGAAGGATGCTAGATTGATGGGGCCTGTGATGATGATCTTTAGTGCGGGAATTCCTGAATTACTGTACGAAGTTAAAAAGTGACGCAGAATTGCTAGAAGATGAGGTGGTTGGCGCAGTAAAAAGAGAAATATGCTTGCTTGTGAATTTTCAATTGACGCTTTATGAGGCGTAAAAATTCTACGAGAAAAATACGTGAATACAGATGCTTAATTTATTAAAGAGAAGAGAATCAAAGTGTACTCTGCTCGTAATATGACCACTGTGTTTGAATAGAACATGTGTAACATAACTATTATTAAATAGAAATCAAATAGAATCGGCAGCCGCGCTTTCCCTTAACAGTGCTTAGTCTGATGTGAGGCATCCAAGGGAGGAACGAGAACACTCAATATAATTTTACCCACATTTGTAAATAAATTCATTTTAATCTGTGGGAAAACTGAGAAAAGGTCTATTCTTAGTTTGCGCTGCGCGCGTATTAACGGCGTCTCTGATTGCATCAAGGGGACGCTAAAATCCTTTAATTATAATAAAAACAGGAACCACTAAGGCCACAAGGTAGCGGGCATTACCCGCTACCTTGTGGCCTTAGTGCCTTTTGAGGGGCTTTAGCTTACTTGATCACATTAATTTGTGAAGTATCCTTGTCACTGCAGCCACATCCCAAAAGCTTTACGTTTTCATTGCTTGTTTTATTGATATGTGGGTACTTGAGCCTGAGCATTAGCTATGCCATGCTGATGAGGCCCAACAAGGCCGAAAAAGCTGTCCATGGCTGCTAATGCTTGGGCTCAATCTTTGCTTTGGTAGATTTAAGGGCAATGCCCGCTACCTTGTGGCCTTAGTGCCTTTTGAGTGGCTTCAGCTTCCTTGATCACATTAATTTGTGAAGTATCATGAGTTTACGTACAGTTAACTTTAATTCATTCAAGCATATGTAATTGTTCTTAAAAATCAATGTAACAATGACCAATACTATTTTAGTATTATATAGCAATTTCAGCTAAAATGCTTTAATATAAAGAAGTAAGCAAGCCTGATAAATACCAACTTTTTCCTTATTTTGGGATACACGAAGATCAGAGCTGGAGATTAATTATTTCCATTGTCTGAAAGTTGCAGGTACATGAAAGGATACATTTTTCTCCTCGTGTTGTGTTGTCATGACAAAAGTTGAGGCATAATTCCAAGGAAATCAGCTTTGACTATCCGATATAAAGGCTGCTCGATAAGTTAAGCAAAACTTCAATTCTCTTTTTGTAGGGGTGTCCGTTCTGCTTGGTGGGTAGTTTGTTTAATTCGTAAGATAAAGGATTGTAAACTGTGTATAACTCCTAGTAAAACCATTTCAGCGTAAAATAAAATTGAAAAGGGACTGGGACAGAATATGCTTAACTTTGAAGATCCCATCTCTTTGGAAACACGGCGACCTTGCTCCAACTGGCATGTTTTGACCATAAGATTAGATTGATAAAATTTGCGTCTTTCATAACCATCAATGATTTCCCCTTGTTTTAGTTCTGCTAATTCCCAATTTGTGTTAAAAAATGGTCGCGCTTCATGTTGGTTAAACATTTGTACTCAATAATACTGAAGGAGCGGTTAACAAAACCAAAGAAATTACTCTGATCAATCACAAAGGACGCGAATAGCGCAATAAACCAAACATATCACAAAACAATTAAATGTAGCCGACGGCAATGGCGGAAAATTGCGCTTTGATTGTACTTGTCATTAGTTGAGAAAGTGATGCGAAATTTGCTAACTAATCAAAGAGCGATTTGAAGAAAAACAAAAATAAAGGTGAATTACTTTCGACACCGAACATAAAACTGCTGTATCTTCAAATTCAAGTTATTGTTCTTTGCGAGGCTGCAGGAATAGTTGCACACCACGAAAACACGCACAATTTCTCGTTTGAAGGTAAGCCTGAGCTACACTGTTTGTTTTTCTTCAGACATGAATCATTTTCCAACCTGTAATAAAACTGGTTTATAGCTGTACGTCGTTAAACGTAGAAATAAAATATCGATACTGAAAGACGAATGGTACCGCTCTCGTCGACATTCGAAAGAGGAGAAGAAGAGACAAAAACGGGAGTGGAAGAAAAGGCTTCAGGAGGAGCAAAAAAGGAAAAGACGAAATGCAATGAAGGGAAAGCCAGCTGAGATTGATGTGCCCGATGTGCGGCAGAACGAGATTGATGGGGCCTGTGATGATGATCTTGAGTGCGGGAATTCCTGAATTACTGTACGAAGTTAAAAAGTGACGCAGAATTGCTAGAAGATGAGGTGGTTGGCGCAGTAATAGAGAGAACGATTGGTTTTATTGGCTGTGAGGGAGGTCCAGAGGAACAGATCTTGATAGAGAAGACGAACCATTTTCCATTTTGCAAGCCAGGGCATGAGGAGAGGAAAGAAAATGGCTGTTCTTGCAAAGCATAAAAGGACAGACATTCCCATACAGAATCCAAAAAATTTTCGCACAGAATCGAAAATCCTTGTACCGACAATTAAATGCGTTCCTTCCCCACGAAAGTCTGTTTAACTGAACTGCCACTTCCGTTCGCGGCGGTTCAGGCCAATCATAGTTCGTCCCAATTTGTGGAAAGTAGGACTTTGACCCCGGAATTATTTTCCAAGACGATGCACGTGAATTGTTTGCCGGAAATTACCTCACGGGTGTCGATTTCCATTCTTACGCTGCTCATTATCGGTTTCTTCAAAACAAAGGCTAACCACCGGTGAACGGAAGTGGCTTAAAAAACTTTACTGTACATTTAGATACATACATACATACACACACACACACAAACACACACACACACACACACACACACACACACACACACACACACTCAGATATAAAGACACTCATTAAAAATTAATTTCTTTTGTATTTCCTTCATTAATTATTGATATGCTATTACAATCACAGTCTTTCAAGATCTGGAATATGTTTAGTGTGAAGGACCCTGTCCCTGATGAGCTTCGTCCACATGTTGTTTACAAGTTTATTTGTGCGAGATGAAAGGTTGGCGACTCTCGGCGCCTACTCGTAACCATATAACTAGGGCCTCTTACATTTTCCAGCATCTAGAGGAGTTTGAAAAATATCACAATTCTTGTTCCGCTGTATGCTTCTCGATTCGTTAACGACGGCAATACCAAATTAATGCCAAAGAACATCAAGGAATCTTGCATATTCATTGGGAAAATGCAGCTCTGTCATGTTAATTTAACCCTTTCACCTTCATTAATCGCTTGTGCATTCTCCTTTTTTTGCCACTGTTAATTGTCATCCCTTTTGTTTTCCTTTGCTAATTAGCGCTCTTTTTTCACTTTCCGGATACCTTTAATTTTATTGCTACCTGCCTCTATTATAAATTCAAATCTACTTTAATTTTACTTGCAACTGACGATGATCGCATTACGATCGAAACATCTCTTATTTCAAAATCAAAAGTGTTGTAATCACGAATTGTGCGAGAAGGTCAGAAGATTGTCATTGAAACGTAATGGTTACTCAATCGGAGTACAATTTCATCGCCCAGAATGCTATTGTCTTTCGCGACACGTACTTGCAGTGCATTGTTTTACAACGGGCGGCATAGCAATTTGCATATCCACGATCACTCTGTTGCGATTGGTTGACAAATTTAGCTTTGGGAATACACCGAATGCAAATATGGTGGATAACTAGGTCGGCGCCTTTGACGAGTCGCATCAAAGCGAGGCTAGTAAGGCTTCGATGTTTTGTTTTTACATCACCAGAAAGTCTTGCTTCGTCGTCGATTTCGTTTTATTTCGCCCTCCTTATGCGTTTTTGTGTTCCTGAATGCCACCAGAAGGGAGCGAAATCTTCCACAGCGGAGAAGGTTTTTTTTTTCAGTTTCCCCGTTTGCCTCTGTGGGGAAAACAGACGAAGGAAAGGAGTTCACGACCGCCGAATCGAAGGAACTGTTCAAGTTTAGCCTGGAAGATCTTAAAAAAGGTGTAAGCGATCGCATTTACCTTCGAGTCGTTGTCATTTGCTTCAAGGCTTTGACTGATTTCAATGACGGGGCAGTTGAGGTTGATTCGCTTGGCCATTACACCGTAGTATTTGTTCGTGCGATTTTATACGAGCAAGTGGACGCGGCCGTAAACAAAAACTTCTTCTATTGGGACAGAGAATGTCTTTCGAGAGGAGTTTTTCTTTACCTTAGAGAAGGTACTGGCTAAGCTCGTCATGTAAACGATTTTTCCAAGATCTTCTATCCTGAAGTCATGGTGTAGTGGACAAAGTAACTTTAGTTCCCGTGGTGATCATGAACTCCTTTTCTTCGTCTCAACGAATTGCATTAATCCACTATTTTCCCTTAGAGGTGAACGATGGAAGATTATTATCCCTTCTCGAGGCATTCAGAAACACAGCAACCCGTAGGCACAGAGAAATAACAGAAATAAAACAGACCATATCTACGAAGAATCAAGACTTTTCTGCAAAACAAAACATCCAGCTCGTCCCGGGTGCCGACCGAGTGGTCCGTCATATTACTCGACTCTCTTAGCAGATTTCAACGCCTGTCAATCAAACCGTTCAAGTTAACAATAGCGCTGTAATGAATGCGGGCGGCACTCCTTACAAAGGATTTTATAAGCGAATTCGTGTGCAGTCAGTACTTGCCAAAATCATTTTCTGAAAACTCAGTTGCACAAAACCATTAAATAAATAAAGCAAAATAGATGGCGCGTGCGTCGTTTCGGCTTAGTTAATCGAGCTCTCGCTAATCGAACTCGATCCATGGATTCCATTAAGTTTCATGTTTAGGTAAAATTGATCAACTAATTTTATACGAGTTTGATTATTAAAGCATTCAGTCTAACTTAATCCGAACTATAAAGTATAAGGCATTCTAAATCGAACACAATAGTTGTGTTGTTCCATTCCCGCGGCTGGTGAGCGCTAAATCATGTCTTCACTACAAGTTCTTGCGCTCGCTATTTTCTCGCTTTTCGAGTAATTCTAAGAGCCTGAAATTGACTATGCACAAACGAGGCATGAGGAACCGTCAGGGGCACCCAACGAGCCAAACCAGCCAAAAGTTGTAGAAAGGCATTTTTAAGTACGTTATGGTGTTTGAAGTCTGTTTAAAGTGATGTTTTGGTTAGCTATAAAACTTTGATCTGTTCGGATTCCCTAGCTGAAATGTTAATTGCCCGAAAATTTTAGGCAACAAAATCTTTCTTTGAGAAAATACTAGCTGAAATGAACTTTCTAGGGGACCTTTTTTTCTTTCCGAAAATGCTAGCTGACGTTTTTTACTGCCAAAAACAGCAATAACGACCTTTCCGAAAACCTCAGGGGTTATGATTGCCACATTACGAATCTTTTAGGCCACGTTTTAGTTACGAAAATCCGAGTGCACTCTTTAATCGACGCCGAAAGCCTTAGGCGAACTACCCTCCACCGAACAGATATCTACCGAAACTTGTCGTCGGGTGCCCCTGAACCGTAAGAGGTTTTTTTTTTGGACATCGCTTGACACCTTAGTTGCTAGGAAAGCGTAGCTGAAGGCTGGTTTTCATATGTCGGGAAAATCTCAGACGGTCGGGGATTTCACTATTTACCGACCGTCCCAGATTTATGCCGAGATAACGAAAATCGCAGAAATCTGGGACGCATCGGCAAAATAGAAACCTTCCCGATTTTCCCGATTTGTCCCCGACCATCCCAGACGATCGGGAATGTCTACGATCTCCTAGCCTGCATACAGGCTCTTCATTTGGACAATTCAAAGAGGTTGGCACTCGGTCAAATGCTAAGGGATTGTGGCAATCCCGTAGCTTTTGACCGTGAGCCATTAATCGTGCCAAAAATCCTCTGTTTTGCCCAAATGAAGAGCCTGTATGCAGGCTAACGAATGTTCCCCAAACCTTTTGTGCATGTTGGTAATCTTCGTCCGAGATGTGCTAGACAGAAAGATTGCTGAAGAAAAGGTCTTTGGCGGGAAGGCCCGTTTCCCCAAATCTTCCGCATGAATCCATGTACTCATAGGGGTATAAATGCCCTTTTTGCACAGCAGATCGAGTTTGCCTGCTTCGGGGGAAAGTCTTTTCGTTATTTTCAACGCCTCTTTCGGTGTGGCTTTCACAAGTGCGTCGAAGCTGGAGAGCAGAAAGGCATTGCTGTCAATGAAACGTAGGTTCCCCAAAGAGAATGAAATGTATTTCTCCATGTTTTTGGCAATGCAGTTCAGCTCTCCGGGCCCTTTCACCTTTGACATAGCCTGCATCAGGTGGTGCGCATCGTAGCCTTTCAGGTTGTGAAACACAATGGGAATTTGGATGGTTTTAAGGTTTATCCGCAGTTTTTTGTTGCATGCATCGTGTGCGGCGCTACGGAATCTGCCTATAATGTGGCAATGATCTTTTACCACGTCTGTGAAGCTTTTGCAAAGGAATGGCGCTGAGGAGAACAGGCATTCTTCTTGGTTTTTTTCAATCCACTTTCCGATGGTATCTTTTTCTTTTCTTTGTCTTTTCGGCCCAATAAACTCGACTTTTTTAAGAGCTTGGTAATAACAATTTTTGTGGCTTTACCCGCACGATACACACCTGTGTCCATATCCCATACACCATACGAATCCAGAAACTCTGGTTTAATGAGGGTTTTATTACAAATGTGGCATGTTTTGGCATAATTAAATCTCTGCCAGTCTCGGTTAGTCATTGTAATTGGTTGTGGTGTTTTCAAGGATTCTCGAATTTGTGTTTCCAGGCGCAGCAACCTTTCGAGAAACTCTTCCATGGCGTTTTTGTTGCCATCATAACCTTGCCTGTATTTCGCGACTGGGCCGCTTTCGCCATCGTATCTTATACAGGCCATGGCAAACCCGCACGCTCTGTGTTCGTCCGTTTTTTCCGTGCAGGCTGTTCTTCCGCGTTGGGCTTCGGGAAGTTTTTCAATCAAGGCTTCGAAGTCGGCATAAATAACAAAAGGAACTTTTTGTTGTTTGAAGAAGTTTTGAAATTTCAACGTGTTTTTGCCTTTTTCGGGCGTTTCAATCCTTGCCGGAGTGCCATTCACACCGTTGCAGTATTTCTGGTGGTTGGCAAGAATCTTTTCTGTTGTGAAGCTAATCAGGCACATTATGCAGAAGTGTTTTTTGTGCTCGTGTTTTGTTTGGTCGTAAAGTAAAGCTGACCGGCAACCTCTTCACGAAGCAATAATGGATTTTTTTACCATCAATAAGAAGCATCAAGTTAATTCTTTGGATGGTTTCATCTTTCGTGCTAATCCTGTAAACAACAACATCTCCCTTTTCCCACCCAAACGCGTTCAATGCAATGTTGGGGTTTTGCTTCTCAAGTTTGTTAAGGTATTTCAGTTTTGTGGGAAATGGGATACCATCTCAGTTGATACCATCGTTTGTCGGGTATTTACTGGGTCTTTGTGCGTCTTTTTGCGCAGGAAACAAAACTGCTCTCATGGCCCATTTCAAACATTCATCGTCCCTGTTTTTCACGTTAATAATCGCCTTTTTGCAGGCTAATATTGGGGGCGTTGGAATGTAAGTACCGCCTTTCAAAGGTTGATACTTTGCAACATTAATGTACGCAATTGTAATGTCATCAGTTGCCCATTCCGATCCTTGTTCTGACCAATTGTCTATTTCTCCATTCGCATCATCTACGAATGCTTCATATTTTTCGTGGAATTGTTCATAAAAGTCTTCTTTTGTAATTATGGTTGGCTAGCCTTTGAAATAATGCCTTTGCGTTTCTTCTTGCCATTCGCCATCTTCATTACGCCTTTCTCTTTTAAATTTTACTTCCATACCAAATTGAACTTTTATGTTTCCAAGGTTTTTGATTTCATTTCTAATCACGTCAAGTGAATTTAGGAGGAGCAAAAAAGGAAAAGACGAAATGCAATGAAAGGAAAGCCAGCTGAGATTGATACGCTCGATGTGCGGCAGAACGAGATTGATGGGGCCTGTGATGATGATCTTGAGTGCGGGAATTCCTGAATTACTGTGCGAAGTTAAAATTGCTAGAAGTTGAGGTGGTTGGGGCAGTTATAGAGAGAAAGATTGGTTTTATTGGCTGTGAGAGAGGTCCAGAGGAACAGATCTTGATAGAGAGGACGAACCATTTTCCCGAAGATGCAATCAGAAATAAAGCAAGCCAGGGCATGAGAAGAGGATTGAAAATGGCTGTTCTTGCAAAGCATAAGAGGACAGACATTCCCATACAGAATCCAAAAAAATTTCGCACAGAATCCAAAATCCTTCCACCGACAATTAAATGCACCACAAAAAGTCAAGCAAAAAATCAATGCAGCAGTGCGTCCAATTCAGTGCGCCAAATTGACCGGTCATTAATTATCAAAATTTCTCAAGAACCAGTTGGGTGTGGAGCATTTGGACAATGTTTCCCGGCTTGGTACCGTGGAAATATTAAGGCAGGCATTAAGGAAATGAAAAGACGGAATGACATTTCGAAAGAGAGTCAAAGATGTAAGCTTGAGGTGCTTTACGAGGTTAGTGTATTGCATAGCCTCGGCGATCATACTGGGCTTCCTTTTCTTTTGGGTATTTGCCTTGAACAGGAACCATACTGTTTAGTCCTTCAATTTCACGGCCATGGAGAGGAAAGCCTTACCCCTCACAAGGGAATCAGACGAAGACTACTAAAGAAAACAGCAACCATTGGAGTATTTCAATGAGTTATTTGTAGTACTCTGGAATACATCCATGGCAAAGGGTTTCTGGATAACGACTTGAAATCTGACGTGTTACTTGAGCCAAAAGACGATCGATATCGTCCGATCATCATCTACTTTGGGAAAAGCGAGCTAATGAAGGAACAGAAGGAATACAAGCGAAGCTATGGTGCTGAGTACATTGCACCGGAAGTCAAGAAAGGACACAAGCCAAAGCCGGGCAAGCGATGTCCTTTCGTTTGGAAAAATGCTAGAAAGAGCAGTTCATGGCAGAAATTTCGAAAGTTTATTTTCAAACGTTATTTGCAAAGCAACTGCGTTTTCTCCCGCGCTAAGGCCTTCCGTTTCTATTTTTTCTACTCAACTAGCAAATGTACTTTGAGTATCGCTGGTGATTCGGAACATTTCCGTTAAACTGTTCAGAACGTTTGTATCGTACAGATAAAACCAGCAGAAACATTACGGTACAACACTTAAAAAAAATTCAGTCACTAGTTCGGGTTGAAGTACTGAATTATTTAATAAATAGCCTCATCATTGTATAAATAACCTTTGATCATGTTCGGTATCCTGCAGATGTGGTCTGTGGTAGCTGCGATAGTTGGTGATATTAAATTTCGTAAAAACTGTTAAGTGATGAAGTGTGACTGATAGATAACATTGATTTAAGCAAGCCACGGGAGACTCGTAATGCTTCTTCCATCAACACTTTCTATTGTCCTCAATTTTTACTGGGTATTTAAATCAGTCATTTCAAATGACCGAACTCTAGGTAACTAAGGCTTGCGGGCTCTCACGCGGCGGGTCAACTCGGCCTATGTGCCTTTATCCGTTCTCGTGGTGCTGCTGTGAAACACTTTCGATAACTAAACAATTGTTCGAAAGCAAGATAGAAAAAAACATAGAATAGGTAGCGAAGGAAAGAGTTTGTTTATCGCATACATTTGCTTATCATTGTTATTTTTTCAAATTTGTGTACGTGACGTTAAGAAATTGTCATCTTGCTATAAGTGACACGTAATAATATGCAAAAACGTTGTTATGAGTTGGCTGGTTAACATGATTATATTGGGAAAAAAATAAAATCAAATTTATGGCCGGCGATGTTTCCGTTTGATGCTAGCCATCTTCGTAATCAAAGATGAAGTTCAATTTAGGCAAAGTAGGATATACTTGCAAAACTGCAACTGAGTTTCTTCTGATAATTAAATATATCCTTCTGACAATAGACTTAGAGGATAATCATAAGAGGTATATATAAATTGTTCTTTTTTACCTGGCGATTATGTTCAAGGATCCTACATTACAAGGCAAACCACACACACGAAAGGAACAATTTCAATCTATCAATACTTGCTTACTCACAAGAGCTATTTATGAAATAGATGGTTCACGTAAAATGACTCAATGGATTGAGTTAACACAACCCCCGCGCCGTGCTCCACGCCGTTCAAAATTTTTTTCCACAACGTGCAATCACCAGGCGCAAACCAATTTTTTATCATCAATGCTATTGACATGTTAAAAAAAATGGCACAATGTGCTCTAATGTGCTCTCTTCATCTTATATCAGAGTAGCTTCAATTTACTGCGGGGTGATTAATTAATCAGCTAGAAGAGTTTAAGTGTCGGAGGAAAACAAGTTATATGACGAAAGTGAGGACCATTTCATTTCATTTCATTTCATTTCATTTACTTCTTTGCTTTTATACATCCACTTACACTTTTGCTTCCAACCGGCAAGTTAACTCGATGGTTACTTTACAGCAGAATCTTGTTTGCTTGTTTCTCTTGTTGTTAATTTGCCGCATTTCTTTCTATCTACGGTACTAATTCTTAAACTCGAGAGAATTTCTTAATAAAGACACACATTGTATAAAAGTAAAAAAAGTTGCATCTCCAGCAGTTTTATTGTAAAACAGTACAATGGAAATTACTTCGTATATGTTTTGT
>JAEMWC010000640.1:95000-102500 GCA_016490735.1 Pachyseris speciosa
AACATGAAGTAGTTTTACTGACATGCATGAGTTGGTATTGGCCATAATTTTAAAGTTTTAAACATAATAATAATAATAATAATAATAATAATAATAATAATAATAACAATTAAGGAGATACGTCACGCAGATACGTGGTTTCCAGGGAGGTCCTCCAAAAAAATAAAAAGCATTAAAATCTAAAATAAGAAATACAAATGTCACAGATCTAAAAACTATCAAAAACTACGTGCTGTCCCAAAAACTATTCTAAATCAGGTCTTTTACTTCGGTGCATGAGATTGAAAAAAAAGGTAAAAAGAAAATTGCCCTTTCTTGGCTAGTAATAATTAAAAATAAATAAATAAATAAATAAATAAATAAATAAATAAATAAGAAGCCAAGAACTCTTTGATTTTCAAATATTAAGAAGTTACACTGGTTACTAATTAGATTTAGAATTGAGTTTAAAATCCTAATTTCGATCACCTTTAAGATTCTCGTGTGCATTTTTAGCTCCCAGTCGTTTTTTCCGCAAACGGGTACTCCTCTTAAACCTCCATCGCAATATAATCGTAGAAATTCAAATGATGAACTTTTATTTAGTAATTGTAGTTTTAAATCTAGAGCAACACTTGGACACAGGCCCTTTATTTCGCTGCACCGACGCTCCAGCTCCATGTTTTTCTAAACAAAGTTGAAAACGCATTTTTTTTTCGTTTAGAATATTTATGATATAGCTCTGTATAATCTAGGCTTTCATTATAGGTTGTAGAACTAATAATTGTTATTTGAACATTTTTATGAAAATTGCGCAGTGCGACTCAATTGTATTATTATTATTGTTATTATTATTATTATTATTTATTATTTATTCTTATGCTTCGATGGTATTACGATCACCATCATTCAAGATCTGCAACATGTTCAGTGTGAAGGACCCTTTCCCTGTTGAGCTTCGTCCACATGTTGTTTACAAGTTTATTTGAGCAAGATGAAAAGTTGG
Organism: Pachyseris speciosa; assembly: GCA_016490735.1. Lineage (NCBI taxonomy): Eukaryota > Metazoa > Cnidaria > Anthozoa > Scleractinia > Pachyseridae > Pachyseris > Pachyseris speciosa. Next base: position 95,986 of record JAEMWC010000640.1, read on the forward strand.
CGACTCTCGGCGCCAACTAGTGACCATTTAACTAGCTAGGACCTCTTACATTTTCCAACATCTAGAACAGTTTGAAAAATACCATAATTCTTGTTCCGCTGTATGCTTCTCGATTCTTTGACGACGGGAATACCAAATGCCAAAAAAGGATCAAGGAATCTTGCATATTCATTGGGAAAATGCAGCTCTGTCATGTTAATTGAACCCTTTGACCTTCATTCATCGCTTGCGCATTCTCCTTTTTTACCGCTTTTAATTGCCATTCCTTTTGTTTTCCTTTGCTAATTAGCGATATATTTTTTTCTTATTCCAGATACTTGTAATTTTATTGCTACGTGCCTCTATTATAAATTCAAATCTGCTTTAATTTTACGTGCAACTGACGATGATCGTATTACGATCGAAACATGTCTTATTTCAAAATCAAAAGTGTTGTAATTATGAATTGTACAAGAAGGTCAGAAGGTTGTCATTGAAACGTAATGAGTACTCCATCGGAGTACAATTTGGGATTAATTAATTGCACTGCTCTTTACCCTGCCAAAATTGATTGTAATCGTAAATGACACAACGCCAAAATAGAGAACAGCAGAATGAGCAAAATGGCAGCATTTATGCTTCCTGACGTTAAGGGAAGCTTTTCATGCTGGTTTAAAGAAGCAGCATGAGACAAATTCACACGATCGAGTTTTTGCGGGCTACAAAGGCCTTTTTTTTAATGTATAAATGAATCAAGTCTACTAATGTTATATGAAATGAGGGAAATATCATGAGGTAATGCAAAGCATTGTGCTTCAAATTTCGGGTTCACCTCAGTGTTAAAACCTGGCGAGGTTTTGTTTGTTTTATGAGGTATTGTTTTACTGTGCACTGTTTTTTTTTTTTAGAATGTTTTGTTTTCTTTGTTTTACCTCATTCGTGAGTTTCACAGGTTATCACACTGAGGAAGAGCCCAAATTTCTCATTTCTGTTGATGTTTCAGCTACGTATTATGGCGGTGATGGTGCGAATACTTGTTCTGTTGTTGATATCCACGTTCATTACCGGCTTCAAGTTGCCATATAATGATCCAGGAAGTGCCTTTTACGATGATAAAGAAAATGACCCAGGAAGCGTCCTGTATGATGGCGAGGAATATGACCCGGGAAGCGTTTTTAACGAAGACGAAGAATATGACCCAGGAAGCTCCTTGTATGATGAAGACGAAAGTGACCAAAGGAGCTCCCTGTACGATGCGGCACACCCAGTTGACCAGGAAATTGACAACAACCCTAATAGCGCTCTGAGCGACATCAAACTTAGCCCGGATTTCCCATTTGATGAAATGAATGATTCTAGAGGCGTTTAAAAGCTGTCATGATGCAATGAAGGTTTGTTTGTTGCTATTGAAGCATCTTCCTGATTGTCACTCCGTGTAACGTACTTATAGTATGGCAGTGACGCATGATCACAGCCACAACTGACAAATCTTTCTGCAAATGGAACTTATTGGCCAGCGTAATAGGTTTAACCCTACACAAATTGCATTTTCACTTCTTTGGGACGATTTTTGAATATAATACAAATAAGAAAATTGCACGGCACGCCTTGTTGTATTCGAGATTCTGAATGCTTTCAATTTAATTTCGAGAACTTTCAAGAATTGTGCTAAAAGTCGTGTGATTTCCTAGAATAAAGTACTTGTCCACTAGCCTGCCTCCTGATTATATCACTAAACTCATACACTCGAGCCAGCTTGATCGCTCGGCTCTCTCCCTCCATACGTAGCCACTCCGTAGACTCAATCCCTAACTTTCGTACATAATCCGTAGCAGGGCGGCTGTTCTCCATCAATCCTCAATCCTCTTTCATCTCTAGGTCTATTTCAAGATTGTTTAAGGTCTCAGCCAGTTATACAATCCACCTTCAAGTTATTGATGAGTTGATCTCCAGTTCAATAGATATGCAGTGTTATCGTGAAGACAAATCATTATAGTCCACTGATAATCAATATTAAATTTTCTGGTCATTTTACAGTGTTGGGACAACAGCCACAGATAAAAGCAATTCGAAATCTTAAGGCAAAAAAAGGAAACTAGAGGAACTTTTTGAAAGGCAATATTGAATTATGTTCGTATTTACCTTCACAGGAAACTTGAAACTTAGAAAGCTGTTATAAGAGATGATGACTTCTCCGCCAAGATTCAAGAAAAGCCATATGGAAGATCTGCCCGTAAAAACAATCTACTTTTACTCTAGTGCGGTGCAATTATAACCACAATATAGAATAGTGGGTCATTGGAACACAGCTATACGTCGTCTTGTTACTGCAACTCGGAAAGATGCTTTTAGCCTTAACCCAACAGTACAGTCTTGATTGCCATGTGTTTTGATTTCCTAGACGTCTACATCTTATCTCACGCAAAACGGTGATTTTGTACTTTATTTTCTACGGTGCATTGGGTTATCCGCCCACTCTTAACTTTTCCTAATGTCTATACCAATTTCCAGAAAGTAAGGAAACTGAATACTCACACCTTGCTATCCACCTGCGTAAATACATAAGTACGTAGAAATTATTTACGCCGCGGTATTTTTGGATGTTGTTCTTCTTCTTTAAAAAATCTGGTTCGGCATGTTGGAAACACAACACAAAACGAGACCTTAACACCTTTACATTTATTGCACTGTTTTTATGCAACGTGCTTGTTATCTCGCGTCCGTCCAAGCCTTTTATTTTTTTCTGTTTACTTTCTCCAGGAAGTTTTTTTCCTGTGTTTTTTTGTGTAATCCATTTTCACTGCCTAGGTTTGAGTGTTTGTATATTTTTTTTCTTGTTTACTGGCCTTTGTGTCTTAGGCAATTATTTTCGCAATTCCTACTGAAAATTTAACACCAAGTTTTAATGAGTGCTAGTTGCATGGCTTTGGCCTTTTAGGCGTGAAGAAATAGCTTAATAATAATAATATTTAATATTTATATTGCGCTTTTCCTATAAAAATAATCAAAAGCGCATTCCAGTTAGCAAAGTAAAACTACCGACTAATTTAAAAAGTTAAAACCTAAAATCCTGACATAATTAAAAATATTAAAAACTTTAAACTGAGCACTAAATTTAACAAAAAGCCTAAGAGAATAAAAAAGATACGTGCAATAAAATACAATTGTATTAAATAATAAGAACAAAATAAAAGCGAAAGCAAAAGCAAGCTAAGTCAGTCCAGTCCGACGAAGGTGTTAAAAATGCCTTGGTAAAAAAATGCGCTTTAAGGTGGCGTTTAAAATCGTTTATATCACTCTTGCTTCGAAGCTCTTCTGGGAGGGAGTTCCAAAGTCTGGGAGCTGCGACTGCGAATGCCCGGTCACCTAGAGTCTTTTTTGTGATACCTATCGGCATGCAAAGCAGAAGTTGATTTGAAGACTTAAGCAGTAGCGATTCTCTTTGACCACTACTAACTCCCTAAGGTAGCTGGGTGCAGACCCATGTATTGCTTTGAAGGTCAAGAGACAGATCTTAAAGTCAATTCGATATCGCACAGGCAGCCAGTGCAGACTAAAAAGTGACGGAGTGATATGGCAAAACTTTGGGAAAACACCGCTAGGAGATTAACATGGCTTTGACAATGGCTTGTTTCAATGTCCGGGGACTCAAGAGATAACGCCAAAGGAAGGGAAGTGGTCAACTGGCTTCGTTCGAAAAACGTTTCAATTTGCATGCTTCAAGGGTCCACTGGACCGAAAGTACTAACTACGCATGGAAAACTGAGTGGGGCTACCAAACTATTTTTAGCGCGTAAGAAAGCAATTAAGCCGGAGTATGCATACTAATAATTGTGAAAACTTGTGAATAACTGGCTTGTGAAAAATTAACTTGTGAAAGCTGTAATCAGTGGCAAGTCTGACAACTGCTGTTTCGTCGCTATCAAGCGACTCTTCAGAGACCTTCCTGATATCTGGCAAACTCGTTAAGCATGTCGCTCAAAGTCCCGTTCGCAATCAGTTCCTCACAAGCAATCTTGCCTTATATCGCTAAATATTCACGAGAGCATTGTATTATTTGATAATAACTTTTCGTCGACCCATCAGGGCGTTTAATATAATGAATTTGCGAGATCAAGGCCATCAACAAAAGTGCAACCGTGGCTAATATTTATGCCCCCAACGATGACAACCCCCTCCCCAAACCCCCTAAAAAGAAAAAAAAAAAAACAAAAACAAAACAAAACTAACCAAAACTGTTGTAAAATCATCAAGGAATTTTCTGAGAAACTCCGGAACTAGTTGATATATGAAAGGTTTTGCACCTGGAAAGTAGCAGATACACGTGGAGACAACGTCATCTTAAAGTACAATGCAGGCTCGACTTTTCCTTGGTTAGCCAAAGTGTTGCTAATAGCACAAACCTTTCCGATATCCTTCCAGGATACAAATCAGACCACTCTATGATAATATAAAAATTATCTCTGCACTAGAATTCTAGGGGACCGCGACTCTGAAAACTAAATACATCTTTTTTGAATGAGCTCAGTTACGTCAACCATGTTAAGGAGACTATTCAGGACACGCTAGATGAATATAAGGGTGATGACTTTGTCACTTCTTTGGGAAGTGCGACTTGGAGAAATCACTATCCTATTCAAATCACAGAAAGAAACAAACAACCAAAACACCGTGAAACGGAGCTAGAACAATCACCCGTCACATCAGAAGAGGAGGAAGGAAACCTCAGTGGCTCACAAACTTCACACATTGAGGATAAAATTGATAAGCGAAAGCTCGAGCTCTAAAAAATTATTGAAGATCGCACAAAAGCCGCAATTTTGAGATCGAAAGCCAAATAATATAATGAAGGGGAGAAGAATATAAATTACTTTCTAGTTCTATAGGTCTAGAGAAAGGGCATTTTATACAGAGCACAATAAGCCAAATTAAGGTTAGTGACAACGCTTTTATCAATTCCGATGAAGATATTCTATGTGAGTCTACGTCTCTTCGTACGAACTTCTATGAATCTAAACTGAGGCAGGGCAAGCAACATTCTCGACACGTCAGCTTTCTTTAACGGTGAAATGAGTCCGTCGCTTATCATTTAGTGAAAACAAGATTGTAGGAGCAGGAAGCAGAAGCGTAAGAACTAACCAATCACAGTGCTTGTTCTCATGCTCTTTGATTAAAAATAATGCTAAGGACTCCGAATATCTAGTTTTCACTAGATCATAAGCGACGGAGTCATAACGGAATCAGTATTTTGCTTCCGATCTACTCCGTCGTCGAAAACCAACTTTTAGTAAATTGATCATGCAATAAAGGAGACAGTCAGTCAATCAGTTAATAAATCAATGAGTCTGTCTGTCTGTCTGTCTATCTGTCAGTTAGTCAATGACACAATCGATCGATTAACCAATTAGTCAGTTAGTCAGTCCATCACTGAATTAATCCATCAAGCAATCAATCATCGGTCAATAAAATCATCCATTCATCAATCAATCAATCAATCATTGAATCAATCAAACGATCATTCTGTTGAATTGCTTTTCAATTCACTGGAACATTGAAAACGGCGTATTCAAATTTGAAGGCCATACAAAAGAAATGTACTGCTCACGAATCTGTTTTACTTAGTTTATTAAAGTAATTTCTCCCCTTATAGCTTCTTTCTAATTACATCGGTGAATAACTAATTTACAAATTTATAGCTTTAAGATTTCTTTTTATTTTTGTGGCACTTTATGATGGGTTTTTGGGAAAATGTCGGTTGAGAGAATGTAGTAGTCTATCGGCAGGCCATTTTTCCTGACAGAAAAACAGTCAATAATTAATGGGCAAAAGATATGCCCTCCCTGTTTGAGTTTAACGTTTCAAGGAGGAAGAGAAGGAGGAGGAGGAGGAGGAGAAAGAAGATAAAGAAAAACAAAGATAAAGAAACAGAAGAATAAGAGGACAAATAGTGTAAGCAGAGTAAAAGGAGGAGGTGGTGTTTCAGGAAACATTGTTTAATGAAGGATGAGAACATTCCTAAAATAACAACGATGATGATGTCGACAACGACGACGACGACGACGACGTCGATGATGGTGATGATGACGATATAGACTAAAAGAAGAAGAATAAGAGGACTAATAGTGTAAGCAGAGTAAAAGGAGGAGGTGGTGTTTCAGGGAACATTGTTTAATGATATTCATTCTTGCTTGTTTCTTAAGAGATGTTTTAACAATTACTTTTTTTTTTCTTTTTTTAACACTTTATTGCAACAATACAATAGAATACAATACAATTACAAGCATTTAAATTGGAAAAATAAAAAAAAACCCATTACATTTACGTTACAAATTGTACTAAATTTGGCAGACAGTATTTACAACACTGATAGAAACATATTACATGGTAAAAAGAAAAGGAAACAAAAAGGTTCAAAGTTTCACTTGGAATTTAGAGTTATGCTTTTCCATATCAAGATGATTTTTAAGAAAGGCAAGAAAGCTTGCCAGATGTATAATTCCTCTCTCCTTGATGCAGTATAGATATAGTGTTTGGCT